>OY756415.1:4966184-5278544 GCA_963576865.1 Anania hortulata | reverse complement strand
GTCTGTCGGTCGGACGAGTGATAATGTATCCTCTCCTCCTCGCCGCGTCGCTCGCTCGCGCGGGACACGCACACGGGACGAACGACCTGAAACGTGTGAGAGAAGAAATACGTATTTAACATCAATACCACACTCCTACAACTACTACTTACTGCTCACCTGAATCCACCACCGGAACGGCAGAGGCCGAGGCTGCGGTTGCAGCGAGCGTCGAAAGATCAAAAAGCCCTTTTCAGGGCTAACAAAACGTTCCAATCATGTGTATTCACACATGGGTTTCTGTTCGAATATGACCGAGTCTTGATTAGATAAGATCAGGTACCTACCTACTACCAAATTCCCTTCCCATGTAGGTATACCGACTACCTAATACAAACAACAAACTTGCAAACTGAAACGAAAGGAGACTTTAGAAAAACTAAAAAAAATATTTAGATTAATTAGACGTTATCGAACAAACAATTATTATTTATTATACATATTTCACACCTAATTTACCCACTTACATACATACATACAGAGTTAAATATCTATCTATCTATAGATAGATAGATAGATAGATAGACAAATATGTGGAGGATGGATAGTGTAGGTACGTTGAAATCTTTAATAGTAAGTAAGTATAGGTAACGAAAACTATTTACATACCGATTATTTTATAATTCAAACAAAATACCTACTACTTATATATTATCGTACCTCACTTCGTCGTCGTCAGTTAGACAGTAGTAGTAGAGTTGGCACTTTTTTATTTTCTATTTATTTTAACGAGAGCCACAATCGCACACGCGCACACACAAAATAATAGGTAGGTACCTACCGCACCTTCTCTCACTGTTTATTCCTTCACTTCATCACCACGTCTTCTTCGTCCGAATCGATTGCTTTTTTGATTTAACACGCAGCATAGTCTAAACTCTTTTTCAACAAAAACATTCATTCCCGCCCGACTGCCCGACTCCCGACTCCAATACACTATCTATGCTAATAAGAGTTAACTTTTCTTCTTGTTACTTACTACCTATTTGTTTGTTAGGACACTCACAATACAATAATTATGACACTAACTAGTTGAGTGAGCGCGCCACAATAATACAATTTATTGATGGACAGTTTACTTTTTCTATTCGCACACATTTATCTTATGGGCAATGAAATATAGAAACGTAAATCTTGTTTTTTTTTTTTTTTTTTTTTTTATAAATTATATTAGTTTACGTTACCAACCGGTAGGTGGTGTACATTATAATAAAAACAAAACGAAGTGAGAAAGACAAATAAAAAAAAAAAAGAGAGAGAGACAACGACTATACTCTATCGATACAACATTACGACGTACCTATACAATTTTTTATTAAAATCACGAGAGTAAGACGTATATTTCCCTCTCTTTCTTACGCTGATACGTTCTCCCCACTATAACGTCTGCCTGCGCGAGTATATAAAATATAATATTTCAAATTTTTCAGGCAGTCTCTGCGCTAACACGCACGCGTTTGTTTGTTCGTTGTTTCAATTCGTTAATCCTACTAACTAAGTATGTCTGGACGCGGTAAAGGTGGCAAAGTCAAGGGAAAGGCAAAGTCTCGGTCGAACCGTGCCGGTCTTCAATTCCCAGTCGGTCGTATCCACAGACTTCTGCGTAAGGGAAATTACGCTGAACGCGTCGGTGCCGGTGCACCGGTGTACCTCGCCGCCGTAATGGAATACCTGGCCGCCGAAGTTCTCGAGTTGGCCGGTAACGCCGCTCGTGACAACAAGAAGACCAGAATCATCCCGAGACATCTTCAATTGGCGATACGCAACGACGAGGAGTTGAACAAGCTACTCTCAGGTGTGACCATCGCCCAGGGTGGTGTACTGCCCAACATCCAGGCGGTGCTCTTGCCGAAGAAGACCGAGAAGAAGGCATAAGTCTCTTTCCCGCCGTCGTCGCTCTATTATATTAGAGCGACGCGATAGTGAACGTGAACACATAAATGTTGAAAAACAACGTTTAAGTGTGTTACGACGCATCAAATAAAAAGGCCCTTTTCAGGGCCGCAATATGATTCGGATTATTATAAAGAATAACCTTTTCTTGACGACGATTGACGGTCATAATGATGAAACTATAATAACTATATATACACACACGTAGCTAGATCATAGATAAATAGGCTATAGTTATTTTGTAAATATACATTGAGCACAGTCATACTCTACTATATAGAGTAGAAATTTCATTATGATTAATACTACTACTAATTTTATTATTCGAAGAAAATTTTATCTGTATCAGTTAGAACTAGTTTCGCGAGTATGATGGTTAGTTCGTATTGCTGCTGCATATTATGTGTACTTTACATATTGTGTAAAACGAAACTTTTTATGATTAACTAATCGATATTAGGGGTAAGTGAAAGAGAGAGAGAGTTACGCATTACTGTTGTTTTTACGTAAAACAATAAAATATTACTATCAAAGTTTTAAATACCATATTTATTATTGTATAAACAGTTTTAGAACGAACGAAAGAGACGACGATAATAATAAAATTGTATACTTCCTCTCGCTCTAATGGAAGCATGACGTGTCGAAAGTTAGCGAGGGAGAGAGAGAGAGAGAGAGAGACATACAAAGATAAGAGTGAGAGGTGACAGATGACGGGATAATACTATTGGTCGATATTGTATCGCACATCGGTCACGATCTCACCGTTCAAGAATCAAGGTATAACCGCATCTAACGAGAAAAAGGTAACACACTCTCTCTATCTATCGCCGCTCTCGACGGTACATACGCTGCGATTGTGATATTATTGTAATCTATCTAATCTACCGAAATGCCGCCCAAGACGAGTGGTAAGGCCGCCAAGAAGTCTGGCAAGGCTCAAAAGAACATCTCTAAAACCGATAAGAAAAAGAAGAAGCACAAGAGGAAGGAGAGCTACGCCATCTACATCTACAAGGTGCTGAAGCAGGTCCACCCTGACACCGGTATCTCCAGTAAGGCTATGTCGATCATGAACTCTTTCGTGAACGACATCTTCGAGCGCATAGCCGCCGAAGCTTCCCGCCTGGCACACTACAACAAGCGCTCCACCATCACATCCAGGGAGGTGCAGACATCTGTCAGGCTCCTTCTGCCCGGTGAACTCGCGAAGCACGCGGTCAGTGAAGGCACCAAGGCCGTCACCAAGTACACCAGCTCCAAGTGAACTGCGATGCGCCGCTCTGTGTCTCGTCTCTCGCTCGCATCGTACGTCATATTGATGTGTGGTGTGCGCGTTAAGGAGGACGCTAAATCAAAAGGCCCTTTTCAGGGCCACAAAATGCATATCATGATTTATTATGTTTCTTGTCGATGACGACGTCTCTCGTTAACATTAGTTATTATAATTACCTATTAGTATGACTCCGACCTTAGGTACCTAACCGGACAATTGAGTTATTCCCACACGAGTCTAGTAGGCACTCGTTAATAAAATTTATAAATAATAATAGAAATCGATCCGAACCTGGGACCTCTTTGCGTTCTACCTACAGCATGGATGGCGAATTGTTTTATAGGAGGCATTTGGATGAATAGTACTTATTAAAATAATACCTTTTACCTAATAATTTTAATGGGAACAAAATAATATTTATTACTCACTCACAACATAACTACCTACCTACGTATTATAATTATAATGTCACGTACAAGAATGACGTTTTTTTTTTTTTTTTTTTTTCTCTCTCTCTCTCTCTCTCTCTCTCTCTCTCTTCCATTTTAAGAAAACCTTATTTGATCAGAATATTATTAACATACATAGATACATACATACATACATACATACATATGTACATACAGACGACGACTGGCAAGGGAACGGCGCGGTGCGGCGTGGTGGGGGGTCAAATTTAACGAACGAACGAAAGAGCGAGCGAGAGAGACGCAACAACCTCTACGAAAGACAGAGAAGGAAATGAATACGATCTCTCGTCATCTATAAAAACAGCGGTCTACGTAGTTACTGGTTTTATTAGAGACCCGTAAGTCGTACGACGCGCAACTCGTTTCGTTTATAAGTAATTTTTCAATCACATCTGTTCTTCTCGTACACTCGTGTGAATAATAATGGCACGTACCAAGCAGACCGCTCGTAAATCCACCGGTGGCAAAGCCCCGAGGAAGCAGTTGGCCACAAAGGCCGCTCGTAAGAGTGCGCCCGCGACCGGCGGAGTTAAGAAACCTCATCGCTACAGACCCGGTACCGTCGCACTCCGTGAGATCCGTCGTTACCAGAAGAGTACCGAACTTCTGATTCGCAAGCTGCCATTCCAGCGTCTGGTACGTGAGATCGCTCAGGATTTCAAGACCGATCTGCGTTTCCAGAGCTCCGCCGTGATGGCACTCCAGGAGGCTAGCGAGGCTTACCTGGTCGGTCTCTTCGAGGACACGAACCTGTGCGCCATCCACGCGAAACGCGTCACCATCATGCCCAAGGACATCCAGCTGGCGCGCAGGATCAGAGGAGAACGCGCTTAAGTCTGTCGTTCATTATCGTTCGCGGGACGACGCTATCCTACCTGTCTTATCTATCTACTACATGATAATATAGGTCACGGCGTCGTCGGCAACGTTTTTAAACAATATAAAAAGGCCCTTTTCAGGGCCGCATATGATTCTTTAATGTGAGTGAGGAATACGCGCACAATATTTTCTATAGATGAGACGAATACCTCGTTATTTAATTAATTAGTTTTCATACCACATATAAATTTAAACAACATAGATACCTATGGTTACACAAATAGAATAATAGAGGATTCATTCAAAATACTTAACACACGCGCACGCACGCACGCACGCACGCACGCACGCACGCACACGCACACACACATGTATATATATGTAGGTACATTTATAATAGGTACTTACTAAATATTAAAAAGTTGTGACAAAAAAAAAAAAAAAAAAAACACGTACTTTTCCACCTTAGTTTATATATTGTTAGAGTAGGTTGGATGAACGGATTAGAGAGAGACGGGTATATAATTATCTCTCTCATTATTAAAATAAATTATTTCTTTCTGTTACCAATACAGTAGTACTATTTGATTTTATTTAAATGGGTAGGTACACTTACATACATATATTATTATGATAGATTAAAATAATAATAATAGAAAAACTACCCTAGATTTTATATTTCTCCTCCGTCCCCGTCGCACTCGTACTTACACGCGTTAGAGTGACCGAACACTCTGCCTCCTCCCCACTACGTTGCGACCCGACCCGCTGTCGCATGAGAAATGTATAAATAACGGGTCCGCGTTACCGCGACGGTATACTAGTCCCGCGTTCGCGCTGTGCAACAGTTGTCGTTTTCCTTGTGCAATTCAATCGTACAAACAAACTACTACACCAAGATGACCGGTCGCGGTAAGGGAGGAAAGGGATTGGGGAAAGGTGGCGCCAAGCGTCACAGGAAGGTACTTCGTGATAACATCCAGGGTATCACGAAGCC
Source organism: Anania hortulata (assembly GCA_963576865.1). Classification (NCBI taxonomy): domain Eukaryota; kingdom Metazoa; phylum Arthropoda; class Insecta; order Lepidoptera; family Crambidae; genus Anania; species Anania hortulata. The sequence continues at coordinate 5,273,050 of OY756415.1, read as the reverse complement.
CGCAATCCGTCGTCTCGCTCGCAGAGGTGGAGTGAAACGTATCTCCGGTTTGATATACGAAGAGACTCGTGGTGTCCTGAAGGTGTTCCTAGAGAACGTGATCCGTGACGCCGTCACTTACACCGAGCACGCGAAGAGGAAGACGGTGACCGCCATGGACGTAGTCTACGCTCTGAAACGTCAAGGTCGCACCCTGTACGGTTTCGGTGGTTAATAACATCGATACAAGACCCCGTTGCCGTGGTGTGCGCGCGTCATCACCGCCGCGTTGTTGTCGTCGTTTGTCCACGCTACAACCCAACTTTAAAAACTTGCTGGCTGGCTGGCTGGCGGCTGCGACTGCTACGATGATGATACAAATCATCCAAAACACAAAAAGGCCCTTTTCAGGGCCGCACAAGTTTCGTTTTACTTCATGACAGTTTCTGTCGAAGACGTTATATTACTATTACACTTATTTTTATTTTTATAAAAGAAATATATAGGTATTAGGTATCTACGACTGCAGCAGCAGCAGCAGCAAAATGAACAACGACGATTGTTGTTGATCGAACAGACTAATCGAGTAGGTAGAGAGAGATAGAGAGTGTGAGTGTCATGGAGTGGAGTGGATAGAATATGGAATGGGACATAAATAATAATTTTACTTATAAGTATATAATATTTTTATTATGGGTACGACGCACTACATACTACTAACGTTACTGAATAAAAACAATTATAATAATAATAATAATTTCTGTCGCACCTGCACCGTTGATGTGTAGATTATTCTGCTCAGCGGCGCGCGATGGTACCTGGTGGCATTCAGAGCAGCAAGAAGCAAGCAATCATTCTGAACCAATCTGAAAATTAAAATTAAGATATTATAGATTATTAGGTAGTTACATACATACATACTACTAATATACTAGTCCTGCTGCTGCCCAAGGAGACGTCTACGTCGTGTAGGTACTACGTTTAGTTAGTTAAAAGTATCATGTGAGGCGCGCGCGGCGCTTTACAATATTATTTGAATGTCTTTATTTTCTTCATTATACATAAGTGGTAACGCAATATTTGTGTACCGATATAATATATATTAATTTTATTAGCTAAACATAGAACGTTCCCTACTACGAGAGGAGCGCCTTCACAGATACAGAGGAGAGACCGTTCATGTTTTACGACCCTCCTGTCGAGTACGATAAATACGGGCCGAAGCGATACCAATATACGATATTTATCGATGCGTATGAAGGTTGGGATGTTCGCTTTTAATTTGTCTTCGAATAAATTACGATCATTAACAAATTACAGGAGAAAAATAACATTTAAACATGACCCTCGGTCGGTCAAGTTGACAATGTTGAAAATAAACTAACGTACCGCTCGTGGAGTTCTATATAATTCGATCGGACCGTTATCATAGCGAAGGTGCACTATAAGAGATTCAATGTACGAGTTTAATTGATGAATTCGATTTTAATATTGTCTAGAAACGTATTTTTTTAAGATGCATGCTAGTGAAAAGTTTGAAGCGTTCATACGAGAAAACGTCCATCGACAGAGCGGCTCTCCTTACGGTATTGCCAAGGCGCGTTCGAATTCACCTACCGATTCGTTTCATAGCTCTATCTATCCTTTTCTCGCATCCCGCGCGCGCGCAGTCGCAGTACACGTCGTGTTGTTGTTGTTGTTGTTCCCGAGAGATCTGAAAGAAGAAAAAGAGTACATATTATTAATTATTATTACTACTACAACCACAATAATAAGAAAGAGAAAAATGGCAGACACAGCAGTAGCATCGGAGACACCCGCCCCCGCGACGCCTGCGAAGAAACCAAAGGCCACCGCGACCGGTGCTAAGAAACCTAAAGCGAAGCCTACACACCCGAAAACATCAGAGATGGTGAACAACGCCATCAAAGAGTTGAAAGAGCGCAGCGGTTCGTCCCTCCAAGCGATCAAGAAATACATCGCCGCTCAGTACAAGGTCGACGCGGAGAAACTGGCGCCTTTCATAAGGAAGTACCTGAAGAGCGCCGTCGAGTCGGGTGCACTGATCCAGACCAAGGGCAAGGGTGCGTCGGGCTCGTTCAAATTGGAATCGAAATCGGCCGCGTCCAAGAAACCCGCCGCGAGCAAAGCCGGCGCCGGTGCCAAAGGCGCTTCGGCCGCGTCCGCCAAGTCTAAGAAATCGACCGCATCCGCTGCCGCAGGTAAGGCGAAGAAAGGCGCCGCCTCGGGCGCCGCTTCGTCACCTTCTAAGGCCAAACCGTCCGCCGCCACCAAGGACAAGAAGGCAGCCGCCGCAAAAAAGAAGCCTGCCGCCAAGAAACCGGCCGCAGCCGCCAAGGGTAAGGCCGCAGCGGCGCCTAAAGCCAAGAAGAGCGCCAAACCACCGACGAAAAAACCTAAAGCGCCCAAACCGAAGAAGGCCGCCGCCACACCGAAATCTAAGCCAGCCGCGAAGAAGGCATCCGCCGCTAAGAAGTAAGCGCGCCGATGCCTAGCTAGCAACATGACTGTGTCGCCCGCCAGTGTGTGTTGTGATGGTGTTGTGGTAGTGGTCGTGGTCGTTTCGGAGGTAGTCTGTCTGTCTGTCGGTCGGACGAGTGATAATGTATCCTCTCCTCCTCGCCGCGTCGCTCGCTCGCGCGGGACACGCACACGGGACGAACGACCTGAAACGTGTGAGAGAAGAAATACGTATTTAACATCAATACCACACTCCTACAACTACTACTTACTGCTCACCTGAATCCACCACCGGAACGGCAGAGGCCGAGGCTGCGGTTGCAGCGAGCGTCGAAAGATCAAAAAGCCCTTTTCAGGGCTAACAAAACGTTCCAATCATGTGTATTCACACATGGGTTTCTGTTCGAATATGACCGAGTCTTGATTAGATAAGATCAGGTACCTACCTACTACCAAATTCCCTTCCCATGTAGGTATACCGACTACCTAATACAAACAACAAACTTGCAAACTGAAACGAAAGGAGACTTTAGAAAAACTAAAAAAAATATTTAGATTAATTAGACGTTATCGAACAAACAATTATTATTTATTATACATATTTCACACCTAATTTACCCACTTACATACATACATACAGAGTTAAATATCTATCTATCTATAGATAGATAGATAGATAGATAGACAAATATGTGGAGGATGGATAGTGTAGGTACGTTGAAATCTTTAATAGTAAGTAAGTATAGGTAACGAAAACTATTTACATACCGATTATTTTATAATTCAAACAAAATACCTACTACTTATATATTATCGTACCTCACTTCGTCGTCGTCAGTTAGACAGTAGTAGTAGAGTTGGCACTTTTTTATTTTCTATTTATTTTAACGAGAGCCACAATCGCACACGCGCACACACAAAATAATAGGTAGGTACCTACCGCACCTTCTCTCACTGTTTATTCCTTCACTTCATCACCACGTCTTCTTCGTCCGAATCGATTGCTTTTTTGATTTAACACGCAGCATAGTCTAAACTCTTTTTCAACAAAAACATTCATTCCCGCCCGACTGCCCGACTCCCGACTCCAATACACTATCTATGCTAATAAGAGTTAACTTTTCTTCTTGTTACTTACTACCTATTTGTTTGTTAGGACACTCACAATACAATAATTATGACACTAACTAGTTGAGTGAGCGCGCCACAATAATACAATTTATTGATGGACAGTTTACTTTTTCTATTCGCACACATTTATCTTATGGGCAATGAAATATAGAAACGTAAATCTTGTTTTTTTTTTTTTTTTTTTTTTTATAAATTATATTAGTTTACGTTACCAACCGGTAGGTGGTGTACATTATAATAAAAACAAAACGAAGTGAGAAAGACAAATAAAAAAAAAAAAGAGAGAGAGACAACGACTATACTCTATCGATACAACATTACGACGTACCTATACAATTTTTTATTAAAATCACGAGAGTAAGACGTATATTTCCCTCTCTTTCTTACGCTGATACGTTCTCCCCACTATAACGTCTGCCTGCGCGAGTATATAAAATATAATATTTCAAATTTTTCAGGCAGTCTCTGCGCTAACACGCACGCGTTTGTTTGTTCGTTGTTTCAATTCGTTAATCCTACTAACTAAGTATGTCTGGACGCGGTAAAGGTGGCAAAGTCAAGGGAAAGGCAAAGTCTCGGTCGAACCGTGCCGGTCTTCAATTCCCAGTCGGTCGTATCCACAGACTTCTGCGTAAGGGAAATTACGCTGAACGCGTCGGTGCCGGTGCACCGGTGTACCTCGCCGCCGTAATGGAATACCTGGCCGCCGAAGTTCTCGAGTTGGCCGGTAACGCCGCTCGTGACAACAAGAAGACCAGAATCATCCCGAGACATCTTCAATTGGCGATACGCAACGACGAGGAGTTGAACAAGCTACTCTCAGGTGTGACCATCGCCCAGGGTGGTGTACTGCCCAACATCCAGGCGGTGCTCTTGCCGAAGAAGACCGAGAAGAAGGCATAAGTCTCTTTCCCGCCGTCGTCGCTCTATTATATTAGAGCGACGCGATAGTGAACGTGAACACATAAATGTTGAAAAACAACGTTTAAGTGTGTTACGACGCATCAAATAAAAAGGCCCTTTTCAGGGCCGCAATATGATTCGGATTATTATAAAGAATAACCTTTTCTTGACGACGATTGACGGTCATAATGATGAAACTATAATAACTATATATACACACACGTAGCTAGATCATAGATAAATAGGCTATAGTTATTTTGTAAATATACATTGAGCACAGTCATACTCTACTATATAGAGTAGAAATTTCATTATGATTAATACTACTACTAATTTTATTATTCGAAGAAAATTTTATCTGTATCAGTTAGAACTAGTTTCGCGAGTATGATGGTTAGTTCGTATTGCTGCTGCATATTATGTGTACTTTACATATTGTGTAAAACGAAACTTTTTATGATTAACTAATCGATATTAGGGGTAAGTGAAAGAGAGAGAGAGTTACGCATTACTGTTGTTTTTACGTAAAACAATAAAATATTACTATCAAAGTTTTAAATACCATATTTATTATTGTATAAACAGTTTTAGAACGAACGAAAGAGACGACGATAATAATAAAATTGTATACTTCCTCTCGCTCTAATGGAAGCATGACGTGTCGAAAGTTAGCGAGGGAGAGAGAGAGAGAGAGAGAGACATACAAAGATAAGAGTGAGAGGTGACAGATGACGGGATAATACTATTGGTCGATATTGTATCGCACATCGGTCACGATCTCACCGTTCAAGAATCAAGGTATAACCGCATCTAACGAGAAAAAGGTAACACACTCTCTCTATCTATCGCCGCTCTCGACGGTACATACGCTGCGATTGTGATATTATTGTAATCTATCTAATCTACCGAAATGCCGCCCAAGACGAGTGGTAAGGCCGCCAAGAAGTCTGGCAAGGCTCAAAAGAACATCTCTAAAACCGATAAGAAAAAGAAGAAGCACAAGAGGAAGGAGAGCTACGCCATCTACATCTACAAGGTGCTGAAGCAGGTCCACCCTGACACCGGTATCTCCAGTAAGGCTATGTCGATCATGAACTCTTTCGTGAACGACATCTTCGAGCGCATAGCCGCCGAAGCTTCCCGCCTGGCACACTACAACAAGCGCTCCACCATCACATCCAGGGAGGTGCAGACATCTGTCAGGCTCCTTCTGCCCGGTGAACTCGCGAAGCACGCGGTCAGTGAAGGCACCAAGGCCGTCACCAAGTACACCAGCTCCAAGTGAACTGCGATGCGCCGCTCTGTGTCTCGTCTCTCGCTCGCATCGTACGTCATATTGATGTGTGGTGTGCGCGTTAAGGAGGACGCTAAATCAAAAGGCCCTTTTCAGGGCCACAAAATGCATATCATGATTTATTATGTTTCTTGTCGATGACGACGTCTCTCGTTAACATTAGTTATTATAATTACCTATTAGTATGACTCCGACCTTAGGTACCTAACCGGACAATTGAGTTATTCCCACACGAGTCTAGTAGGCACTCGTTAATAAAATTTATAAATAATAATAGAAATCGATCCGAACCTGGGACCTCTTTGCGTTCTACCTACAGCATGGATGGCGAATTGTTTTATAGGAGGCATTTGGATGAATAGTACTTATTAAAATAATACCTTTTACCTAATAATTTTAATGGGAACAAAATAATATTTATTACTCACTCACAACATAACTACCTACCTACGTATTATAATTATAATGTCACGTACAAGAATGACGTTTTTTTTTTTTTTTTTTTTTCTCTCTCTCTCTCTCTCTCTCTCTCTCTCTCTTCCATTTTAAGAAAACCTTATTTGATCAGAATATTATTAACATACATAGATACATACATACATACATACATACATATGTACATACAGACGACGACTGGCAAGGGAACGGCGCGGTGCGGCGTGGTGGGGGGTCAAATTTAACGAACGAACGAAAGAGCGAGCGAGAGAGACGCAACAACCTCTACGAAAGACAGAGAAGGAAATGAATACGATCTCTCGTCATCTATAAAAACAGCGGTCTACGTAGTTACTGGTTTTATTAGAGACCCGTAAGTCGTACGACGCGCAACTCGTTTCGTTTATAAGTAATTTTTCAATCACATCTGTTCTTCTCGTACACTCGTGTGAATAATAATGGCACGTACCAAGCAGACCGCTCGTAAATCCACCGGTGGCAAAGCCCCGAGGAAGCAGTTGGCCACAAAGGCCGCTCGTAAGAGTGCGCCCGCGACCGGCGGAGTTAAGAAACCTCATCGCTACAGACCCGGTACCGTCGCACTCCGTGAGATCCGTCGTTACCAGAAGAGTACCGAACTTCTGATTCGCAAGCTGCCATTCCAGCGTCTGGTACGTGAGATCGCTCAGGATTTCAAGACCGATCTGCGTTTCCAGAGCTCCGCCGTGATGGCACTCCAGGAGGCTAGCGAGGCTTACCTGGTCGGTCTCTTCGAGGACACGAACCTGTGCGCCATCCACGCGAAACGCGTCACCATCATGCCCAAGGACATCCAGCTGGCGCGCAGGATCAGAGGAGAACGCGCTTAAGTCTGTCGTTCATTATCGTTCGCGGGACGACGCTATCCTACCTGTCTTATCTATCTACTACATGATAATATAGGTCACGGCGTCGTCGGCAACGTTTTTAAACAATATAAAAAGGCCCTTTTCAGGGCCGCATATGATTCTTTAATGTGAGTGAGGAATACGCGCACAATATTTTCTATAGATGAGACGAATACCTCGTTATTTAATTAATTAGTTTTCATACCACATATAAATTTAAACAACATAGATACCTATGGTTACACAAATAGAATAATAGAGGATTCATTCAAAATACTTAACACACGCGCACGCACGCACGCACGCACGCACGCACGCACGCACACGCACACACACATGTATATATATGTAGGTACATTTATAATAGGTACTTACTAAATATTAAAAAGTTGTGACAAAAAAAAAAAAAAAAAAAACACGTACTTTTCCACCTTAGTTTATATATTGTTAGAGTAGGTTGGATGAACGGATTAGAGAGAGACGGGTATATAATTATCTCTCTCATTATTAAAATAAATTATTTCTTTCTGTTACCAATACAGTAGTACTATTTGATTTTATTTAAATGGGTAGGTACACTTACATACATATATTATTATGATAGATTAAAATAATAATAATAGAAAAACTACCCTAGATTTTATATTTCTCCTCCGTCCCCGTCGCACTCGTACTTACACGCGTTAGAGTGACCGAACACTCTGCCTCCTCCCCACTACGTTGCGACCCGACCCGCTGTCGCATGAGAAATGTATAAATAACGGGTCCGCGTTACCGCGACGGTATACTAGTCCCGCGTTCGCGCTGTGCAACAGTTGTCGTTTTCCTTGTGCAATTCAATCGTACAAACAAACTACTACACCAAGATGACCGGTCGCGGTAAGGGAGGAAAGGGATTGGGGAAAGGTGGCGCCAAGCGTCACAGGAAGGTACTTCGTGATAACATCCAGGGTATCACGAAGCCCGCAATCCGTCGTCTCGCTCGCAGAGGTGGAGTGAAACGTATCTCCGGTTTGATATACGAAGAGACTCGTGGTGTCCTGAAGGTGTTCCTAGAGAACGTGATCCGTGACGCCGTCACTTACACCGAGCACGCGAAGAGGAAGACGGTGACCGCCATGGACGTAGTCTACGCTCTGAAACGTCAAGGTCGCACCCTGTACGGTTTCGGTGGTTAATAACATCGATACAAGACCCCGTTGCCGTGGTGTGCGCGCGTCATCACCGCCGCGTTGTTGTCGTCGTTTGTCCACGCTACAACCCAACTTTAAAAACTTGCTGGCTGGCTGGCTGGCGGCTGCGACTGCTACGATGATGATACAAATCATCCAAAACACAAAAAGGCCCTTTTCAGGGCCGCACAAGTTTCGTTTTACTTCATGACAGTTTCTGTCGAAGACGTTATATTACTATTACACTTATTTTTATTTTTATAAAAGAAATATATAGGTATTAGGTATCTACGACTGCAGCAGCAGCAGCAGCAAAATGAACAACGACGATTGTTGTTGATCGAACAGACTAATCGAGTAGGTAGAGAGAGATAGAGAGTGTGAGTGTCATGGAGTGGAGTGGATAGAATATGGAATGGGACATAAATAATAATTTTACTTATAAGTATATAATATTTTTATTATGGGTACGACGCACTACATACTACTAACGTTACTGAATAAAAACAATTATAATAATAATAATAATTTCTGTCGCACCTGCACCGTTGATGTGTAGATTATTCTGCTCAGCGGCGCGCGATGGTACCTGGTGGCATTCAGAGCAGCAAGAAGCAAGCAATCATTCTGAACCAATCTGAAAATTAAAATTAAGATATTATAGATTATTAGGTAGTTACATACATACATACTACTAATATACTAGTCCTGCTGCTGCCCAAGGAGACGTCTACGTCGTGTAGGTACTACGTTTAGTTAGTTAAAAGTATCATGTGAGGCGCGCGCGGCGCTTTACAATATTATTTGAATGTCTTTATTTTCTTCATTATACATAAGTGGTAACGCAATATTTGTGTACCGATATAATATATATTAATTTTATTAGCTAAACATAGAACGTTCCCTACTACGAGAGGAGCGCCTTCACAGATACAGAGGAGAGACCGTTCATGTTTTACGACCCTCCTGTCGAGTACGATAAATACGGGCCGAAGCGATACCAATATACGATATTTATCGATGCGTATGAAGGTTGGGATGTTCGCTTTTAATTTGTCTTCGAATAAATTACGATCATTAACAAATTACAGGAGAAAAATAACATTTAAACATGACCCTCGGTCGGTCAAGTTGACAATGTTGAAAATAAACTAACGTACCGCTCGTGGAGTTCTATATAATTCGATCGGACCGTTATCATAGCGAAGGTGCACTATAAGAGATTCAATGTACGAGTTTAATTGATGAATTCGATTTTAATATTGTCTAGAAACGTATTTTTTTAAGATGCATGCTAGTGAAAAGTTTGAAGCGTTCATACGAGAAAACGTCCATCGACAGAGCGGCTCTCCTTACGGTATTGCCAAGGCGCGTTCGAATTCACCTACCGATTCGTTTCATAGCTCTATCTATCCTTTTCTCGCATCCCGCGCGCGCGCAGTCGCAGTACACGTCGTGTTGTTGTTGTTGTTGTTCCCGAGAGATCTGAAAGAAGAAAAAGAGTACATATTATTAATTATTATTACTACTACAACCACAATAATAAGAAAGAGAAAAATGGCAGACACAGCAGTAGCATCGGAGACACCCGCCCCCGCGACGCCTGCGAAGAAACCAAAGGCCACCGCGACCGGTGCTAAGAAACCTAAAGCGAAGCCTACACACCCGAAAACATCAGAGATGGTGAACAACGCCATCAAAGAGTTGAAAGAGCGCAGCGGTTCGTCCCTCCAAGCGATCAAGAAATACATCGCCGCTCAGTACAAGGTCGACGCGGAGAAACTGGCGCCTTTCATAAGGAAGTACCTGAAGAGCGCCGTCGAGTCGGGTGCACTGATCCAGACCAAGGGCAAGGGTGCGTCGGGCTCGTTCAAATTGGAATCGAAATCGGCCGCGTCCAAGAAACCCGCCGCGAGCAAAGCCGGCGCCGGTGCCAAAGGCGCTTCGGCCGCGTCCGCCAAGTCTAAGAAATCGACCGCATCCGCTGCCGCAGGTAAGGCGAAGAAAGGCGCCGCCTCGGGCGCCGCTTCGTCACCTTCTAAGGCCAAACCGTCCGCCGCCACCAAGGACAAGAAGGCAGCCGCCGCAAAAAAGAAGCCTGCCGCCAAGAAACCGGCCGCAGCCGCCAAGGGTAAGGCCGCAGCGGCGCCTAAAGCCAAGAAGAGCGCCAAACCACCGACGAAAAAACCTAAAGCGCCCAAACCGAAGAAGGCCGCCGCCACACCGAAATCTAAGCCAGCCGCGAAGAAGGCATCCGCCGCTAAGAAGTAAGCGCGCCGATGCCTAGCTAGCAACATGACTGTGTCGCCCGCCAGTGTGTGTTGTGATGGTGTTGTGGTAGTGGTCGTGGTCGTTTCGGAGGTAGTCTGTCTGTCTGTCGGTCGGACGAGTGATAATGTATCCTCTCCTCCTCGCCGCGTCGCTCGCTCGCGCGGGACACGCACACGGGACGAACGACCTGAAACGTGTGAGAGAAGAAATACGTATTTAACATCAATACCACACTCCTACAACTACTACTTACTGCTCACCTGAATCCACCACCGGAACGGCAGAGGCCGAGGCTGCGGTTGCAGCGAGCGTCGAAAGATCAAAAAGCCCTTTTCAGGGCTAACAAAACGTTCCAATCATGTGTATTCACACATGGGTTTCTGTTCGAATATGACCGAGTCTTGATTAGATAAGATCAGGTACCTACCTACTACCAAATTCCCTTCCCATGTAGGTATACCGACTACCTAATACAAACAACAAACTTGCAAACTGAAACGAAAGGAGACTTTAGAAAAACTAAAAAAAATATTTAGATTAATTAGACGTTATCGAACAAACAATTATTATTTATTATACATATTTCACACCTAATTTACCCACTTACATACATACATACAGAGTTAAATATCTATCTATCTATAGATAGATAGATAGATAGATAGACAAATATGTGGAGGATGGATAGTGTAGGTACGTTGAAATCTTTAATAGTAAGTAAGTATAGGTAACGAAAACTATTTACATACCGATTATTTTATAATTCAAACAAAATACCTACTACTTATATATTATCGTACCTCACTTCGTCGTCGTCAGTTAGACAGTAGTAGTAGAGTTGGCACTTTTTTATTTTCTATTTATTTTAACGAGAGCCACAATCGCACACGCGCACACACAAAATAATAGGTAGGTACCTACCGCACCTTCTCTCACTGTTTATTCCTTCACTTCATCACCACGTCTTCTTCGTCCGAATCGATTGCTTTTTTGATTTAACACGCAGCATAGTCTAAACTCTTTTTCAACAAAAACATTCATTCCCGCCCGACTGCCCGACTCCCGACTCCAATACACTATCTATGCTAATAAGAGTTAACTTTTCTTCTTGTTACTTACTACCTATTTGTTTGTTAGGACACTCACAATACAATAATTATGACACTAACTAGTTGAGTGAGCGCGCCACAATAATACAATTTATTGATGGACAGTTTACTTTTTCTATTCGCACACATTTATCTTATGGGCAATGAAATATAGAAACGTAAATCTTGTTTTTTTTTTTTTTTTTTTTTTTATAAATTATATTAGTTTACGTTACCAACCGGTAGGTGGTGTACATTATAATAAAAACAAAACGAAGTGAGAAAGACAAATAAAAAAAAAAAAGAGAGAGAGACAACGACTATACTCTATCGATACAACATTACGACGTACCTATACAATTTTTTATTAAAATCACGAGAGTAAGACGTATATTTCCCTCTCTTTCTTACGCTGATACGTTCTCCCCACTATAACGTCTGCCTGCGCGAGTATATAAAATATAATATTTCAAATTTTTCAGGCAGTCTCTGCGCTAACACGCACGCGTTTGTTTGTTCGTTGTTTCAATTCGTTAATCCTACTAACTAAGTATGTCTGGACGCGGTAAAGGTGGCAAAGTCAAGGGAAAGGCAAAGTCTCGGTCGAACCGTGCCGGTCTTCAATTCCCAGTCGGTCGTATCCACAGACTTCTGCGTAAGGGAAATTACGCTGAACGCGTCGGTGCCGGTGCACCGGTGTACCTCGCCGCCGTAATGGAATACCTGGCCGCCGAAGTTCTCGAGTTGGCCGGTAACGCCGCTCGTGACAACAAGAAGACCAGAATCATCCCGAGACATCTTCAATTGGCGATACGCAACGACGAGGAGTTGAACAAGCTACTCTCAGGTGTGACCATCGCCCAGGGTGGTGTACTGCCCAACATCCAGGCGGTGCTCTTGCCGAAGAAGACCGAGAAGAAGGCATAAGTCTCTTTCCCGCCGTCGTCGCTCTATTATATTAGAGCGACGCGATAGTGAACGTGAACACATAAATGTTGAAAAACAACGTTTAAGTGTGTTACGACGCATCAAATAAAAAGGCCCTTTTCAGGGCCGCAATATGATTCGGATTATTATAAAGAATAACCTTTTCTTGACGACGATTGACGGTCATAATGATGAAACTATAATAACTATATATACACACACGTAGCTAGATCATAGATAAATAGGCTATAGTTATTTTGTAAATATACATTGAGCACAGTCATACTCTACTATATAGAGTAGAAATTTCATTATGATTAATACTACTACTAATTTTATTATTCGAAGAAAATTTTATCTGTATCAGTTAGAACTAGTTTCGCGAGTATGATGGTTAGTTCGTATTGCTGCTGCATATTATGTGTACTTTACATATTGTGTAAAACGAAACTTTTTATGATTAACTAATCGATATTAGGGGTAAGTGAAAGAGAGAGAGAGTTACGCATTACTGTTGTTTTTACGTAAAACAATAAAATATTACTATCAAAGTTTTAAATACCATATTTATTATTGTATAAACAGTTTTAGAACGAACGAAAGAGACGACGATAATAATAAAATTGTATACTTCCTCTCGCTCTAATGGAAGCATGACGTGTCGAAAGTTAGCGAGGGAGAGAGAGAGAGAGAGAGAGACATACAAAGATAAGAGTGAGAGGTGACAGATGACGGGATAATACTATTGGTCGATATTGTATCGCACATCGGTCACGATCTCACCGTTCAAGAATCAAGGTATAACCGCATCTAACGAGAAAAAGGTAACACACTCTCTCTATCTATCGCCGCTCTCGACGGTACATACGCTGCGATTGTGATATTATTGTAATCTATCTAATCTACCGAAATGCCGCCCAAGACGAGTGGTAAGGCCGCCAAGAAGTCTGGCAAGGCTCAAAAGAACATCTCTAAAACCGATAAGAAAAAGAAGAAGCACAAGAGGAAGGAGAGCTACGCCATCTACATCTACAAGGTGCTGAAGCAGGTCCACCCTGACACCGGTATCTCCAGTAAGGCTATGTCGATCATGAACTCTTTCGTGAACGACATCTTCGAGCGCATAGCCGCCGAAGCTTCCCGCCTGGCACACTACAACAAGCGCTCCACCATCACATCCAGGGAGGTGCAGACATCTGTCAGGCTCCTTCTGCCCGGTGAACTCGCGAAGCACGCGGTCAGTGAAGGCACCAAGGCCGTCACCAAGTACACCAGCTCCAAGTGAACTGCGATGCGCCGCTCTGTGTCTCGTCTCTCGCTCGCATCGTACGTCATATTGATGTGTGGTGTGCGCGTTAAGGAGGACGCTAAATCAAAAGGCCCTTTTCAGGGCCACAAAATGCATATCATGATTTATTATGTTTCTTGTCGATGACGACGTCTCTCGTTAACATTAGTTATTATAATTACCTATTAGTATGACTCCGACCTTAGGTACCTAACCGGACAATTGAGTTATTCCCACACGAGTCTAGTAGGCACTCGTTAATAAAATTTATAAATAATAATAGAAATCGATCCGAACCTGGGACCTCTTTGCGTTCTACCTACAGCATGGATGGCGAATTGTTTTATAGGAGGCATTTGGATGAATAGTACTTATTAAAATAATACCTTTTACCTAATAATTTTAATGGGAACAAAATAATATTTATTACTCACTCACAACATAACTACCTACCTACGTATTATAATTATAATGTCACGTACAAGAATGACGTTTTTTTTTTTTTTTTTTTTTCTCTCTCTCTCTCTCTCTCTCTCTCTCTCTCTTCCATTTTAAGAAAACCTTATTTGATCAGAATATTATTAACATACATAGATACATACATACATACATACATACATATGTACATACAGACGACGACTGGCAAGGGAACGGCGCGGTGCGGCGTGGTGGGGGGTCAAATTTAACGAACGAACGAAAGAGCGAGCGAGAGAGACGCAACAACCTCTACGAAAGACAGAGAAGGAAATGAATACGATCTCTCGTCATCTATAAAAACAGCGGTCTACGTAGTTACTGGTTTTATTAGAGACCCGTAAGTCGTACGACGCGCAACTCGTTTCGTTTATAAGTAATTTTTCAATCACATCTGTTCTTCTCGTACACTCGTGTGAATAATAATGGCACGTACCAAGCAGACCGCTCGTAAATCCACCGGTGGCAAAGCCCCGAGGAAGCAGTTGGCCACAAAGGCCGCTCGTAAGAGTGCGCCCGCGACCGGCGGAGTTAAGAAACCTCATCGCTACAGACCCGGTACCGTCGCACTCCGTGAGATCCGTCGTTACCAGAAGAGTACCGAACTTCTGATTCGCAAGCTGCCATTCCAGCGTCTGGTACGTGAGATCGCTCAGGATTTCAAGACCGATCTGCGTTTCCAGAGCTCCGCCGTGATGGCACTCCAGGAGGCTAGCGAGGCTTACCTGGTCGGTCTCTTCGAGGACACGAACCTGTGCGCCATCCACGCGAAACGCGTCACCATCATGCCCAAGGACATCCAGCTGGCGCGCAGGATCAGAGGAGAACGCGCTTAAGTCTGTCGTTCATTATCGTTCGCGGGACGACGCTATCCTACCTGTCTTATCTATCTACTACATGATAATATAGGTCACGGCGTCGTCGGCAACGTTTTTAAACAATATAAAAAGGCCCTTTTCAGGGCCGCATATGATTCTTTAATGTGAGTGAGGAATACGCGCACAATATTTTCTATAGATGAGACGAATACCTCGTTATTTAATTAATTAGTTTTCATACCACATATAAATTTAAACAACATAGATACCTATGGTTACACAAATAGAATAATAGAGGATTCATTCAAAATACTTAACACACGCGCACGCACGCACGCACGCACGCACGCACGCACGCACACGCACACACACATGTATATATATGTAGGTACATTTATAATAGGTACTTACTAAATATTAAAAAGTTGTGACAAAAAAAAAAAAAAAAAAAACACGTACTTTTCCACCTTAGTTTATATATTGTTAGAGTAGGTTGGATGAACGGATTAGAGAGAGACGGGTATATAATTATCTCTCTCATTATTAAAATAAATTATTTCTTTCTGTTACCAATACAGTAGTACTATTTGATTTTATTTAAATGGGTAGGTACACTTACATACATATATTATTATGATAGATTAAAATAATAATAATAGAAAAACTACCCTAGATTTTATATTTCTCCTCCGTCCCCGTCGCACTCGTACTTACACGCGTTAGAGTGACCGAACACTCTGCCTCCTCCCCACTACGTTGCGACCCGACCCGCTGTCGCATGAGAAATGTATAAATAACGGGTCCGCGTTACCGCGACGGTATACTAGTCCCGCGTTCGCGCTGTGCAACAGTTGTCGTTTTCCTTGTGCAATTCAATCGTACAAACAAACTACTACACCAAGATGACCGGTCGCGGTAAGGGAGGAAAGGGATTGGGGAAAGGTGGCGCCAAGCGTCACAGGAAGGTACTTCGTGATAACATCCAGGGTATCACGAAGCCCGCAATCCGTCGTCTCGCTCGCAGAGGTGGAGTGAAACGTATCTCCGGTTTGATATACGAAGAGACTCGTGGTGTCCTGAAGGTGTTCCTAGAGAACGTGATCCGTGACGCCGTCACTTACACCGAGCACGCGAAGAGGAAGACGGTGACCGCCATGGACGTAGTCTACGCTCTGAAACGTCAAGGTCGCACCCTGTACGGTTTCGGTGGTTAATAACATCGATACAAGACCCCGTTGCCGTGGTGTGCGCGCGTCATCACCGCCGCGTTGTTGTCGTCGTTTGTCCACGCTACAACCCAACTTTAAAAACTTGCTGGCTGGCTGGCTGGCGGCTGCGACTGCTACGATGATGATACAAATCATCCAAAACACAAAAAGGCCCTTTTCAGGGCCGCACAAGTTTCGTTTTACTTCATGACAGTTTCTGTCGAAGACGTTATATTACTATTACACTTATTTTTATTTTTATAAAAGAAATATATAGGTATTAGGTATCTACGACTGCAGCAGCAGCAGCAGCAAAATGAACAACGACGATTGTTGTTGATCGAACAGACTAATCGAGTAGGTAGAGAGAGATAGAGAGTGTGAGTGTCATGGAGTGGAGTGGATAGAATATGGAATGGGACATAAATAATAATTTTACTTATAAGTATATAATATTTTTATTATGGGTACGACGCACTACATACTACTAACGTTACTGAATAAAAACAATTATAATAATAATAATAATTTCTGTCGCACCTGCACCGTTGATGTGTAGATTATTCTGCTCAGCGGCGCGCGATGGTACCTGGTGGCATTCAGAGCAGCAAGAAGCAAGCAATCATTCTGAACCAATCTGAAAATTAAAATTAAGATATTATAGATTATTAGGTAGTTACATACATACATACTACTAATATACTAGTCCTGCTGCTGCCCAAGGAGACGTCTACGTCGTGTAGGTACTACGTTTAGTTAGTTAAAAGTATCATGTGAGGCGCGCGCGGCGCTTTACAATATTATTTGAATGTCTTTATTTTCTTCATTATACATAAGTGGTAACGCAATATTTGTGTACCGATATAATATATATTAATTTTATTAGCTAAACATAGAACGTTCCCTACTACGAGAGGAGCGCCTTCACAGATACAGAGGAGAGACCGTTCATGTTTTACGACCCTCCTGTCGAGTACGATAAATACGGGCCGAAGCGATACCAATATACGATATTTATCGATGCGTATGAAGGTTGGGATGTTCGCTTTTAATTTGTCTTCGAATAAATTACGATCATTAACAAATTACAGGAGAAAAATAACATTTAAACATGACCCTCGGTCGGTCAAGTTGACAATGTTGAAAATAAACTAACGTACCGCTCGTGGAGTTCTATATAATTCGATCGGACCGTTATCATAGCGAAGGTGCACTATAAGAGATTCAATGTACGAGTTTAATTGATGAATTCGATTTTAATATTGTCTAGAAACGTATTTTTTTAAGATGCATGCTAGTGAAAAGTTTGAAGCGTTCATACGAGAAAACGTCCATCGACAGAGCGGCTCTCCTTACGGTATTGCCAAGGCGCGTTCGAATTCACCTACCGATTCGTTTCATAGCTCTATCTATCCTTTTCTCGCATCCCGCGCGCGCGCAGTCGCAGTACACGTCGTGTTGTTGTTGTTGTTGTTCCCGAGAGATCTGAAAGAAGAAAAAGAGTACATATTATTAATTATTATTACTACTACAACCACAATAATAAGAAAGAGAAAAATGGCAGACACAGCAGTAGCATCGGAGACACCCGCCCCCGCGACGCCTGCGAAGAAACCAAAGGCCACCGCGACCGGTGCTAAGAAACCTAAAGCGAAGCCTACACACCCGAAAACATCAGAGATGGTGAACAACGCCATCAAAGAGTTGAAAGAGCGCAGCGGTTCGTCCCTCCAAGCGATCAAGAAATACATCGCCGCTCAGTACAAGGTCGACGCGGAGAAACTGGCGCCTTTCATAAGGAAGTACCTGAAGAGCGCCGTCGAGTCGGGTGCACTGATCCAGACCAAGGGCAAGGGTGCGTCGGGCTCGTTCAAATTGGAATCGAAATCGGCCGCGTCCAAGAAACCCGCCGCGAGCAAAGCCGGCGCCGGTGCCAAAGGCGCTTCGGCCGCGTCCGCCAAGTCTAAGAAATCGACCGCATCCGCTGCCGCAGGTAAGGCGAAGAAAGGCGCCGCCTCGGGCGCCGCTTCGTCACCTTCTAAGGCCAAACCGTCCGCCGCCACCAAGGACAAGAAGGCAGCCGCCGCAAAAAAGAAGCCTGCCGCCAAGAAACCGGCCGCAGCCGCCAAGGGTAAGGCCGCAGCGGCGCCTAAAGCCAAGAAGAGCGCCAAACCACCGACGAAAAAACCTAAAGCGCCCAAACCGAAGAAGGCCGCCGCCACACCGAAATCTAAGCCAGCCGCGAAGAAGGCATCCGCCGCTAAGAAGTAAGCGCGCCGATGCCTAGCTAGCAACATGACTGTGTCGCCCGCCAGTGTGTGTTGTGATGGTGTTGTGGTAGTGGTCGTGGTCGTTTCGGAGGTAGTCTGTCTGTCTGTCGGTCGGACGAGTGATAATGTATCCTCTCCTCCTCGCCGCGTCGCTCGCTCGCGCGGGACACGCACACGGGACGAACGACCTGAAACGTGTGAGAGAAGAAATACGTATTTAACATCAATACCACACTCCTACAACTACTACTTACTGCTCACCTGAATCCACCACCGGAACGGCAGAGGCCGAGGCTGCGGTTGCAGCGAGCGTCGAAAGATCAAAAAGCCCTTTTCAGGGCTAACAAAACGTTCCAATCATGTGTATTCACACATGGGTTTCTGTTCGAATATGACCGAGTCTTGATTAGATAAGATCAGGTACCTACCTACTACCAAATTCCCTTCCCATGTAGGTATACCGACTACCTAATACAAACAACAAACTTGCAAACTGAAACGAAAGGAGACTTTAGAAAAACTAAAAAAAATATTTAGATTAATTAGACGTTATCGAACAAACAATTATTATTTATTATACATATTTCACACCTAATTTACCCACTTACATACATACATACAGAGTTAAATATCTATCTATCTATAGATAGATAGATAGATAGATAGACAAATATGTGGAGGATGGATAGTGTAGGTACGTTGAAATCTTTAATAGTAAGTAAGTATAGGTAACGAAAACTATTTACATACCGATTATTTTATAATTCAAACAAAATACCTACTACTTATATATTATCGTACCTCACTTCGTCGTCGTCAGTTAGACAGTAGTAGTAGAGTTGGCACTTTTTTATTTTCTATTTATTTTAACGAGAGCCACAATCGCACACGCGCACACACAAAATAATAGGTAGGTACCTACCGCACCTTCTCTCACTGTTTATTCCTTCACTTCATCACCACGTCTTCTTCGTCCGAATCGATTGCTTTTTTGATTTAACACGCAGCATAGTCTAAACTCTTTTTCAACAAAAACATTCATTCCCGCCCGACTGCCCGACTCCCGACTCCAATACACTATCTATGCTAATAAGAGTTAACTTTTCTTCTTGTTACTTACTACCTATTTGTTTGTTAGGACACTCACAATACAATAATTATGACACTAACTAGTTGAGTGAGCGCGCCACAATAATACAATTTATTGATGGACAGTTTACTTTTTCTATTCGCACACATTTATCTTATGGGCAATGAAATATAGAAACGTAAATCTTGTTTTTTTTTTTTTTTTTTTTTTTATAAATTATATTAGTTTACGTTACCAACCGGTAGGTGGTGTACATTATAATAAAAACAAAACGAAGTGAGAAAGACAAATAAAAAAAAAAAAGAGAGAGAGACAACGACTATACTCTATCGATACAACATTACGACGTACCTATACAATTTTTTATTAAAATCACGAGAGTAAGACGTATATTTCCCTCTCTTTCTTACGCTGATACGTTCTCCCCACTATAACGTCTGCCTGCGCGAGTATATAAAATATAATATTTCAAATTTTTCAGGCAGTCTCTGCGCTAACACGCACGCGTTTGTTTGTTCGTTGTTTCAATTCGTTAATCCTACTAACTAAGTATGTCTGGACGCGGTAAAGGTGGCAAAGTCAAGGGAAAGGCAAAGTCTCGGTCGAACCGTGCCGGTCTTCAATTCCCAGTCGGTCGTATCCACAGACTTCTGCGTAAGGGAAATTACGCTGAACGCGTCGGTGCCGGTGCACCGGTGTACCTCGCCGCCGTAATGGAATACCTGGCCGCCGAAGTTCTCGAGTTGGCCGGTAACGCCGCTCGTGACAACAAGAAGACCAGAATCATCCCGAGACATCTTCAATTGGCGATACGCAACGACGAGGAGTTGAACAAGCTACTCTCAGGTGTGACCATCGCCCAGGGTGGTGTACTGCCCAACATCCAGGCGGTGCTCTTGCCGAAGAAGACCGAGAAGAAGGCATAAGTCTCTTTCCCGCCGTCGTCGCTCTATTATATTAGAGCGACGCGATAGTGAACGTGAACACATAAATGTTGAAAAACAACGTTTAAGTGTGTTACGACGCATCAAATAAAAAGGCCCTTTTCAGGGCCGCAATATGATTCGGATTATTATAAAGAATAACCTTTTCTTGACGACGATTGACGGTCATAATGATGAAACTATAATAACTATATATACACACACGTAGCTAGATCATAGATAAATAGGCTATAGTTATTTTGTAAATATACATTGAGCACAGTCATACTCTACTATATAGAGTAGAAATTTCATTATGATTAATACTACTACTAATTTTATTATTCGAAGAAAATTTTATCTGTATCAGTTAGAACTAGTTTCGCGAGTATGATGGTTAGTTCGTATTGCTGCTGCATATTATGTGTACTTTACATATTGTGTAAAACGAAACTTTTTATGATTAACTAATCGATATTAGGGGTAAGTGAAAGAGAGAGAGAGTTACGCATTACTGTTGTTTTTACGTAAAACAATAAAATATTACTATCAAAGTTTTAAATACCATATTTATTATTGTATAAACAGTTTTAGAACGAACGAAAGAGACGACGATAATAATAAAATTGTATACTTCCTCTCGCTCTAATGGAAGCATGACGTGTCGAAAGTTAGCGAGGGAGAGAGAGAGAGAGAGAGAGACATACAAAGATAAGAGTGAGAGGTGACAGATGACGGGATAATACTATTGGTCGATATTGTATCGCACATCGGTCACGATCTCACCGTTCAAGAATCAAGGTATAACCGCATCTAACGAGAAAAAGGTAACACACTCTCTCTATCTATCGCCGCTCTCGACGGTACATACGCTGCGATTGTGATATTATTGTAATCTATCTAATCTACCGAAATGCCGCCCAAGACGAGTGGTAAGGCCGCCAAGAAGTCTGGCAAGGCTCAAAAGAACATCTCTAAAACCGATAAGAAAAAGAAGAAGCACAAGAGGAAGGAGAGCTACGCCATCTACATCTACAAGGTGCTGAAGCAGGTCCACCCTGACACCGGTATCTCCAGTAAGGCTATGTCGATCATGAACTCTTTCGTGAACGACATCTTCGAGCGCATAGCCGCCGAAGCTTCCCGCCTGGCACACTACAACAAGCGCTCCACCATCACATCCAGGGAGGTGCAGACATCTGTCAGGCTCCTTCTGCCCGGTGAACTCGCGAAGCACGCGGTCAGTGAAGGCACCAAGGCCGTCACCAAGTACACCAGCTCCAAGTGAACTGCGATGCGCCGCTCTGTGTCTCGTCTCTCGCTCGCATCGTACGTCATATTGATGTGTGGTGTGCGCGTTAAGGAGGACGCTAAATCAAAAGGCCCTTTTCAGGGCCACAAAATGCATATCATGATTTATTATGTTTCTTGTCGATGACGACGTCTCTCGTTAACATTAGTTATTATAATTACCTATTAGTATGACTCCGACCTTAGGTACCTAACCGGACAATTGAGTTATTCCCACACGAGTCTAGTAGGCACTCGTTAATAAAATTTATAAATAATAATAGAAATCGATCCGAACCTGGGACCTCTTTGCGTTCTACCTACAGCATGGATGGCGAATTGTTTTATAGGAGGCATTTGGATGAATAGTACTTATTAAAATAATACCTTTTACCTAATAATTTTAATGGGAACAAAATAATATTTATTACTCACTCACAACATAACTACCTACCTACGTATTATAATTATAATGTCACGTACAAGAATGACGTTTTTTTTTTTTTTTTTTTTTCTCTCTCTCTCTCTCTCTCTCTCTCTCTCTCTTCCATTTTAAGAAAACCTTATTTGATCAGAATATTATTAACATACATAGATACATACATACATACATACATACATATGTACATACAGACGACGACTGGCAAGGGAACGGCGCGGTGCGGCGTGGTGGGGGGTCAAATTTAACGAACGAACGAAAGAGCGAGCGAGAGAGACGCAACAACCTCTACGAAAGACAGAGAAGGAAATGAATACGATCTCTCGTCATCTATAAAAACAGCGGTCTACGTAGTTACTGGTTTTATTAGAGACCCGTAAGTCGTACGACGCGCAACTCGTTTCGTTTATAAGTAATTTTTCAATCACATCTGTTCTTCTCGTACACTCGTGTGAATAATAATGGCACGTACCAAGCAGACCGCTCGTAAATCCACCGGTGGCAAAGCCCCGAGGAAGCAGTTGGCCACAAAGGCCGCTCGTAAGAGTGCGCCCGCGACCGGCGGAGTTAAGAAACCTCATCGCTACAGACCCGGTACCGTCGCACTCCGTGAGATCCGTCGTTACCAGAAGAGTACCGAACTTCTGATTCGCAAGCTGCCATTCCAGCGTCTGGTACGTGAGATCGCTCAGGATTTCAAGACCGATCTGCGTTTCCAGAGCTCCGCCGTGATGGCACTCCAGGAGGCTAGCGAGGCTTACCTGGTCGGTCTCTTCGAGGACACGAACCTGTGCGCCATCCACGCGAAACGCGTCACCATCATGCCCAAGGACATCCAGCTGGCGCGCAGGATCAGAGGAGAACGCGCTTAAGTCTGTCGTTCATTATCGTTCGCGGGACGACGCTATCCTACCTGTCTTATCTATCTACTACATGATAATATAGGTCACGGCGTCGTCGGCAACGTTTTTAAACAATATAAAAAGGCCCTTTTCAGGGCCGCATATGATTCTTTAATGTGAGTGAGGAATACGCGCACAATATTTTCTATAGATGAGACGAATACCTCGTTATTTAATTAATTAGTTTTCATACCACATATAAATTTAAACAACATAGATACCTATGGTTACACAAATAGAATAATAGAGGATTCATTCAAAATACTTAACACACGCGCACGCACGCACGCACGCACGCACGCACGCACGCACACGCACACACACATGTATATATATGTAGGTACATTTATAATAGGTACTTACTAAATATTAAAAAGTTGTGACAAAAAAAAAAAAAAAAAAAACACGTACTTTTCCACCTTAGTTTATATATTGTTAGAGTAGGTTGGATGAACGGATTAGAGAGAGACGGGTATATAATTATCTCTCTCATTATTAAAATAAATTATTTCTTTCTGTTACCAATACAGTAGTACTATTTGATTTTATTTAAATGGGTAGGTACACTTACATACATATATTATTATGATAGATTAAAATAATAATAATAGAAAAACTACCCTAGATTTTATATTTCTCCTCCGTCCCCGTCGCACTCGTACTTACACGCGTTAGAGTGACCGAACACTCTGCCTCCTCCCCACTACGTTGCGACCCGACCCGCTGTCGCATGAGAAATGTATAAATAACGGGTCCGCGTTACCGCGACGGTATACTAGTCCCGCGTTCGCGCTGTGCAACAGTTGTCGTTTTCCTTGTGCAATTCAATCGTACAAACAAACTACTACACCAAGATGACCGGTCGCGGTAAGGGAGGAAAGGGATTGGGGAAAGGTGGCGCCAAGCGTCACAGGAAGGTACTTCGTGATAACATCCAGGGTATCACGAAGCCCGCAATCCGTCGTCTCGCTCGCAGAGGTGGAGTGAAACGTATCTCCGGTTTGATATACGAAGAGACTCGTGGTGTCCTGAAGGTGTTCCTAGAGAACGTGATCCGTGACGCCGTCACTTACACCGAGCACGCGAAGAGGAAGACGGTGACCGCCATGGACGTAGTCTACGCTCTGAAACGTCAAGGTCGCACCCTGTACGGTTTCGGTGGTTAATAACATCGATACAAGACCCCGTTGCCGTGGTGTGCGCGCGTCATCACCGCCGCGTTGTTGTCGTCGTTTGTCCACGCTACAACCCAACTTTAAAAACTTGCTGGCTGGCTGGCTGGCGGCTGCGACTGCTACGATGATGATACAAATCATCCAAAACACAAAAAGGCCCTTTTCAGGGCCGCACAAGTTTCGTTTTACTTCATGACAGTTTCTGTCGAAGACGTTATATTACTATTACACTTATTTTTATTTTTATAAAAGAAATATATAGGTATTAGGTATCTACGACTGCAGCAGCAGCAGCAGCAAAATGAACAACGACGATTGTTGTTGATCGAACAGACTAATCGAGTAGGTAGAGAGAGATAGAGAGTGTGAGTGTCATGGAGTGGAGTGGATAGAATATGGAATGGGACATAAATAATAATTTTACTTATAAGTATATAATATTTTTATTATGGGTACGACGCACTACATACTACTAACGTTACTGAATAAAAACAATTATAATAATAATAATAATTTCTGTCGCACCTGCACCGTTGATGTGTAGATTATTCTGCTCAGCGGCGCGCGATGGTACCTGGTGGCATTCAGAGCAGCAAGAAGCAAGCAATCATTCTGAACCAATCTGAAAATTAAAATTAAGATATTATAGATTATTAGGTAGTTACATACATACATACTACTAATATACTAGTCCTGCTGCTGCCCAAGGAGACGTCTACGTCGTGTAGGTACTACGTTTAGTTAGTTAAAAGTATCATGTGAGGCGCGCGCGGCGCTTTACAATATTATTTGAATGTCTTTATTTTCTTCATTATACATAAGTGGTAACGCAATATTTGTGTACCGATATAATATATATTAATTTTATTAGCTAAACATAGAACGTTCCCTACTACGAGAGGAGCGCCTTCACAGATACAGAGGAGAGACCGTTCATGTTTTACGACCCTCCTGTCGAGTACGATAAATACGGGCCGAAGCGATACCAATATACGATATTTATCGATGCGTATGAAGGTTGGGATGTTCGCTTTTAATTTGTCTTCGAATAAATTACGATCATTAACAAATTACAGGAGAAAAATAACATTTAAACATGACCCTCGGTCGGTCAAGTTGACAATGTTGAAAATAAACTAACGTACCGCTCGTGGAGTTCTATATAATTCGATCGGACCGTTATCATAGCGAAGGTGCACTATAAGAGATTCAATGTACGAGTTTAATTGATGAATTCGATTTTAATATTGTCTAGAAACGTATTTTTTTAAGATGCATGCTAGTGAAAAGTTTGAAGCGTTCATACGAGAAAACGTCCATCGACAGAGCGGCTCTCCTTACGGTATTGCCAAGGCGCGTTCGAATTCACCTACCGATTCGTTTCATAGCTCTATCTATCCTTTTCTCGCATCCCGCGCGCGCGCAGTCGCAGTACACGTCGTGTTGTTGTTGTTGTTGTTCCCGAGAGATCTGAAAGAAGAAAAAGAGTACATATTATTAATTATTATTACTACTACAACCACAATAATAAGAAAGAGAAAAATGGCAGACACAGCAGTAGCATCGGAGACACCCGCCCCCGCGACGCCTGCGAAGAAACCAAAGGCCACCGCGACCGGTGCTAAGAAACCTAAAGCGAAGCCTACACACCCGAAAACATCAGAGATGGTGAACAACGCCATCAAAGAGTTGAAAGAGCGCAGCGGTTCGTCCCTCCAAGCGATCAAGAAATACATCGCCGCTCAGTACAAGGTCGACGCGGAGAAACTGGCGCCTTTCATAAGGAAGTACCTGAAGAGCGCCGTCGAGTCGGGTGCACTGATCCAGACCAAGGGCAAGGGTGCGTCGGGCTCGTTCAAATTGGAATCGAAATCGGCCGCGTCCAAGAAACCCGCCGCGAGCAAAGCCGGCGCCGGTGCCAAAGGCGCTTCGGCCGCGTCCGCCAAGTCTAAGAAATCGACCGCATCCGCTGCCGCAGGTAAGGCGAAGAAAGGCGCCGCCTCGGGCGCCGCTTCGTCACCTTCTAAGGCCAAACCGTCCGCCGCCACCAAGGACAAGAAGGCAGCCGCCGCAAAAAAGAAGCCTGCCGCCAAGAAACCGGCCGCAGCCGCCAAGGGTAAGGCCGCAGCGGCGCCTAAAGCCAAGAAGAGCGCCAAACCACCGACGAAAAAACCTAAAGCGCCCAAACCGAAGAAGGCCGCCGCCACACCGAAATCTAAGCCAGCCGCGAAGAAGGCATCCGCCGCTAAGAAGTAAGCGCGCCGATGCCTAGCTAGCAACATGACTGTGTCGCCCGCCAGTGTGTGTTGTGATGGTGTTGTGGTAGTGGTCGTGGTCGTTTCGGAGGTAGTCTGTCTGTCTGTCGGTCGGACGAGTGATAATGTATCCTCTCCTCCTCGCCGCGTCGCTCGCTCGCGCGGGACACGCACACGGGACGAACGACCTGAAACGTGTGAGAGAAGAAATACGTATTTAACATCAATACCACACTCCTACAACTACTACTTACTGCTCACCTGAATCCACCACCGGAACGGCAGAGGCCGAGGCTGCGGTTGCAGCGAGCGTCGAAAGATCAAAAAGCCCTTTTCAGGGCTAACAAAACGTTCCAATCATGTGTATTCACACATGGGTTTCTGTTCGAATATGACCGAGTCTTGATTAGATAAGATCAGGTACCTACCTACTACCAAATTCCCTTCCCATGTAGGTATACCGACTACCTAATACAAACAACAAACTTGCAAACTGAAACGAAAGGAGACTTTAGAAAAACTAAAAAAAATATTTAGATTAATTAGACGTTATCGAACAAACAATTATTATTTATTATACATATTTCACACCTAATTTACCCACTTACATACATACATACAGAGTTAAATATCTATCTATCTATAGATAGATAGATAGATAGATAGACAAATATGTGGAGGATGGATAGTGTAGGTACGTTGAAATCTTTAATAGTAAGTAAGTATAGGTAACGAAAACTATTTACATACCGATTATTTTATAATTCAAACAAAATACCTACTACTTATATATTATCGTACCTCACTTCGTCGTCGTCAGTTAGACAGTAGTAGTAGAGTTGGCACTTTTTTATTTTCTATTTATTTTAACGAGAGCCACAATCGCACACGCGCACACACAAAATAATAGGTAGGTACCTACCGCACCTTCTCTCACTGTTTATTCCTTCACTTCATCACCACGTCTTCTTCGTCCGAATCGATTGCTTTTTTGATTTAACACGCAGCATAGTCTAAACTCTTTTTCAACAAAAACATTCATTCCCGCCCGACTGCCCGACTCCCGACTCCGACTCCGACATTTATTATAATAAAGGTATTTTAGTAGACCTCGTATTTATACACTTGTCAGTTTCTTTAGGCTTGTGATATCATAGTTTCTTGATCGACCAATCACGTTGAACTGCTAGAAAGAGATGCTAGATATAAGCTCTCGCTCCTTCAAGACTAATGCGTGCCGACGTCACTAATTCAGCACAGACCCAATAAAATTTGAAATATATTATATACAAAATAAACACAACTTTAGATAATACTTGATTGTAATATATATTATAACTGCATGATCTAGCCATCTAGCCGTTTAAGTCATCAGTCAGTCTAAGTCAGTTTAAGTCAATAGTCATCTAGTAGTTGTAGATGTACTGGGCTACTGAGGGCATGTCGAAATCTCGCCACGGCTGACCCGAGGGTCTACGCATATGAAAGAAGCGTCTAAGCGCTTCTTCGATAAGGCAAAAAACCATTCCAATCCGCTCATAGTCAAAGCCGCCACGTACACGCCCCAGGAGGATGTCGCTGCCCGACTCCGTCGGCCTCGGCACGTTCTGGACGACCCTGACGATTCCTACACCGCGTACTGTAGAACAACAGCCAACACCGCCTTAGGCACTCCAAGTACTGCACAACATTTTAGTTCGCATCACCGCACCCGCCGAACATGTGCCTGGCCGTTTTTCCCCTGCCCACCCTACGGACGACGGCCCAAGCCGAGGTCCGAGCCTATAGAGGCGCCCTTGAGGTCAGAGTCCGACTCACCCCCAGATCGGGCCCGCTAGAAAGGAGCCCGGCAGCGGTCCGGCCTGTTTCGGCAGTTCCGGTCCCGTCGGCGCCACCACTAGCGGGTTCGCCGCTTGGTAGGGTGCCTTTTGCACTCCACATTGGCCCGATCACGCCTGCTAGTATGGGGCTCGACACGTATGAGTCTGAGGCTTCGCTGCGCGAAGCCTCACACTCGGCCGGGTCCGGGTCGGCGGCGACCGCTAGCGGGGCGGACCTAGGCTGTGCGCCTTCAGCGCACGCCACAACTGCGTATGTCGTTGACATAGATCGAAAAGAAGTCTTACTACATCATCTTGGTTCAATTTTATACAAAAAATGCGATAGGTTTCCATTCCAAGATATGAAAACGATATAACTACAATAAATAAGCGAATTTAAAAGCGTTACAGAATGCAGTTACTACAGTTAAGTCTAGTAGTAGATAGTAAAGTAGACTCCGGTTCGTTTTATCAGTCTCATACAAAGAATGACATACACGGGTTTAAGATTTTATCATTATTTAAATTGATGGTTTAAATTAACCATAAAGCAATTACCTGAAAATGTAAATGTTTGCTATGTGTTCTTGCAGGCGTTTCAAGGCATTTATAAGTACTACGTCCATAGTACTTATAAATTCCTTGATTGTGGTTAACAATACTGTCAATGCGATATGAGTACTGACGTACCTTCCAATCGTCGCGGGATCTGATCCACAGTAGCGCAGTAGCAACCTACTTAGCCGAAGGCAAAAGAGGAATGTTAGATAATAATAATTAGTAGTAGAAATCCTTTTACTAATAAAATGCTATTTTTCTGCTATTTACGCTACTTGCGTACAAATTGTAGTAAGTACAAACATAATTTATATGATCTCCTTTTTTTTCTTTTCAAAATTCTTTATTAAAGCAATAAATTTAGGTGCAAGTTCTACCAACCAACCCAACCCAACCAATAAAAAAGTGACACAATTACATACGACACGAAAAACATTTAAACTAACTTCAATCTATTTATATTACGAACTTTTTAGTGTAAAGGCCACATTTTAAAAGTGATTAATTATTACTGTTCATACATTAACAATAACTGTTGACGGTAATAGCAAAAAGTTTATATACTTACGAAAAAAGTTCGCGACCTCTCGCGCTTTATGTTGAACGCAGTACTCGGGCTCAAAGTCAATTAGACACGCTAGGACCGGGCTCGCGCGAAAGGTGCGGTCGACATACGGAAAATTTCGTATTTTTGTACGTGCAATATGATTTACATTATTAAAGAATTTTTACTAAAGGCTATTTTGAACCATTTGCAGAGACTTGTGATAAGTTCGGCAAGTAGTGTTCCACACGGGACAGGCATAGAGTTAGGCAAGGCCGTAAAAGAGTTGTGTAGATCCGCAATTTCGTTAACGGGCTAAGACAACTACGACCTCAGAAAGAAATAGATATGAAATGGGGGCGTGGCGCGTGCGAATCCGATATTATAGATGGTGTCACGTACTACCATCCATTTAACGAAATATTTAATGATAACACAAGTGTAACGATAATTGTATCTTCACAATATAGATTGAGGGTTTGATACTGACCAGCTGTTTTATGTGCAACTATGCGACTGCGCAATGGATCGAACATTAATCGAAGCGCTCACTTTAGAAGACGTGTGCCCGCGACTGTTTTCTCACTTGAGGGATGTAGTCATATTTATCGAAGTCATATGATAATTATCATACGAAAAATGATTCTGAGTATAAGATTAAAGAGCGTAAGTAAAATGACTGTAATAAGGGGTAAAATAACTGTAAACACACTGTGACGTAATATTAATCTATGCGAAATCTAATGCCATATTTCCTATCTTTAAAAAGCATTGTTTTGCATAAGTGTAATTATTACATATTCGGATATGTTATAAGCTATATTACTGTGTCATAGTTTCATCAAAATCCGTTTAACACACGTCGGTCGTCACAAAGCTGAAAGATTATCGGATTCGAAGGATTAATCTTTAATATAGTTTATCGAAACTTCCAAGGGTCTAAAAACTTATTGAATTTCATTAAAAATACGTAATAGCAAAATACATAAGCGATTCTTATGTATTCTTATGTATAATGCACTTAGAAGCTATTGTTGCACCTTGTTTTAGAAGGGAATTGTACCAGAAAAGCCTTTCATGATACTTAGATGTAGAAAAAATTGGGCGCAAAAAATACATCTCCTTTTCTCTGATAAACTCAAATGGCTCCAACGTATTCTCTATAAATAGTTTATTTAAATATTTTCGATAAAGAAATCTTATACACAAGTGTACAACATATTTCGGCAAACGAATTGGCAATGTCACCAAAGGTTATCGATAGTATTATCGACAGTCATTGTACTGCACTAATTCACACACGCCAAATGAATCATGGTGTATATGAGTAAGCGGTGACCGATGTGATTGGTTTCATGTTTGTGTGCAATGAGCGTGATCCTTATGATGGCACTTCACATGGCGATAGGTATACAAACGTTTATCTACTTTGTCTGTCTTTGTGTAGACACACACATTGGCCAAATTGGCATAATTTGGCAAACTTGACATGAGTAAGCCAACATAACAAACATTTTACACATTTGACGTACCTTTTTAACCGACTTCAAAAAAGGACTTCAATTCGTCGGTATCTTTGTTTTTTTTTTTTATGTATGTTCAGCGATCATTCGTTACTGCGTTGACCGATTTCGATAATTATTCTTTTGTTGTCCCATATAAATTTGGTTGAATTCTGATGATGGGATCTATAAGAAAATCATCAAACATTGCATAAACTCCGTACCACGCCAACTGATTTTAGTATCTATCTTACCTAATATCTTTGCCAAATGTAGACCGATTTTGATGATTCTTTTTTTAATGAATAGCTTACACTTCAAAGATACTATAATCAAACATTTTTGGAAAAAAAATCACTAAAATAGATGAAATAAATTAATTTTATAAAAAAAATAATCTTAACACTTACTTATCTAATCAGTTACTTTTGGAGTCGGTGCAAGTCGATGAGAGATGTTAAGATTATTTTTAGCGTTTTAGTTTTTTGAAGTCGGTTTTTTATTTATTTTTTTATTTTATTTTTAGTAATATTCCAACAAAAAGCAATGTTGCTAAGACGAGACTATAAGGCACGCACTGTCAAAAAGTTATGAAATCTCTAGGCCACAGGCCCTAACTTTACACCTTAATCAAAATATGTGGTTATGAAAAAATCCATTGCTTTTCTAAGTACGTATCCACACCACAGTATCAACTGTACCTACCTACTTTCTCTATTCCACAACCCATGCATTTTTGTGGTCTATGTTCTTACTTTACAAAAAACGATCAACCTTTAGGTTTGAGCTTTAACATTGAGTCTAAATTTGGTTTTGAAATATTAGTAGAAGTACTGTACAGTGTCCCAAAAATAACTAGGATTGTTAGTTGAAAAGAAAAGACATTCAGGTAAGAGTTGATGTATTTTGAACCTTATGATATGCACTTATAATCAAATTTTAAAAACCAAATACTACTGCACAGCACAGCACATCACAGCGACATCTCTTGATACATTTTAGAACCAATTTTATTACATACATTGTTGTGTTTGTTTTGGAATTGTAATTGCAACATTTAACATACCGCCCACCATGGACAGCATGTGATGTCCATCAAAACTCATGATCGCTATCAACAATACTTAAAATCGAAAATATGTAAAATACATTAATAAATGCAGTTTGGAAATGAACATAAAACTATAATTGCTTAGGAACATACATTTTAAATTAAACTGCATTTGATTGAGAATCTAAATGGAGAGGTGCAAACAAAAACATTTAATCTCTCATCGGCTGGCACCGACTCCAAAAGTAACTGATTAGGTACTTAAGTGTTAGGATTATTGTTAGCTTTTTAGTGTTATGAAATCGTTTTTTTTTTTTTTTAATAAAATTTTCTTATTTCATTTATTTTTAGTGATAAATCCTAATCTAACTGCTGAACACCGATTTCATCCCCTATTCTCCTACCCTTAGTGGTGATTTTTATTTTGCAAACTTTTATCATAGCATCTTTGAAGTATAAGCTATTCAATAAAACAAAAATCATCAGAAGTGAGAAGAAGCGTGAGCAAACACCGGACTGGCGTATATCATCACGGGGCGGATGCAAGTTTTGTAAATTGTCAACTTATTCCTAAGCGACATTTTACTCTTGCTACCGACAAGGTGGTATAGTCGGTGGGCATAGAACTTCGCTCCACGAGCGAACGATTGAAATGAGAGAGACAGAGGCGATGACGTAGGGACGTTTCAGACTAGACAGAATGCTCTTAATTTTTTTTTTTTGTTAGGAATAATCATAATGAAAACTGGCCCGTTTTTAAAAACAGGGCTCGGTTGCTCTAATATAATTAAAAGTTCTGTTAAAGTTTCACCCGTTTATAAAAAGCGACCTTGTATAAGTAAAAGTTCACCCATCACGAGTCATAGTCATGGTATTTTTTATTGCAAAATGAAATCCATAACAAATTATGAATGGTAAATTGTGGTTTACGATTTATGACGTATTAAAAAAAACTACTTACTAGATCTCGTTCAAACCAATTTTCGGTGGAAGTTTGCATGGTAACATCATATATATTTTTTTTAGTTTTATCATTCTCTTATTTTAGAAGATACAGGGGGGGGGGGGGGGACATACAGACACATTTTACCACTTTGGAAGTGTCTCTCGCGCAAACTATTCAGTTTAGAAAAAAGTATATATTAAAAACCTCAATATCATTTTTGAAGACCTATCCATAAATACACGTATGGGTTTGATAAAAAAAAATTGAGTTTGAGTTCTGACTATGGGCAACATAGTTCTGACTATGGGAAAAAAAAAACAATACAAAAATGTATTGTTTTTTTTTCTATTTTTGTGTGAAAATCTTAATGCCAAGTTTTAACAGTACCTATAGTTCTTATAGTTTCGGAAAAAAGTGGCTGTGACATACGGCCCACAGACAGACAGACATGACGAATCCCTAAGAGTTCCGTTTTCTGCCATTTGGCTATGGAACCCTAAAAAGATATGAGGAATTTAAATGTTTTATTACAATAACAAAAGAAAATTTACATTACATTACTACTTCTACTAGCATTCACCCTTCTTTAATATTGTTGAATACTGGTCAATTGGTCATTCATCATCATCATCATCATCATCATTTCAGCCATAGGACGTCCACTGCTGAACATAGGCCTCCCCCAGTGACTTCCAGATTGGCCGGTTGGAAGCGGCCCGCATCCAGCGGCTTCCTGCAACCTTTATCAGGTCGTCTGTCCACCTTGTAGGTGGACGTCCTACGCTGCGCTTGCCGGTACGTGGCCTCTATTCTAGAACCTTTCTGCCCCATCGGCCGTCAGTTCTACGTGCTATGTGCCCCGCCCACTACCACTCAATTGGTCATTGTTGTTCACGATATTTCCTTGCATGTTTTTTTTTTTTGGACGGACGGACCTATCCCTGAGTGCCTTTGAAGAAGGCATTCTTCAGCTTAAACCAGGCAGTTGTGGCGTGCGCTGAAGGCGCACAGCCTAGGTCCGCCCCGCTAGCGGTCGCCGCGACCCGGCCGAGTGTGGGCTCGGACTCGTACGTGTCGAGCCCCATACTGGCAGGCGTGATCGGGCCAATGTGGAGTGCAAAGAGCACCCTACCAAACGGCGAACCCGCTAGTGGTGGCGCCGACGGAACCGGAACTGCCGAAACAGGCCGGACTCGTTTTCCTTGCATGTATCAAGTATCATTTTATGTGTATATACATGTATATGAATATATAATTAAGTAAGTATATTGTTTATGTTTATTCCTATCTGGACTTATTTATTAGTTATAATATCCTATATTAAATTTCACACTAAGCTCTCCGCAACACTTTCTCCTTTCTTTTTATCTGTCCTCTAGGTACCTGAAGTTTGTCTGGAGGAGATCGCTTTTAGCGACAAGACCGCCTAAATTGTGCATCTTTCTTGTGTATGGTGTACAATAAAGCGTATCTGTCCATCTATCTTTGCAATAGATAAAGCAAATAGGTACAATATAAAAACTCGACTCTAGAACTCTGCCAACTCTCATAAACTTAGCTCATACTTTCTTTAACATCCTGTTTATTTAATCATACGGTTTTACTGTTACATAGGAGGCACTGTCAAATAGGCATGAATATAATTTGACAACAGCCAGTCTATATTTATTTTATGTCAGTGGTTCTTTTGACATCATGATTTTTTCTTTCTGTAATTGTTAGGGTCCTACGACTATTGGAGTATTAAATAAGACGCGGACTGTAAACGCATAGGATATATTTCTGGATAATTAATACTTTGATCGCGCCTACGAGGGAGGAACCGCGTCCGATGCCGATGATGGTCGAGAGGCTGAGTGCGGCGGAGGGCACCTACGGAGTGTGCCAACCGCCCGCGCATACGGAGAACGCCGATGATGCCCGAACTGGCTGTAGGCGCCAACATACTCCCCGGGTTGAAGAACGGACGTCTTCAATGAAGTGGAAGTGGACAGATGCAGTTAAAGGCCCGGCGTATGGTCCCCTTCTTCGTCTTGAGTTCAGCTACCCTCGAGACGCCGTCCACACCAGGATACGTCTTCATGACTCGCCCTAGTGACCAGAGCAATGGTGGAGTCTTCTCCTTGATCAGTACTAACTGCCCAGGCTTCACCTCGCCTGTGGATGCGAACCATTTCATCTTGGTCTGTAGCAGAGAGACATATTCAATATTAAATCGCTGCCAAAAATGCTGCTGTATGTGTTGGATTCGTCTCCATCGATCCAGACGGGTGATGTTGACATCAGCCACCTGTGGGTGCGGTACAGTTAAGAGTGGTCGTCCAATTAGAAAATAAGAGGGAGAAAGAGCCGAAAAATCATGAGGATCCGAAGAAAGAGGGGTAAGAGGGCGAGAATTAAGGACTGCCTCAATTTGGCATAAACAAGTTGTCATTTCTTCGAAAGTGAAATGAGTAAGATGTAGTAATCTTTTTAAATGGTGCTTACAAGATTTGACCGCACTTTCGGCCAAAGAATTAAAGTGAGGAGTATAGGCAGGAGTGAAGATGAATTCGATACCTTCCTGCGCTATCTCAGATGCAACATTTGAGCCAAGAAGGAACCTTTGCATCTCATTAGATGCGCCGACAAAGTTAGTCCCGTTATCGGACGTGATACTTCGAGGCTTGCCTCGACGCGCCACGAACCGATTTAGAGCAGCCATGTAAGCCTCAGTGGTGAGGTCCGTAACAAGCTCCAAATGTACAGCTTTTACTGCGGAACAAACAAAAATGCACAAATAAGATTTTAACAATTTACAACCTCGTCCCTTTCGGTCGGCTATCAATACTGGGCCGGCATAATCAACATGACAGTTTTGAAAAGGGAACTCTAACTGTGTTCTATTAAGAGGAAGCTGTCCCATGATAGGTTGCACATTTTGAGCTCTATGTCTGTAACAAATCACACATTTGTTAACAATCGATTTAGACAAGTTTTTACCTTTAAGAGGCCAATAGGTTTGGCGTATGCTTGCCAAAAGCAACTGAGGGCCAGCGTGTAAAAGTTTAACATGTTGCATTTGAAATATAGCTTTAGTGATAATATGAGAACTACATAACAAAATAGGATGTTTTGTATCAAAGTCGTAGGGGGAATTATCAAGCCTCCCGCCTACGCGAATAAGACCATCAGTATCTAAGAATGGTGTTAATGTAATCAGCCTGTTTTTGTGGGGCAATGTCTTACCGGATTTCAGCGATTTATATTCGTCAGGAAACATTTGAAGTTGAGCACACAACAAAATTAAATTATGTGATTTTTTGATTTCAATTAAAGAGAGATTGCCACACAATTTATGATTTTTATTTTTTATGTTATGCACAAATCTACATAAATAGGCTACAACTCGTTGTAATTTTGTGAAACTAGAATACTTTGAAATTAAGTTTTGAATTATTGAAATATTAATGTTAGGTGTTACAAAAGCGGTACTACCACTACTGCTAGTATTATCTGCACTAACACTACTGCTACTGATGTGAGATACTACTTCGTGTAGATCACGCTTCACGACATTAGGCATCTTGGGCCACTCATTCTCATTTTTAAATAAAAATGAAGGTCCAGACCACCATAGATGAGTGTCGCCAATGACGTCAGCTCGTAAGCCTCGTGAAACGAGATCCGCCGGGTTGTCCTTCGACGGTACATAGCTCCAGGTATGACCACAAGTACTCTCCTGGATTTCGTTGACTCTGTTTCGCACAAAGGGTTTGAGTTGAGAAGATGGCGTTGACAACCAACCTAGAACTATCGTGGAGTCACACCAAAATCTACATTTGTCTATGTGCAAAGTAAGCGAGTCCACCACCTTTGTAAACAGTCTTGCACCTAACAAAGCGCCACAAAGTTCAAGCCTAGGCATAGTAGTAGGTTTTATAGGAGCTATACGGTTTTTGGACGCCAGAAGTTGGACGCGTATTGTGCCTGAACTATGGTTATAAGACCGAATATAAAGACAGGCCCCATAGGCCTTTTCGGAGGCGTCAGTGAAAACATGAATTTCCTGGATAGTTGAATCGTTAAATGAAACCCACCGAGGGATATGTAACCCATTTAAATGGGATAATGTGTGCTCGAATAAAGACCACAAGTTGTTAATTTCTAGAGAAACCGTGTCGTCCCAATCATATTTATCTAGCCACAAGCGTTGCATAATTATTTTAGCTTCGACGACGCACGGTCCAACAAGTCCTAGAGGGTCGAAAATTTGGCTTATAACTGAAAGTACATGACGTTTAGTGACCTTTTTTGACGGTTCTATATTTATGGAAAAGGTGAGCATGTCCGTGTCGCAAATCCAATGTAGACCCAATGTCTTAGACTGAGTGTTGCCTTGGCCTTGCTCAGAGAAGTCTATAGAATTGGTGGGGTCACCATTCTGTGGACCACTAATTTGGGATAGTATCTCGGGACTATTTGATTTCCATTTACGTAGATGGAAGTGGGCTGAAGAAAGGATAGATGCTACCTTTTTTGAAACTTCGACAGTTTCTAAAATTGTACTAGCAGAATGGAGAAAATCGTCGATGTAGAAATCACGTTGTATGGCTGACTTGACGCGACTGTCATCTACGTTGTCGGCTAGGCTGACTAGACATTTAGTGGCCAAGTATGGGGCAGAAGCGGTGCCGTACGTAACTGTATTCAAAGTATATGTTTTTAGTGGTTCCTTAGTATC
This sequence comes from Anania hortulata, assembly GCA_963576865.1. Lineage (NCBI taxonomy): Eukaryota > Metazoa > Arthropoda > Insecta > Lepidoptera > Crambidae > Anania > Anania hortulata. The sequence continues at coordinate 5,235,206 of OY756415.1, read as the reverse complement.
GAACCGAAAAATAATTTTTTGTAAAGGTCGTTGAATGGGATTTATTTCTATTGCTCTGTACATTTTCTCTACGTCGCCTGAAACTACGTATTTATGTTGGCGAAAGCGTATCAAAATGGAGAATAGATCGTCTTGAACGACGGGGCCAACCATTTGGAGATCATTAAGGGACACTCCTGAAGAGGTAGCTGCCGAAGCGTCGAAAACCACGCGAAGTTTAGTAGTGGAGCTAGACTCCCGAATGACGCCGTGGTGAGGAATAAAATAGTTCTCGTTAGAGCTATCAGACAAAGTGGCACAGTCTTTATCTGATGACATGTGACCTAGTGATTCATACTCGAGCATGAAATCAAAATATCGATTCTTAAAGATGGGATCACGGTGAAAACGTCGTTCTAACGACAGGAACCTACACTTAGCGTTTTCATAAGAGTGACCTAGTAAACTTGGATCTTTTTTTTAAGGGCATTGAGACGACAAAACGACCATCGTCCTTGCGAAACGTTGTTTCTAAGAAGAGCTTCTCGCATGATCTCTCCTCTAGATATTGAGAATGCTTGAGTGAAACATAGTCTAGCTCCCAGAATTGAGAAAGATCGGGAGTGGGACTTAAATTTGTGAAATTACAAAATTGAAGACGAGTTTTACTCTTTTGGCTTGATATGCTGCCTGATACCAACCAGCCAAATTTAGTTTCACATAACTTGGGAAGATTTTTACCTAAATCTATGGAATTTGATCCTAAGGCGTTCCAAAAGACTTCCGCGCCTACCAGGATGTCTATGACCGACGGAATATTGAAATTCGGGTCAGCTAACTGAAGACCTGGGGGAATAGGAACGTGACTGATGTCCACGAACGAAGACGGTAATACCTTAGTGATCTCAGGCAATACATGACATACGATATCTATATTGTAAGCACAGCATAAAGACTCGATTGTGAGGTGACAAGACTGTGTACTAGAAGAGATATGGTTATTGATACCTGTGACCTTGGTGCTCGTACCGCGTCGTGACAAACCCAGCTTGTCGCATAAGCTTTGCGTTACGAAGTTGGCTGTACTACCGTTGTCGAGCAGTAGCCGCGCAGTGTACTTCTCGCCCGAAGAGTTCAAGACGTTCACCAATGCTGTGGACAGTAAAACATGCGAAGAAGTAGCAAGCTGCAAGGATGTAGCTGATAAAGCGACGCCATCAGCTGCAGAAGGCAAAGGATTAACAAAAGGCTTTGAATCCTGTGATTCTAAATGTAAAAGAGTGTTATGTTTGATTTTACAATACTTGCAATGAGTAAGTTTGCAATGCTTAGCGTAATGACTTGGGCGTAAGCAGTTAAGACAAACATTTAAATCCTTTGCTTTTTGTATGCGATTTTCTATGGGCAAAGCTCTGAAAGATTCACACGAAAATAATGAATGACGTTGGGAGCAAAGCGGACAGCTTAGCAAGTTAGGTTTATTTTGATTGCGTGATTTTTGATTATTTTGTACATTTTTATTATAGTTACTATTTTTCTGAGTGTTATTTTTATTATCTTGTGTGTTTTGTAATTGTTTATTATTAGAGTGACTATTATTTAAGGCAACTAATATATTATTATTCGATAAGTTATGGTTCGTTTCAATTGATTCCAACAAGTCCGCTTTCCTGCCTACAAAGGTACAAAATTGAGTCAACGTGGGGTCAGTAGACAAGTCATTGCGATACTCTTCCCAGTAGCGACTTGTTGCTATGTCCAACTTTTTGGCCAATATAAAGATGAGAAGAGTATTCCAATGTTCAGTAGGTTGCTTTAACGTTGTAAGGGCCCTAATGTTTTTATTAGTTACATCGACAAGGTTACGAAGAGAGGTACTGGACTCCCTCAATACGGGCTCAACATCAAATATTGCCTGTAAATGATTATCAATTAGAAGACGATTGTTATTGAAACGCTCGCATAATAAGTCCCACGCAATTTTGTAATTATTCCCAATAAAATCTATGTTTTTGATAATTAAGGCTGCATTTCCCTGGAGTGAAGCTCGCAAATAGTGAAATTTATTTATCTGATCGATACTAGGGTTATCGTGAATTAATGAAACAAATGTGTCTCTAAATTCGAGCCAGTATTGATAGTTCCCATCGAAACTAGGAAGGTTGATCTGAGGTAGGCGAACAAAATTCTGATTAGAGGGTGCATTTGTGTTATTATTATTGGAGCTTGATACGGAACCTTTTGACGAAACTCCAAGCAGAGAGCGTGCGAGGGCCACCTGGCTGAAGTACTGGCGCTCGAACTCCTCGCGCTCCTCGAGCACAGCCTCTGGGTCCTCTGCGAGAATCTCGATTTCACTCTGTAATGTGTCAAATTCAGTGTACACAACTTCGAATTTATAAAAGCGTTCCTCAAGGTCCAAACGTTGCAACTGCGAAAGGCTGGATTCATTGTTTAATAATTTTAAATAATTAGAAAAAATTGTAAGCTTCGATTTAAAAGTGCCTCGTTTCTTGATCAACGTTTTCATGTCAGCCATTTTGATGAGTGTGTGCGAAATCAAATGAAAGATGCAAAAAACAGCAAAAACAGTACGAAAATAATGGAGACGAGTAGCGTGCAAAACAGCTGATAGATAACAGGTGCGAAGGTTTAGGTCCCGTTACGTTCGATACCTACGAGTATCGTGCGGTCGTCGACCGCGTGTGCGCAACACGTGCTTGGAAAAAAATAATAGGCAGACAAACTGGAGTGCGAATGCGTTTATGGCTTTTGAATATTCACAGGGAAGCAGTAAATGATTTATAATGACTACGAAAATAATTTAGTAAGACAATGGAAATGATTTTATAGCAAAAGTGGAAAAAATAAGATTGGAAAGCGATTAATTGGAACGACTCACGCATAAACCGTATTATACTCCCAACAGAAGGCGACATCAGCTTCTGGATCCTCTTCTTTCTTCAAGACGGCTAAGAAAACGACGATTCCACGTTGGCCCGGTCAAAGTCCACGGACCGGCGATGTGTAGATTCGCGGTACTCGGGTGGGACGAAAAAAAACGAATAAAGACGGCGAAAGGACCAGTGTTAGGGTCCTACGACTATTGGAGTATTAAATAAGACGCGGACTGTAAACGCATAGGATATATTTCTGGATAATTAATACTTTGATCGCGCCTACGAGGGAGGAACCGCGTCCGATGCCGATGATGGTCGAGAGGCTGAGTGCGGCGGAGGGCACCTACGGAGTGTGCCAACCGCCCGCGCATACGGAGAACGCCGATGATGCCCGAACTGGCTGTAGGCGCCAACAGTAATACTTGATTTTGACCATAAGCATTAATTTACTCTCTAAAGCTGGTGACAAACTGCGGCGGACGCAGCTCCGGACTCGTCTTGACATTGTGAGGTCAAGCGCTGCCATTGGTCTATCCTTCAGACAACTTCTGCCAGCCCAAGGATGGACCAATGGCAGCGTTTGATCTTACAATGTCAAGACGAGTCCGGAGCCGCGTCCGCCGCCATCTGTCACCGGTATTAATCTACACCGTACGCCACGCCAGACAAATAGACGTTCGGTCAGAAAGTTAGAAATGTCAGAAATAATCAATAATGGAACAATTCAAAACTTTTTTGGCCAAAACTTTTTATCGATCAGTCAAAGTCAAAAATTAAGCTAAGGATTACAATAACGAAGGAGATGCAAAGAATTCATTTTTATTGTTGTTCAAAAGCTCGTTTTCGTAAATATAAAATAGAGTCCAACTCCAAATTATGTCTTTCAATCATCACTACATAGGTACCTACTTAGTATAAAACAAAGTCGCTTCCCGTCTGTCTGTCCCTATGTATGTATGCTTAGATCTTTTAAACTATACTATGGATATTGATACGGTTTTTTACTAGATGGAGTGATTCAAGAGGAAGGTTAATATGTATAATACATGCATAATATAGTAGAGAAACACTGATAAATTTAGAAGTTTCTAATGGGACGTCGTAAATAAACACTTTTTTTGGCGCTTAAATTCCAAACGCTGGCTGAACCCTACGAGATTGATCATACAGTATTGTAAAGTCCGCGATGGTATATGTCTATCTCTTAGGGATAACCCACAATAGCCATTGTTTATCCTTTTTTTATTATACGAGAAATAATGGCTTATTTACAAAGCGATTTTAAGCAATACAGCATTGATCCTCATCCAATTAAGTACCTTAAATACATTGTGCCATTTGTATAGATCTATATGGCCCTTTAATCTATATGAATATTTTCGAAGATGTTACAGATTTAAAATGCAGGGACATAGCGGTTCCGGTGGTACCGGTCGGGGGGCCGGCGGCGCGTGCGTTTATGTGTATTTAGTACCTACCTAATACTTATCTACTTTAATATAGTATCAGTATTGCACCAGTGCAAAGCCGGGGTGGGTCGCTAGTTTTTTTATACATTAAATAAGGAGTAGATAGCTGCTAAAAAGTAGACAAAACGAGTCAGATAGGTAAGGCCTTAATTTCAACAGTTGCGCCAGCGCCACTTAAAAGTGACAGAACCAAACAAAACAACCGCCACCCACAAAGGATTTCCTAATAAAATATACAAAAACAGTGATCTGTTGATTTTTAATGTATTCCACTGTTACACGCCCGCCTTACGATTACATGTTCAACCGAGTGTTTGGGCAAATGTTTTTGAACCCTACGACTTTGAAATAAGATTCACATTACATTTATAGGAATTAAATGCATACGACTTATTACAATGAAATTCAACGGAAATCAACCTTAATAACCCGAGACAATAAAGCGAAAAAATTCAAGCAAAACAAAATGGACGTCGACGCCTTTAAACTTGCACTTGCTTGTACCTTTCAGCAATAAGAAACGCAAAGCCAAACATTCCTGGTCATCACAGAAATAAAGTTATTGGATAGTGTTGTCATTAATATAAAAATGTTTCTTTATTTAGTCACACTTATTATTACACACATATTTGGAAAATTAAAACCACTGCACAAACAAACATCGAGTCAATTTAGGTAAAAACTTAAAAAGAATAGTTAAAAACAATAATCTAAATAAACAGTTAATGCATGACTTACTTTCGCAGCACTTCTTTCTCGCCATCAACAACCACCACAGCTTCAAAAAGGCCCAACGAACACCTACTTTTTAGTAGCCGTAATGTTTTCAAAATAGCTACACAATTTAAATTAAATACATTTTAAAAAAAAACACTTTAAACTTATTTTGAAATACTTTGTTACACAACTTGAGAACTGGCTGTGAACGCACGCGCTTGCTCTTCGGCTGGCTGAGCCACATTGACTGGTTGGTTGGATCAGTGGGGGGGGAGGGGGTCGAGTGGTTGACGAATGAACGCGACCGGAGTGGGCGGGGTAAAGAGCCGGCCAAAAGCGATGGGGATTACGAAGTCTAAAACTGTTTACCTCTATTATCTCGCCATTATTTTTTATTTTTCATTTTAGTTAAACCTGAAAACATATTGAAAAGGCCTCTAAAGAAATAATAAGTCCCCGCTTATTAAAGTTTTTGTCAGCTTTTACTAACTTAATGAACAAAACAACATCCTTAAGTAAATTTTCATAATGCATTCTTTTCCAGAGTAATGAATGATTTATCTAAATCAAGGTAGCATATTAGTATCACATCACAAGTTCACAACAAAAAATAAACACACACCAAATACACCTGGTGCAACTACGGTTTTTTTTAATTAATTTTATTGTCATAAGCTGGTAACTCAGGATGTCAAGCACAGACGGACGTAACAGAAAGGAAAGTTTTTAAATAATACAACATTAAGTATTATAAACATACATTACATTACATTATTTTAAGTACGGTCAACTCAATCTACCCATAAAGTAAAACGTTGTTGAACAGATTTTCAACCTTCAACCCGAGAAATAGAGATCAATATCAATTGAGAATTCAACGAGGTTAAAGCTACAACGAGCTGTTGTATGTACATACAATCTTACGATTATTGTAGGTATATGCGAAAGTTTGAATAGATGAATGTTTGTTACTCAATCACGCCAAAATAGCTGAATGAATCTATTTGAAATTTGGCATAGAAACAGTACAAATAGTAAATTGAGTACTTTTTTCGAATCAGGAGGCCTACTACGAAAATGTTTCGTTCGGTCGAACGTATATAAGCCTAACAAATATAAAAACCATCTACTTGTGTGAAACCTTTGTCAAATTATAGACAATTGAAAGCGGTCGTGTTTTTTACCCGGCTAATTTCCGATGTTCATGTTTTGTCAAAGGACTGACATAGATGTATGGTTAAAAACAGTTTTATTTCAAACCATAGATACACTAGTACTATGCAGTAGCAGCACAAAAAATACCATAAACATTTTACTAATCGGTGGGATGCTAAAGTTCCAAAAGGAAAAATGGCTGTCAAGCAAGTGGTGCGCGGCGCGTGTTGCGCATGCTTGCACAGATGGCCTAGTGTGTTTAATAAAATAATAATTTCACATGAATCGATCGCTAAGTAAATGTAAATATGTATGTATTAATAATAATAATACTTACTTTTCGGTTGATTTACGCGTAGCGATTATTTTATAACACACACACACACACACATACGATGATGTCGCTTCGCACAAACCGTTCGAAATTAATACAAATTAACGTTTACTATTCGATCGATTTATGCGAAGCGACTTCTTTACAAAGCTCTTAAAAGCCATAATATATTAAGCGATGCGAAACAAAACTGTTGTGCTTACATCAGGCCCTCCGTGTGGCTAATGATAGATGCTGATAGAAGGGTGACATATCGCTATTAGCGATAAGACCGCCTAAATTGTACATCTTTCTGTAAAAATCATGTGTATTTTACTTGTATGGTGTGCAATAAAGAGTATCTATCTATCTATCTATCATCAGATTCGGGCAACATTAGATATTGGTATGAGTCAAGTACAAAAAGTCTTACATGATCATTTAGCGTCAATAAGCTTTGTACTAGTCGTATACCTTATATCTTGACAAACGATGCAAAACGCCATGGATTGGTGCCACTCAAAATTATAAAGTATGGCGTTCTCACCTCATTCTATGGACGGACGGGGCATTTCGGAACAAAATTTGACATTGTGAGGTCAAGCGCTACCATTGGTCTAACCTTCAGTCAACTTCCGCCAGCCCAAGGATCGACCAATGGCAGCGTTTGACCTTACAATGTCAAGACGAGTCCACAGCCGCGTCCGTCGCCATCTGCCACCGGCTTTAGACAGCAGCGCCCAAGAAGCGTGATCCTCCTGCACCACAACGCTCCAGTTCACTTCGCCAGACCGACTATAGAATATTTGTCTATCGAAGGTGTCGAGTTAGGAGTCATCCTCCTTACAGAACCAAACTGGCACCTTGTGACTTTTATTTAGTTACAAAAATAATGCCGTGCCGTGAAAATGCCGTGGCAGCGTTTAAAACTTATGAATTCACTCAGATAACAGTTAAATATGTCAATATTTTCCACAATCTTATTAAGCGTCTGCAGTGTGAGCGTCAGCGGCGCTGACTTGTTCCGCAGGTGGGTTTTTACGCTCGGCACAGCCAGCAGCCGCGGCCTACAACACGCCGCCCTAAGTATTGGTGTAACATTAGATGTGCGCGTTTTAAACATAAGCTTAAATAAAAGATTTCCCTGAGATAGATTAAGCAGTATTAAAAACTCATGCATATTACATTGTAGGAAACGAGAAGAAATCCGTATGAGGAATTTTGCAATATGATAAAATAAAATAAAAAATAATCGTATTCATTATTTAATTAATAATATTAATAATCCATACATTAAAAGATAATCCTATTAAAAACACGGTCCTCAAAATTATTTTTTATTTATTTTTATTTATTTATACTTTATTGCACATTTAAAAATAATTGTACAAATGGCGGACTTAATGCCAAGAAGCATTCTCTACCAGTCAACCAGTGATCAAACAGAGAAATACAGGCGGTGCAGCAAGAAAAAAAAAAAACATTTATATATATATATATACACACCAACATTACATACTTAATAAATAGGTATAAATATATATGATTATCAATTATATACATACATAATATAGTACACAGAGCAAATGAAAGATAAATTATTTTTAATTATTACTAGGTAAACAATGTTTGCGAGCCCTCGCAAAGCGGTGCTTTTTGCTAATATTTACATAATTTTTGCAACGTAGGTACTGTTTACGAAGCGCCAACATTTTCCCGTTTTCGCAACATTTTTCATTGATACTTCGCTCTTATTGGTCGTAGCATGATGTAATATAGCCTAAAACCTTCCTCAATAGTCAATAGTCAAGTCCTCAATAGTCAAGTCAATGGACTATTCAACACAAAAAAAATATTTTAAAAGAACCAGTAGTTTCTGAGATTAGCGCGTTCAACCAAACAAACAAGCATGTAATTCGATATGAAAAGTAAAATATAACCTATGCTAATTCCAAAACCCTTTGGAGATTTTAAGCTTCTAAAAGTATTTTGCTATTATAATCACTTAGAATTTGAAGATGAGGTTTATTTTTACGAAAATACAAAAATCATTTGCCATTCATACGACCTCTAATCACGGAGAAGCTTACACATCAATCAATCCGTCCTCATACTGTACTGTAATAAGCTGGACAGGCTGTCGTATAATTAAATTCGTGCCTATTTGAGTATCGCAAATTATTAGTTTATGTACTAAATTGGTATTCAAAATAAAAAAAACATGATTGTTTTCGATTATAGTTAGTCATTAATATTATTACATGTCAGTTTTAGCAAGTACATATTTTTATAGCTTCTTTTATATTTTTCCGTTTAAAATTGCCACCAAAACTGCTCCAAATGAACCTGATTATACCAAATCATCATAGGAAAAGTTATTGTTCTGTCGGTTTTGTCCGTCTTTTTCTATGTTTATGGCGATGAACGTGTGTTTTGCCACCGCGCGCGTACACTATTCCGCCAGAATCACGTGTATAGTATTTGTGCGGTAGGTGGATAAATTATATTTATAATTGTAAATACTGACAGTTGTGTTCAAGGACACAAAAATTCTTAGACAGCAGCCTGTCCAGTTTATAAAAGGTGAGTAGTGCAGAAACGTCTAGAGTTATTTTTTTCTGCATGTAGCAAATACATTTTCTTGTGGAGCCTTACAAAGTGCGACATCAAGTCATTCTAAAAATTATCTGGGTATATTTTTGTTATTTTTTCAAAAACTGCTTAATCAATTTCGATAAAATGTATATACCAAACAAAAAAATAATTATTAAAATCGATTCATAATTGGCGGAGTAATCGCGTACCATAACATACAAAAAAAACACAGTCGAATTGAGAACCTCCTCCTTTTTTATAGGTTTATCTCTGAACTCTGCCATTAATGAACCGATTTCAAAAAATCTTTATTCAATTGGAATGGAATTAAATGGAATGGTATTTTTAAAAAATGGGACCAAATTCAATTCTGATGCTGAGATCTATGAGAAATTGAGAGAACTCCTTAACCTGTTGAGGATTATAAGAACGCCGGCGGTCGCATAACAATGTAATTTCTATTGTGTCTCGTTCACACATGCTTGACAGGTATACTTATTGTAGGCATAAGCGATAATATTTAACAAAAAATCAAGCATTTGCATTCAGAAAATATTATTTGCTGAGGTGGAACTGATGAAGAAGACCAAGCATAGCGTGTCATTCCTGTTCTGTGAAGAAGACCATAGATAGCTACAATAGTATTTTATGAGTAGCAATAAGATATCTTGATAAAGTCAGATAAGATTCGTCGTAGCGTAGTCGACAAATAAAATTTAAATAAACGATTCTAAGGAAAAAGTGCCGTGTGGGTACGGCCGTAAAGAATACACTTCCCTACCGCCAACAGGAGGCGTGTCGTAAGAGGCGACTAATTCCTGTAGCACAAGACGGGCAGCAGCGTATGCGTGCGAAATCTTATAAAAAACTGCGCTCACCAACCCGCCTGCCAAGCGTGGCGGGTATTAGCAATCCCCCCGATGATAGGTCATTGGGGGAGGCCTATGTTCAGCAGTGGACTTCCTATGGCTGAAATGATGATGATGAGGGAAAATTTACTACCATCGAACTGATCTGATGACGAAGGCGGAAGGTAGGCACCAGAACTCCGTACTTAAAATAATGTATCAGAGCCGTGTTTGAACTAATATGAATCGGTATGAGATGCACTTTAGCTATAATTATTTATACAAAATTTACATCAACGATCGCCATTTAGAGTAGAAAAATATCTAATAAAATATGTGTATGCCTTGATGAGAATTTATCACAAAAACAGTCATTTTTTTTTTTAAGTACATTAAAATGTACTTAAAAAAAATGACTTTAAAAACACTAAAAAGCTGAAAATAACGTTTACACAAATAATTACCTCAACAAATATTTTTAGATTCGGTGCTGGCCGTAGATTGTTTGAGTGTTTTTGTTTGCACCAACTCCAAAAATAGAAGTAGTCTAAAAGTTATTTTTAGCTTTTTAGGCTCGGACTACAAGTACCTATCCGGAATTTTTGAGAACTCCATACAAAATGGAATGAATCCGGGTTGTCCGGAGCCGTTTTGTATGGAGTTCTGAAAAATTCCGGATGTATGTAGTCCGAGCCTTAGTGTTTTAGAAGTCGGTTATTTTTTTAGTTAATAAATGTAACTTGAAGGGTCAATTTCAATCTTTAAAATTGCTTAAATCCGGCCTACACTTACAATTTGGTCACCCTTTTTGTCTTAGATCATAAATCAATGAAAGCTTCTTGCGCATAGCTGGTGAAAAACAGGCGCGACTTGAAATTGTGTGGTCAAACGCTGCCATTGGTCGATCCTTCCGTCAACTTCCGCCAGCCGCCAGCCAGACTCCGCCCCTTAAGCTAGTGACAAACTGCGACGGACGCGGCTGCGGACTCGTCTGACATTGTGACGTCAAGCGCTGCCATTGGTCTATCCTTCAGTCAACTTCCGCCAGCGCAAGGATCGATTAATGGCAGCGTTTGACCTTACAATGTCAAGACATCTGTCACCGGCTTTAGTGTTTCGAAAATGGCTATAATCGATACATTAGTGTTTTTAAACTTAAACCTTTAAACCCATCGAGCAAATACCCTATAGAGCAGCAATACGAACCATCTTTCTCAAAACTATATATCGCCCATACAAATTCAAATTAAAATTCTGTATTTGCTATAAATAGGTCTATGTAAATGTTGCAATACAGTTAATGTAGCTTATACTCGTAGACCTATTTAGCCATGAGATACAGCATGCAATTTTTCATCTTACACTAAATTTATTAACAAATTACTACAAATCTTTATTAGTACACAACTCAATGTAAATTATGTCAGATAATTCATGTCAATTATATCATCAAAATCAACATTATGTACTATTGTTATTTTGAAATTCCTTAATAAGCCAATCAAGTAAATTTTTAGTCATCAGGTTTAACAAAAACAGTACAGATACAGATTAAAAAATAGCGAAAACTTCTGTCCAACAAATCATATGACATTTCTACTCTTTAAGGTCTGTGCTTCATGCCTACACTACTCGAGTTTTAGTAAGCTAAAATCGATGTATGTTCAATCCGGAACAAGAAGTGATGAGTCGATGGTCAAAGCATTGTCAAGACGCGTCCGTCCTCCGATTGTCACCAGCTTGAGCCTAAAAACGGCGACAGACGCGGCTCCGGACTCGTCTTGACATTGTAAGGTCAAGCGCTGCCATTGGTCGATCCTTGGGCTGGCGGAAGTTGTCTGAAGGATAGACCAATGGCAGCGCTTGACCTCTCAATGTCAAGACGAGTCCGGAGCTGCGTCCGCTGCAGTTTGTCACCAGCTTTAGGGCAACCGCGGGCTTCGACGGGCAGACGCGGTCTATAAAACCGGTGACACACGGCTCCCGGACGCCAGTTTTGGAACAGGAAGAGGCGGAGTCTTGCCCACGGGCTGCCGAAGTTGGCGAAAGGATTAACCAATGACAGCGTTTGAACTCACAATGTCAAGACTTGTCCAGGGACGCGTCCGTCGCTATTTGACATCAGTTCAAAGCTCGGACTACATACATCCGGAATTTTTGAGAACTCCATACAAAAAGGATTGAATCCGGGCTTATCCGAAGCCGTTTTGTATGGGATTCTGAAAAATTCCGGATGCTTGTAGTCCGAGCCTAATGCTTTGTGGTCAAAAATACTGCCCCTCCCCGCCGTTTACAAAGTGCTAAATTGACAGTCAAGGGCAATTTCAAGGTTATTAAAACATAGTGCTCGTGTGTCACCCGCTAATTCATTTTTTGTGTCAAGCGGATAGAGCGAATGATTTGGCGATTTCTTCATTGTTTATGGTTTTTTTTAGTGTTCATTCACTTCTGTTTCCGTCACTTTTGGAGTGATGTACAATTGCGATTATTTTATAATCGATAAAATAATATGTATTGTTGTTGTAAAACAACAACTATACATAAGACAAAATCAATTGATTTATCTGTTGTTTGCAAGTTGATTTTGTAGGGTTGTCAGCAAAATGCACAATCTAGAGTGTGCGGCGAACGCTAGCCAATCGTCTCGTCTATTCTCGCGTCTCGATACATTATCTACTTAATGAGTACTATTTGTATTTGGAAAACCTCAAAATTGTGAGTCATTTGGTGAAATAATATCACCTACCTATATATTCATGAACTGAATTCGCTGTTTCCTTTACCTCCCGTCAGGAACCTTCTGATACATACTGAGACATAAACACAAGTAACCCAAAAGCCTTATTTGTGTCAAAATTTACAATCTAATAACTATTTTACAATAAAACCATCGATTAGATTTAGGAAACGCAATCTTCCTTTTGTTAATATACAGGTAATTTAACATTAAAAGCATACTGTTTAGATTCAATAAAAATTTACAAATATAAATAATTTATTTGCCATTTCAATAATTTTCAGACGGTTTCTAATCTTAAAAAACAAGAAGAAATTGAGTGTCTTTTTTGTTGTCCCTAACCCCGTACTGTACTGGTTTATCGAGACCGATCATAAATCAACTCCAGCGTACCTGATTACCTTTAAAATCGATTAGATTCGCCCATCACTACGTGTTAAGTTTGTTTTCTTCCTTTCCTGCCTGACCTCCTCAACCACTGGGTCGTTTCGTGCGTGCTTCCGGCCGCTTAAAAGTTTCTCATAATCCTTCTTGGCTGTTAAACAACAGATTTTATTGTGGTTTTGTGAAGTGGATCTCTGTAGGTACATATTTTTTACAAATGTTTTGTTTTCGCTTGGTCTTAATTGGAGTTTGCTTAGTCACGTTGCACGTGAAAAACTTTTCTAAAGGTACCTACTTTTCGCCTAATTCATCATTTACTTTTATTCCTCTTTGTTCCGTCTTAAATGCGGTCTTCACCATGACGAATCTTAATAGTATAATAGCTTTAGGAACTTGTCCTGTGTTTTTAACCAATTGTCGTTACTTGTGTACACTTATTTGAATTTGATTTACCTACTAGTTTTCATAGTCTGGTTGCGTCTTATTAGATATTTGAATACACAATTGATTATAGTTCTCCGTTCTAAGCCTCACGACAAAATTATCAAAGCTAAATAAAAATTACATGTAAGTGAAATCTTTTGTAAGTACTTACCGTTGTTAGTTCATAATTTAGTAAGTACTCATTTAATAACATGGAGCTGTAGATTTTTTACTTTCGAATTTTAAAATGCTACAAGATCATTGAATTGATTGAAGATTGATTGATCATTCGCCTAAATAACCCTGAGAAATTACAAATTGTTTGATGTTATAATACCTAATCCTACTTTTCCAAAGGATTTAAAAAGTTCTAGTGTTGTCTCTAAATATTCTTGAAAAGTAAACAGTTTGTTTCTTCATTAAAGCCTTGTCTTTCTACTGAACATTAGTATATATTTTTTATAATTAAGGAGCTTCGTCAATGTGACCATGTCACTCTAAAAGTATTATCTGTCTTTGTTTATCGCTTTCAATACCAAGTATATTCTTGTGTCTGTCCTTCAGTGCGTTAAAAAGTTTTCTACAGTTGTCTAAATGGTATAAAAATAAAATAGAATAAATCATAGGACTTATGTTCTTTTGAGTATTGTGATTTGTTCTATTTTCCCTAACAAAATTAAATAAATCACTGCAAAAAAAATTGTCCATAAAAATCTACCAGTGATGCTGGTGCTGAATATGTTAATGGCTAACCCGGTTCATAGTGTCATTGTATTCTCTGTTTTGATATAGATAACATGTTAGTCTTTATGTATTTCTTTCTATCTTTGTATACCCATAATTCTTAGTACAATTTACCAAATAAAAAAGCTTGTTCGTTAGTAGTTTAAGTAAGGGCTTGTTGACATTTAAGGGGTTCCTTTAGTAGCAGTGGTAACTGCTATCATCTTTGCCTTTGAGTAGTAGGTAGTGTTGTTTCTCTTTTGTTTCGGTTTTGTTGTATATTTCATCATTTCAGCCATAGGACATCTTCTGCTGGACATAGACCTCCCGCGGTGACTTGTATCTTTAAAACGGTAGTATTTTGTATTTGGAGATACTCTCTTCTCATCTGTGATGATCAGTTGTTGTAAGTTAATGTAAATTTCTCTATAGTAAATGAACAGTCAACAAGTTACGAAATCAGTCAAGTGTGAGTCGGGCTTGTGCTATGTATTCTGAATAGTATGAAACTATCAGTGTCGAGCCTGACTAGCAATCAGGTATATTTTTTAGTATTTAACTTGTTTAAAAACACAAAAAGAATTAAAAAATAATTTTAAAAAATACGCTGGAATAGTGCAGATCTTTTCACCACAGATTTTCCATTCTTGTTTTTTTTTTCGGTCATACATATTTTAATTTGGTTTTTGTGTTTATAGATAATTATAATAATGAGTTCCAAATAATTTTAATTCTTATATGGTGATCAATGCTCCAAAAAATAAGTTTTCCCAGGACAAATGAAAAACATCTATATCACATTCTAATTTTCATGGTTTACTGCTGCTTATATTTTTAAAAAGGTCATGTATGTTTAAACAGTCTTTAATCTTCGATTTTACATAATTTTGTAAATTCTAGCAGTTATAATCATAGTTGGAATTTGTTATTTCGTCCCTATGCAGGTAAAACCGATTATCTCATGGATATGTAATTTTACAGTAGCGCAATTTGAAACTTGAACATTACAGAAAAGTGTCGAAATTTAATAATCCATATAAAAAGTATATTATTATGAAGCATAGATAATCTGTCTGTTGATACTAATAATATAAACTGAAAAAAGTGTACTTCTAATGTACAGAAAATACAAATCTCTTTGAAATGGGTACGCATTTAATCGTTTTTTCTTGAATGACAAAAATATTTATAAATTGCTGTTTTCTGCAGGAACGCACCTATCGCTATTATGAAAATGTTGATAGAATCGTTTTAATAAGGGCTACACTGTATTTAAAGGCATATTCCATAAATATCAAGGACTATTGATATAAAAAAAGTTATAGAATATTTAATTGATTTTACCTGGAGATATATCGCACATTTAGATCTAAACAGGTATTAACTCAAAAAAACACTTTTTTCAGAAAAGGCAAAAAACTGATTACTATGTTCCTGTTTAGTGTAGGCGTTTTCTCGCAAGATTTATGCTTTTTAAATTTAGCCAGAAGAACGATATTGTTGGAAAATTGCGTTGTAATCATGTTTTGAGGCTTTAATTTGGATTTTTTTAGTTATATCCTTATTGTTTAACAATATTATGTATATTTGTTTTATTATTTTAAGTTTAGCCTGTGTTGGTGAATTAAGTTTTTAGTTGGCTCTATTTTGGAGACCCAACATAAATTAAAAGTGTAATTGTATTTTATATTAATTATAAATAATCCAATTCATAGAGCGGTCTGTGTCCAACAGTAGGGGTGTAGATCAACGCAATGGGATGATGAATTAGCAAGAAAAAACTGGAAGTAATGAGATCAATCACTATTTTTTATTAATAATACTGGAAAAATTACTCATGACAGTCTCTTATATAACTTTTAATTATAAAAGCATATACCAACAAATTAAATATTCTTATAAATTTTAACACAGCAAAAATATAGGAGAACCTTACGTTCTATTAAAATTTTAAATTCACATTAAGAATCACGTTTGAAATTCAATTACGTATCACCTTTTTTGTTTTTTTTCTTTCTATTAGATTTTAATAACGCTATTGTTACAGAGCGATAGTTCTAGACTGTTAAATCTTAAATACACTCAGAATTCTGAGGCTACCCAATCATAGCAATAAAACTGTTTTTGGTCTTATATGAATAGTTTTAGGCATCTTTGTACCCTATAGGCACAGGATACCTAATAATAAAACTAAATAATAGACATGACAATTATCTATAAAGATTGTTAAATTTTTAAAATACCTATAACGTACTTACGTACTAACTTACGTAATTTCACTTAACTGATGAATATAATTTAAATGCTAATATTGGCACTTTGAGATCGTCGTTATTGACATTACAATAATTACTCATAGTACTTACTTACCTATAAACTTTGAGTATAAAGTGTCTAAGCCTATAAATAATTGACAACTTTGATATTTCACTTATAATCAGAACCATTTAAAGTAAAATATTTTGTTTCGTAATCTAATGAGGTAGTTGAGAATGTAAATATTTTAATATTAATAAAGTTTAATTATTATTATTTCTGCCCAGAACGCTTTTATAATAAATATCATAATAAGATTTTGGAATAACGTTCTTATCAATCAGTTCTTGGATGTCTTTTTTTTGCATCTGACAATGGCATTTTTTCAGTGTAAGCCTGTGTTAAGCCAATTGAAAATAACGATTGATCCATAACTGAACAGGTTCCTCTTACGCGGAGAAAATGATGTTTTGTAATAAAACGCTTCAGGGTGTTGTGTTTCAACTCTAAGAACCTTAATGTCATGCCATTTAATTTGATTTTTTTCTTCGTCTATATTGAAATTAGTGCCCCATGATTCTTGCAACGCTTTGACGTCATAAAATTTATTATGAGTCATTTCTACGACTTTGTAAGGTCTTCCAGTCTTTTTTGATGTACCAATCAAAGTTTTGTATTGCTCGCTCAGGTACGTAGATTGGACCCGACTGTAAATATCTTTTAATTTGCTTCTCAATCACACTGTACATTATCACCTTCGTTTTGTGAATGACCGCGTATCAAAAACTTGTGAGTAATAGACTTAACAGTCAACTTGTTGACAGCGTAGGCATAAGCAGACAACTGAAACTTATTTTTTTGTTGACCGCAACAATTGTCTGAGTAGAAAATTACGTCAATTTCTTTATTAGGATTTTGATCTACCTGAGATTAAATGTAGTCTAGTATGCAGCTGCCAATTTCAACAGCTCCTCTCTTTCCTTCGGTTTCGTCCCAAAAATAGAATACGACATCTTTTGCCCTTAAATCGCTGATAGTAAAATTAAGGCAGTTGATCCTGGATTTATAAAAGAATAAGGATATTTGTCCCTTTGGAATCTGCAATACAGCTTGTAAGTCATAAACTGCTACGATGGTACCATCTGTCCTATTCTTGTCATTTTCTTTTTCAGTTCTTGCCAAAGTTTTTTCATTCAGATGCTGTTCATATTCTTGGTTTAACTTGTTTTTTTGTTCTTCGTCTGAGTTCTTGTACCTTTCACATAGATCACATTGATCTTTTGTTGGTACAAAAAAAGAAACGTTGAATTCAGTGTTGAATATCCTGTTAAATGTAGAAGAGATGGCAGCAGGTAATCCATCCTTTTCACGAAGTCGTTTATAATCTCTGTAGATATCAGCTAATGATTTATCACTTGAAATAATTCTCTTGTCATTTGAGATCTCAAGTAGTGAGATTCAATCCTTGGAATAGAATTTATAAAATCTATAACGCTCTGCTTAATTTGTAGGTCTATAGTTGGATGATTGTCGTGTTTTCCTCTCAAATCGGCTTGAATAACTCCAGATTCCGTTTTCTTCGTAAGTGCTGTTTTAATTGCCTTATAGCTTAAATCAAGAGTGGATTTGAAAAATGGCTTACATACTGTAATTTTGGATCCATTAACCTCAAAATAAAAGGCAGTGTTAAGAGCTCTAAAATCTTGTGTGCTTGAGTATCGATACTTAGGTTTTATTTGTTGCGTAGGTCGTACTACAAATTCTCTCTGCCTTTCAAGATCGCCAAGTCCCCAAAATGCATCAAAGAGCTGTTGCCTTGACACGTCATCGATCTGATCTTTGCATTTTAACCGACATTTTTCTCTCTTTTCTCTCTGATACTTGTTTCTTTGATTTTGACAAAGACTGATAGGATTTGCCAGAATTTCTTAGCACTTTTGCGACTTTCGATTTCCACTTTGCTGGTTTGCGTACTCTCTTTCTACTCTTTTTTTCTATATCGGCCTCTTGGGTATTATTTTCAAACAACAGTACTTGGATGGTCTTTTTGCTCACTATCATCTTCAGTGTCCGACGAACTCGAGCTGCTACTGCTGCTGCTGGACTGAGTCAACGATGCAATAGGAGGTAGGGTTTTTGGTGGGGTATTAATTTTATGAACTAATTGAAAATCGGGATCCTGATCAGAGTCGTCAATATCACTTTCATCGCGTCGGATTGGTGAAATGTAATAGGTTGGTGCACCCTTATTTGGTTGTGTAGACGTGCTTGGAATAGATGTATTAATCACGGATAAGGCGACATAAGTTTTAATGGGTGAGTCTTCATCACTTGATGATATTTTGAAGTCATCTTCCAGAGTTGCATGCTGAGTAAGTATGATAGGAAAAATTCAAATTTATTTATTTGCATCAAACATGGTATATACAGTTCTTAAATACATTTTTAGAGTCACATGTTAGGCTACATAAAAGAGCATGCAAATGTCGTTAAAAAAAAAAACATAATTGAAATGTCAAGAGCCTGTTTATAAATGAAAAATTAAATCATACATCGTAATACTGATTGCAACTAGCGATGTCCCTGTTTTGGTGCGGGAGGGAAAGACTCGCTCGTTCAACAAAAGAGGCACCTAGCGCCATCTAGCGTCGAGTAGTGGACATATTTTTAAATCTGTTTTATTGGTAGGTAGGTATTGATATAAGGAATTCAATGGTGTGCATAAATAAAAAAATAAGGTTTTTGAGTTAGCTCCCTTTATTTCATCATTTATTTGCTAGCTTGTTATACTTCTGGGCATGCTAGCAATTCCAATTGCATTTAAATAATAAGTAGGCGAGCCATTATCATTACGATACGGTATATGAACCTAAAAGTGTCGTTTTGACAACATTATCCCAAACAAAATTTGCGATGCACATCAATTTAGTCCTAAACTTAATCGCAATAAGAGATGATGGTAGCCCCCAAGTTCTGTAATAAATATTAGGGTTAAGTTAAAATAAAATCATAACATAGCATTATTAGTTTTATTTTGCTTCATGAATATTTAAAGAAAAACAATAATTGATAACATCTTGACAAGTTATCTTGTTAGTTGTACAAATGTATTTTTAGTTTAAGGGCGTCTTAAGGATGCCTTTAGTGTGAAAATAATGTCAAGAATGTAAGAATTCAATTTGACATTCACCATAATTTATTTAAAGTTTGTTTCTGCAACAACTTATTTAATTGTGACTACTCGTCGTGGTAAGACTCGTCGGAATCTTCATCAGATTTTGTAAGATCCCACAGTTTTACTGTCTGTGGCCAAAGACTCAAACCAGCCATGATATTCATCGGGTATAATACCCTTTTTACATAAGGTTAGTAAATCCCTTTTCTTAGCAACAGATACAGTTAGCGGGTTCTTGTATAATTGCTGCAAAGGAGGAATACTTCGCAAACCTCAGTTGCAGTTTTTTCTGCTTTTGGTAGTTTTGATTTGCGTCTTGTTGAATAGCCATGGTTTCCTGGAGTCGCTGCAGCTGGAGTAGTTTTAAACTGTTTTCCTGAGCACGTGACGTCTATTTGCTTAAAATTTTCAGACATTTCATAACTAGTAAATATTAAGATCACCTTTTATGTATCTCATTCGTTTTATCTTCAGCCATTGTACTTTCTGGCCTTCTGTGTTTGTAGTCCTGTTTAAAATAACAGTGTCGGCTAATTGCTTTAGATCTTTAAAATCGTCATATTTAACCCGTATGTGCTTAACTTTTTTGTTTAAACAAACCAGTGATTGTTTTGTGTTATTATGGGTAAAAGTAACAAAAATAATTATATTTTGTAAAAAATAATAATAAAAATAATACCATTTTGGAAATTTTGACCGCCCCAATTTTGGGGCGTTGAGCACTGTCAAGCACGCGTAGTTTCTCATAAAAATTTGTCATATTTGAATAAAACAACTATTATAAAGAAGTATAAAATAATATTTATTTATGTAATAACAATAATGCAGAAGCATATTATAAATTGAGTTAGTTTTTTATGTATGAAAGGTTTCGAAGCAGTTAGTATGGCAGCCAACATCACATTTCCTAAATTTTTTTGTGGTATTTTTATGACATTCGGCACATCGTATTTGCGTAGCGCTGGAAATAATGATGTGACCAGTTCCGTTTAAGCGAACATCATCTGGCACCCTCTTCTTCTTAGCCACTGGCTTCAGTGGACGGCCAATGGAACGTGATGATGCATACCGTGTCAAATATGTTGTTACTACATTCCTGGTGAAAGACAAGTAGTCGAGATGGCTCTTTTCTTGTTCTGCTGGTGAAAGTCTATACAACTGGAATGCGTTGTTCATTGAAGCGTTCAAGGGCCACATCAAAAGTTTCCAATACCATTTTTTTTATTTATGCTGATGCGGTAGCAGCCTACATTTTGATCAAGGCGATCAACTCCACCCATGTATTTGTTGTACGTTTGTACACAGGTGGGCTGTTGGATAAATATCTTCTTCTTTTCACTGCTTAACCAACGCTGTGCTGATCCCATCGGTGCAACCCGTTCGCTAGTTGATGCTACGGTAACTACGCTATTATCATTGTATCGAACCAAGTCACACCTGATGATTCGTCAGTTATATGATGATAGTTACCACGTCGTACCTCCTTCTTCTTTTCTGGCATTGGTTTTAGCGGCGCATTTTCTACACGGTTTGCTCGAATTGTACCCGTACCTTGATGGCCACATTTCTTCAAAGCAGTGAGTAGTCTGAAGGAGGCAAAAAAATTGTCCATGTAAACATGGACTGAAAATCCTACAGGCAATGCGGCAACCAAGTTTGTTACTACAGATCCACCAACACCTAGATCTGGATTAGTATTGCCTGTGCTTGCACCTTGATAGGGTATGGCTTAAATTAGATAACCCAGACGTGTAGCCATACACCAACATTTGAAGCCAAAACGTATGGGCTTACCATGGATGTGTTGTTTTGTACTGTGATGTCCATAATATGGAATCATCGACTCATCTATGCTGACTTCATTGTACTGAGGCCAATACATCATCCATTTATGGTTTAGTTTGTCCCATAAAGGGCGGACTTTGGTGAATTTGTCATGGACATCTAAATCTGCGTTGTCACAACAATCAAACCGAAGTATTTGTTCAAATCGTAACCGACATATCGTCGGTACTTTTATAAAAAAAGTTAACTCAAAATGGGTAACTTTACAGGAGACCATAAAAACTTCTAGAAAATTCAGTTGTGTGAATTATAAATATATTTAGCCAGGGCTAAATTGAGTTTAAATAGGACAATTATATGTCAGACTAAGTAGCGTTCTAGAGCGTTGCCCATTATTTTTTATTTATATTTTACTTGAGATGCGATATTGTGGCACTTATCTCAGATTTTTCTCTATTAGTTAGGAGTATTTTTGTATGAACTTATTATTATTAAATAAAATAAAAAAATAAGAAAATGTATTTATTCATAAGATCACACAGTAATTAATTCTTATAAAGTAAATTATCATAAAAGGAATGATGATCCTTAACTATGACTGATTTTAAATCTTGTAGATCATCAAATTTCCTCTTAGAGATTGGCAGGGGCCCTGAATAAAGAGGAGGAATTACTAAATCCGTTCTTAGTTTCTTTGCTCTTTGTGGCATAGTCAACCATTGTCCATCAAAGTCTAGTTTGTACTCTATTGGTGAATTTGGTTTGTAACATAAAGATTTAAGATCATTGACACATGGGTCACCTGGTTTGTTCCCAGGTCGTATAGATTTCAAATAGTCAATAGAATCGTATTTTTTTAAAAAGGTCCAGTCTACATACTTTACGTCATATTTTTGTGTTAATGAAGCTTCTTTAATAATTTTGACAAAGTCAGCAGGTACAGTCAACAGCAAAAGTAGATGATCAAAATCAGAAATTCAGTACTAATGAACAGAGTTCGCGTCAGAACTGTGTGGCGTCGAAGTGATTGAAAAATGTGTGATTGTAAATTATACCAAAAATTTACTACTGGTACAGCTGCCATATATCCGTGATCAATTTTGATTCCTAAAGTTATAAACGCAATTCGCATCAGAACTAAGAAGTGAGAAAATGATTCAAAACTAGTGAACTGACAAATTTATCAGAAATTAAATAAAAAATTGAAATGAATAAATATTGCTCCTATTATTAATTAGTAATATTATTGAAAAATTTTTGATTACTAAATGAATCATACATCAATAAATATAATTTCTTACATTTTTACCGGAAGTCTGCTTTAGTACACTACTAGTATACTAATTAAAACCCTGGGAAGCGTAGGAATATATAATCCAGGATTATATAAAACTGTTGTAATATAAGTCATATTGATATAAGTCATATTCACTGTCATATAAGTAACATTGTTTACTGTGGGACCGGAATTTGACGTAGGGTTCAAGAAAAAAAAATATCGTCACATATTTATTATAATCAAAAATTATGTAACTAAAAAACAAACATAGAAAACAATTTTCATTGTAGATATGGAACAAAACTTTTATGACTTATAATATGATCTTTTTTTATTTGTTTATATAAGAACAAATTTATAATCATTATATCCAAATCACGGATTAAAGTCAATAACGAGTGTATCCCCCGTTATTATCTATTATCGCTTGTTAATCCACCATATTTTGGCATATATTGGAACCTCTGAATGATTCCCATATTTCAACCACATGACGTTGTATATTGACCCGGGAGCGGGGTGTATCTGAGTCCCACTGCTGAACCATGAGGCCCCAGAGATTTTCAATTGGGTTTATGTCTGGGCTTTTTGGGGGAAAGGGAAGAACTCTTATGAGGTCACGATTATTTTGAAACCACACATTACAGATTCGTGCAGTGTGCACTGAGCTATTGTCATAAATAAATGAGAAAGGCACAAGATCTGGGTGGGAAATATTAACAGTGGGTATGAGCGTGTCTCGAATAATTTCCATGTATTTTTGACTATTTAAACGCCCTCCTATTTCAACTAACTCTCCTGGTCCAGCAGCGGACATCCATCCCCAATAGCCAATATTAATTCGTCCACTACTTCTATTAGGAACAATATTTTCTTCATGGTAGCGCGTGTTATTTATTCGCCATAGTGTGAGGCGACCCTGTTCACTCGAAGATAATGTTTTTTCGTCAGAAAATATCACATTTTGAAAATCAAAATCTAAATATCTTTGCGCAAAATTTAGTCTCTCTTGCTTGTGCAATAATGATAATTTCCGTGCTGCCTGACGGTGCCGTATTCCGGCGTCCTTTAAACGTCGACGAACAGTGGTCATAGACACTCTCATATGAGTGGCGATATCTCTGATTGGTGTAAACCCATCATTTCTCATCCTGTTTACAATTTCTCGATTTTGCGTAGTTGTGGTGCAACGAGGACGACCGGACTTTCTTTGTGTGTTCACGTGACCCTCATTTTCCCATCTTCTTATCCAAAGGTGCACAGTATTTCTCTGAAATAAACAATATAATGTATATTTATCATAATACAGAGTGTAACGAAAAGGTGAAATAAAACTTTAAGGGACCAACATCGAAATCTCAAAAAAAATATTGACGTTTCCATACAAACTGATGCCAGCTGGAAATATGTAGATATACGTTATTACGTAAAAATGCAGCACTCAGAATATCCTACAAATTTCCGTTTTGTGTAGTGTGGGGGAAGCTTCGTCACCTTTTCACAAATCAAGGAGAATAATATTATTAACATCTTCAGAGAGAAATACTTAAGTAGTCTTAAATAATAATAATATTGTCTATACTGGGTATATGAGAATTGTCGTCTCGGTGTGGCGGGCGCAGTGCCAGACAGTAACTTCTTAGTTACTGTTTGGCACTGCATCTGTCTGTGTTTGTGTAAATAGAAATATAAAAAATATATTAAAATATACTCATAGTTTTTAAACAAAGACGAATAGTAATTCTAATTGACAGGTTTAAATTAAAACTGTCTTCACTTTTTTCCAATCACCAAATGTTAGGAGATATTTCAATAAAGAAGTAATGAAAGCTTGCTTACCGTGACACCTACTCTTCTCATTATATCACTAACACTCAATCCGTCTTCATGCAATTATATAATTGACAACATTTCAAATATTATACATACCAATTTTAATTGTTTATTAAAAACTATACTAAAAATAAGGTATACATATATTTTCATTTGCATTTCTTTTCTTTCTTTCCTCTGAAATTAAATAATTAAAAACTGCTTATTCTAAAAGAGCATAAGTACAAGAGTGAGGTTGTGTAGACATGGTGCCATTGCCAAATTTAGTAGCTAACCAAAAAAAAAGCTGCCACTGATGTTTTATGAGTTGGTGCTGTGACACTAAAAGCAATTTCCAAATATCGATAATTTTAAAAAAATGCGAAGAGATCTTTTTTGTAAAAGAACACGCTTCACTACATTTTCTTTATTCATTTGCATGCATTTCCTTGTGCAGATATAGGTATTATCTATTGTAAAGACTGAGCAACATGTTTGTCACGAAGCAATCCAGAGGGCCTAGTGTAAGTTTTATAACGTGTCGCATAAATCAATCGAAAAGTAATACAAAATAACGTTTACTTAAAAAATTGAATTAAAAGAAAGTTTTAGTTTTTTTAAGCTCACTATCGATAGTATAAAACTATTGATAATATCGATAATAGGTTATAAAACTCGAGCAACAACATACGTCAAAGTGACAGCTAGCTTGAATCTGTGTTTTTTTTCCTACACTCTGTTGTAAGACAATGGCGTATACGTGTGCAATGCCTATCTTGTGGTACTTTTCAGTTTTTTGAAATTTACTGTAAAATTAAGCCATAAAAAAATTTCAAAAAATACTTAACGTGTTAGGCATCGCTAAATCTCCAAATGGTTTTTGAATTTTTGTACCTTAATATAAATGAAATGTTGTCAATTCTATTTCGTTCATGCTCTGTTATATGGTGCGTCATATTTTAAATCTATTAGTTTTTGGTTATAATAAATCAATGCAATAGATAACAGACGCACTCACTCAACTCAACTAAACTCAAAGTGCAACACGTCAATATGCCCTAAAGATAAAAATATCAATATACCTTCCGGTTTTAATATATTGTAGCCGACTGGGCAAAAGCCATTCTAATGAAGTTTTCATTTATCTATTATATTTTTTTTAGTTTAAAATTTAAAATATTTGAAATTGATCAGAATAAAATTTGATAAAAACTTACTAAGTTTTTTTTTTTATGATGTTTTAACTAAATAGCTTCAATGCTAATTTACAAATATAATACATTCATTGAGTTATGATTTTGTATTGCATCAGCTACTTTTAAACATTGACATAAATTCACAAACATGCAAAGATATTAGTATTTATTGAGTTATGATTCTGTATTGCATCAACTACTTTTGAACATTGACACAAGTTCACAAAATGCAAAGATAATCATATTTATTGAATTATGATTCTGTATTGCATCAGCTACTTTTGAACATTGACACAAGTTACAAAAAAAAAAAAAATCAAACAGTTAAAATAGTAAAGTGTTAAGTTTTTTTTAATGAACATATGCTTTTTCCGGGGTTCAATTGGATGAAATTCTGCATGTATGAATATGCAAATTTTTATCTAATTCAGCTGTTTTTTCCGTAAAAAATAACAAATTAAATTACTTGGATATTTATATTGCCTCATGATTACGTGGCCTCAGTTTCATCATTTAATTTTTGATTTTAATTGTTCACTAGTTTTGAAAAAAAAACGCTTCTTAGTTAGGATGCGAATTGAGTTTATAAATTTTGGAGTCACGGAGATCACGAATATATGGCAGCTGTACTAGTAGTAAATGTTTGGTATAATTTACAATCACATACTTTTGAATCACGGAAACGCCACATAGTTCTGACACTAACTTCGTTCATTAGTATTGAATTTCTGATTTTGATCATCTACTTTTGCTGTTGACTGTACATGAAGTTCTCTGTTTTTTTTCTGGCTTTCTATGTGGGAATGAACTGTGTGTCACATTCCATCTGGGTATGGCCTTTGCATAAATATTTCTGTGTGATAGTTAATACATTCCTTTCAGAATAATATTTTAAGGCATTTGCTAGCACTACATTACGATTCTGGGCTGCACATCCATCGCTGTATATAATTACAGGTAGGCTCTTGTCTACATGAGCATCAATAAAATCTAGCAAACATAAAACAAAGATGTTAGCCGTCATTTCTCCACAGCCCTCATGCCATACGTAGCAAAGCGCCTTATTAGTAGCCAAGTCATATATTGTAAATTGGTGACATGCCAATTTCAATTTAAAATATAAAGCACCAGCTTGAGAGTATGGTACTAACTGAACTGCCTGTAAATCAACTGTGTACAAATTGCATAGTCCTGATTGTGCTGCTAACTTGTCTAATTATTTTTCTTTTCTTGCTTTATCTTTATTCTTGATGTGACTGTCATACTCTTCATTTGATATATTTCCACTTTTATAAGAAAAGCATGTGTTACACTGATCTTTACGTGGTTTAAAAAGGCTGTAGTTTTTTTTCAACACTTGCAGTCTAAATCGGTCATACTTTATTTTTTCATTGGCAGGCAAATTGAAATCACTAAAATATTTTTCATATTCTTTATATACTTGTTGCATCGATTGATAGTTAACTTCAAAATACTCCTTAGAAGATTTCTTTCTGCAGTAATGACTTTCCATTGTAGGCATTTGACCTAAGAATGTGTTCACATGTCTAAGTTTTGCTTCTGATATTTCTTTTGCTTTTAATCCTCTTTTACTGGTTTTACTTCCACTTGAGCAATCAGATGCATTATTAACCCAAGAATGTATTGTGGCTTCACGAAGACAAAAGGTATTTAAAAAAGTATTTTTACATACTCTTAATTTAACTCCAGAAACTCTTAGGTAATATTTTAAAGAGAAATTTCTTCGCGATATATTTTTACTTGTAGTTCTTTGTTTTACTGGAACTTTATCTACTAAAGCCACAATAAATAATTTTCTCTGGTCCCATGTCATATTCCAAAAATTTTCAAACAGTTGCTTTCTTTTGTCATCATCTATATCCCAACACTTAAGTGTTTTAGATGTTTTGCAACGTGCCGACAAACATATTGATTTTAAAGCTCGTTTTTGCCGTTTCTTCAAGCCTATTTTAACACCTTTGTATGTACTAGCTGTAATATACTTTTTACCTTTTTCTCTTACGATTTTTGGCAGATTTTTCTTCCAGGTTTCTGGATTTACCATTCCTTTACCGCTTCTCGTTGACTTTTTGGCAATGAATAGGTCATCTTCGCCTGATGAACTATTCTTTTCTTGATCAGAATCACAATAGATGGCATCACTATCACTAGCCTTAAATGGTTCTTCACTTTCAGATTCGTTTTCAATTTCTGAAGTAATAAACAATCCAGTAGCAGTATCTAAAATCTTGCAGCACGTTTTGAATTTGCCTGTTTGATCGTCTAGGACATCGCCCATTGTACACTCATCTGAAAAAGGCAAAAAAAAAAATTGTACACTACATATTATGACTTTAAAAATATAATTATAAAAATTGCCGAAAAATTTATAAACAGTACCATAATTACCTTCAGTGGAAATGTTTATAGTAGTAGAACAATGATTACTAGAGTGTCTTGAGTAGTCTTCATTTCTCGCTGCCTGCGAAGGAGGTCTTGACTGCATTAACATTTTATAGCTCCTTTTCCGTGTATCCATCTGTAATTGTCATAAGAGCTTAACCAGTGTTTATCTAAATACCTATAAAGACCAAGTTGCATCATCTCATGCATGTGTTAATTAAAGTATACAGGGTTTCTGTAATCAATCTTACCGTAATTAGACTCCACAGTACACCTTTATAGCGGGAACTTCACTTTAAATGTATTTTTAAGTAGTTACGAGCGTAACAAATTGTATTTAAATTATAATATGTCCAAAATGTGAATTGTCTG
Organism: Anania hortulata; assembly: GCA_963576865.1. Classification (NCBI taxonomy): domain Eukaryota; kingdom Metazoa; phylum Arthropoda; class Insecta; order Lepidoptera; family Crambidae; genus Anania; species Anania hortulata. The sequence continues at coordinate 5,206,685 of OY756415.1, read as the reverse complement.
ATGGTTTACATGACAATGTTTGACATATTGACAGCTATTTACGCGGTTTTGTCTCTGGTAATGTTCCAAACCAAATTTCAAAAAAACTTTTATCTATGAGATACGAGATTAATGAATTAGAAAAAAAAAAAAGTATAGAGTTAAGATATTTCCGTTCTAAACCAATTCTTTTATCTGTTGTGGTATTATGGAGTTACATGTTTTAAGTACTAAAGTGAAATTTAATTTATATTTTTTTAATCTGGCAACGTCATTTATGTTAAAAACTGAGATACGAGTTTTTATAAAAGTACTGACGATATAGCATTGGCTACGCCGGGGTAGTATGTGTCGACCCCGGTATCCCAGTACATGCGGTTTCTGCCTTGGACGTTATAGCCACTGAGTAAAAATATACCCAGTACAAGGCGAATCTCCTCTTTTGTAACGTTGAATTGTTTGCCTTCAAAAACAGCGTATTTTGTTGATTTTTCTACAAACAAGTCCATGATCTCTTCGTCGAAAAACAATTCAAACCACTCCACTGGGGATCTGTTACGTTCTAAAAAGTCAGGTCGCTTCCATTCTTTTCTTTGATATTCCGGCAAATCCAGGTATTCTTTTTTTTCTTGCACTTTCTTTTTTCTCGGCTGCTTGCAATTGGAGCTGGATGCTATCTCCGATAGGGGTACATCATCGTTAGAATCCCCCCCTATTGTTTGAGATTGTAATGCAGCTCCAGATTTTCGCACACATTCCAATGTAGCACTAGCCCAAAGTTGGTTTCAGGTTAAATGGTTTAGATCTCCCAATAGAGCGTGTTCTTGGTCACTATCGGCATCACTCAACATATGGTTCCATGGTGGGCAGGTATACACAGTCCCTTCTATGATGTCATCTTCCGTTTCCAATATGTCTATTATTTGAGCCAAGCAAAAACAGAAATAATATTTGTCACAAAAAAACTTTTAAAAAAAACCCTTTTGTGTTATACATATGACACATGCACATGTAACATAGAATTAGAAAACTACGTGAAATCTCGTGCTCAGCGCTCCAATATAGGGGCGGACTAAATAATGTCTCTGAAAAATATTTATTGAACGTAAGTAATTGATTTATAATATAACATGGTTAACATAAATCAAACAAAACAACTTTATTCAGATTTCCAAATAAATAAACTAATAATATACTTACTTTTTGTTCCGCGACATTGTAAAATCACAAGTGAACTTTTTATATTTTTCATATGACAGATAAAATGGCGCCATGACTGATTTTTTAAAAATTATTTATGCTGCCGGATACTAGCAAAGGAATTTAGAATTATTCAAACATAAATAAATACGTTTTAGTCGTCACAGGCAATTTAATAAGTAACTGTTTTAAAAATGGGGCACTAAGCACATACGGGTTAAATTGTTTAACGTTGTATTTGTTCTTCTTTACCTTTTTAGCCCCTTCCACATAGGTTTCCTTTGATCGTGCATCTTTAAAAATATTTATCCAGTCTTGCAAACAATAGACATCGCGGTGTTTCTTCGCACTTTCGATGGCGCTGTGCGTGCATGGAGTCGACTTCCATATACGAGTGGCCGGATTCCAAAATATTGTGTTCAATGATCTGCAAGTTCTCGTAGTGGTGGACGACCCACAATAGTAAACCTGCAATAAATTGGTTTCGGTTCTGTCCCTCGTATGTATCGGAAAACAAGCTAACCTCTGTCACATTCTCCGGAATACACTTTGTTATGTAATGGGCCAATATGGTACCAATTTCAGCACTCCCTTTCTTTCTGAAATATTATCTTTGCATTTGTACTGGCACTTAGAACAATCTACGAGCTTAGGAACTTCACTAGGGCCCCTGATCTTTTTTGCAGTCATGTATGACAAACCTTCAGCTTTTCGCTTTTTGGCAATGTTAATCTTCCAATTTGTCGGATCTGATCGACGCCAACGCGAACGTGGCTTAATGACTTTCCTTTTTTTATTTTATATTTTTTTATTTTTTTTATGGACGGACCTCTATCGCTGAGTGCCTTTGAGGAAGACATTCTTCAGCTTACCCCGGGCAGTTGTAGCGTGCGCTGAAGGCGCACAGCCTAGGTCGCCGCGACCCGGCCGAGTGTGAGCATCAGACTCGTACGTGTCGAGCCCCATACTAGCAGGCGTGATCGGGCCAATGTGGAGTGCAAAAGGCACCCTACCAAGCGGCGAACCCGCTAGTGGTGGCGCCGACGGGACCGGAACTGCCGAAACAGGCCGGACCGCTGTCGGGCTCCTTTCTTGCGGGCCCGATCTGGGGGTGAGTCGGACTCGGGCCTCAAGGGCGCCTCTGTAGGATCGGACCTCGGCTTGGGCCATCGTCCGTACCGTGGGCAGGGGAAAAACGGCCAGGCACATGTCTGTGTCGGCTGAAATGAAAGACGGGACCTCGCACCCTTCGGCGGGTGCGGTGATGCGAACTACGATGTTGTGCAGTACTTGAAGTGCTTAAGGCGGTGTTGGCTGTTGTTCTACAGTACGCGGTGTAGGAATCGTCAGGGTCGTCCAGAACGTGCCGAGGCCGACGGAGTCGGGCAGCGACATCCTCCTGGGGCGTGTACGTGGCGGCTTTGACTATAAGCGGATTGGAGTGGTTTTTTGCCTTATCAAAGGTGCGCTTAGACGCTTCTTTCATATATTGGGCTACTGAGGGCATGTCGAAATTTCTATGAAGATTCTTGCGGCGTACGAACCACGGTTGACCCGAGGCTCTAAGCAAGAAATTGTTTTGGAAACTTTGCATTCTCTTAAGGCTGTTAGAAGAAGCGTGAGCAAACACCGGACTGGCGTATCGTCAGTAAAGTTCTAACAGTGCGTAAGTCAAAAAAGTCTTTTGCTCCCCTGTAAAGTATTACAGGGGAGCAAAATAACTGCGTAAAATTTTAGTTAGCTACATTAGAGGTATACATTATTTGGAAAAAGTATTTAAAATCGCCTTAATGAAGAAATAAACGTCGTTTTATTTGAGAAAAAATTATTAATTAAGAGTTACCGTGACTTCCGCGTTGTTGACAAAAATTTGTTTGGACATACGTTACGTTTCTTAGACAGAATCGGCTAGTTATAATTTTTTTTATTTTAATTATCACAATGAATCAACATTTTTTTCTTAAACTAATTAAGTACCTAGTTAGACCTTTGGTACCTATATTTTTCCAACAAAATAATCATTAGCAAAATACACATTTTTATAAAAATAAATGAATAGGTTGTACCTATTCGTTTTTCTAAAACCTTATCAAATAAACAAAAAATATTTCTCTAAAATCAATTCAATAAAATAAATTGCAGGAGTAACAATGATACATTTAGGTACCTATTACTAATTAGTGACTTAATAAGTTTTTAAATAATCTACACTTTATAACTAGTTATTTGTAACAATTACTAAGTCTGGTACCTACGTTTATAATAAACAAAATAACTTTAAAAACAAATATAAAAAGAGATCAATTAGGTATTAATGAGGTAGAGAGTCATAATAACTGTGACAGTCGAAAGGAATAACGGCTTTCAATTCTTGCAAATGGCGCCATTTAGTTTCAGTTATTTTTATTGTGCTTTGGTACAGCTTTGGTCTGCTAGATAGGTTTTCAGGGAACATTAACATTCTACGTCGAGTTCTACCACGAGGTAACTCTTGGTATTCTGCATCAAAACTTGATTTGTATTTTATTATTCCATCGGGGTTATATTGCAGCACTTTTAAGTCTGTGACAGTAGGGTCGTTGGTGTTTCGAGTATTTTTTTGAGAGTAATCCTCGAAAAAGTCGTAACTCAAATACTTAACTGTGTAGGGCTGCTTAGGTCTAGCCTCCTTGGAAAATGATGCATACTGAGAGGGCAGGAAGATCTCCTTATTTTTAGTTTTTTGCTCGATGGAGCTGTGCACCGCGTCACACTCCATCTGCGTATGACCCTTCTCCAAAATCTTTTGTTCGATCACGACATTTTTTTCAATAGCTAATTGCAAAAGTGCATTAGCAAGGAATACATTCCTATTTTGTGCAGTACAGCCATCAGAACACAGAATAATGGGAACACATTTCTGCTCTAAAGTTTTTCTTAGTATGTCTATGATACATGAAATAAATACGGAAGCAGTCAGACCAGCGTTAGTTTCGTCAAACCAATAGCAGTAGACGTCTTTTGTTGCTAGATTGTACATCGTGAAATTATGTACACAGAGTTAAGACTTATAATAAAGAGCACTAGCCTGTAACTGAGGACACAACTTGACAGCTTGTAGGTCATGCGTGAAAACGTGTACATCCCCAAATTTTTGAGCTCTATCTTTATCCTTAACTTTTTCGTTTCTGGCCATGTCTTTTGATCGTATGTGTGCGTTATATATATCGTCAGTTACATTGCCCACTTTGTAAGAACAGCAAGTGTCGCATTGATCTTTTTTGACTGCAAACAGGCTCAGGTTCAGTTCATCAAAAACTCAACAAAATGTCCAGCGGCACAGTGCGATTTTTTTAGCTTTTTCACACTGTGGCATACAAATTGTATAGTGCGGTTTTATCTTCAATGATCGGCTCTAAATATTGTTTGGATGTATTCGCTCTACAATAATGCGATGGCATTTTAGGCAACGAAGCAAAAAATGTTTAAGAAAAGCCATGTCATCTTTCTTGATAATACTCCTTTCATTAACGTCATTATTTGATGTTTTTGCCATTCCATGCTCTGAAGAAGCTACCCAACATCTTATAGTAGACTCTTTCAACCCTAAAGTTCTTAGAAATGTCTGCATACACACCTGAATTCGTCCAATAGATGTATTCAGAAAGTATTGTTTGCTATTTTACTTGTTTTTTAACGCAAATCATGACGTTAGATACAACATACTGTTTTCTTTGCCCCCATGTCATCCTTCCAAAACTTGGTAAATATATTTTGTCTTTCTTCGTCAGTCAAATTCGAACAACCACGAACCTTAGACTTTGTACAAAATGTAGAGGTGCACCTAGGACCCATCTCACGTGCTGGACGAGGAATATCATGAAGTACTTTGAATTTCTCATTTCCTTGAACCTTCTTATCTCTGCGATATCCCACATACTCTTCTCCTTTCAAACGTTTCATTTTTGTTTTAGATTTGTCCCATTTCTTAGAGTCTGCAAATCCCTTTATGCTTCTTATTCTATTAGAATTTAAATCTCCATACTCATCATCCGATGGCTGCATCTCTAAACGAAAAGAAGGGTTTGCAGTAGTCGTTGACACAGATGGCTGCTCTTCAAATGAACATGGAGCTATCTCATGAGACACTGATGCATCTAAATGTGAAGCTGGATCTTCTAGCACTACATTTTGTGGCAGTTCTTCACATGAACGTGGAACAGTAACTGTTGCTTGCGATAGTTCTCCAACAAAACTTTGGGTAATTTCTTCTATCTCAGCTGCTAATGTCTCTGGATCTTGTGATAGTTTTTGATTTAATTCTGAAGCTGTTTCATTACTTATAGGCAGAAATTCAGGTAGTATTTCGATAGGCAAGTTATTTATATCTATGTTTTCTAACTCTGCAATAGATACATTTCTAAGCTTCTGTTTTTTTTAAGGGACTTTTATATTCAACTCTTTACATAACTCCAAAATATTCTCACTATCTCACTACTCGTAGAATCCATATTTTTGTAGTCCTGAAAAAAAAAAAGTTATAATAACACTACGTAACTCATATCGAAACACTGCGTAACTCATAGAAACACTGCGTAACTCATAGAAACACTGCGTAAGTCATAATCAAAACACTGCGTAAGTCTAACAGTTTTCAATTCGGCTACTTAACCTAGTATAATTACAAAATAAAATACCTATTTTTATGTTACATAGCTTCAGAATTAAATAAAAAACAAAGTTATTGTAATGAAACCACAAAATAATGCAAATAATTACCTTTTTGGGTATAATTCACGCAGCACCTCCAACTGACTACAGCGAACGACTGACTTACGCTGTGTTGGCCCACAGGTTGATTTACGCGGTGTCAGTTATTTCGATAAGTTTAACGCTATTGGCTAGCTATCTCCTTTCTCATTGGTCGGAAAGAAGCGCGCGGCCAATCTTTAACGAATGGTATCAAAATGTAAAAACCGCCAAAAAATGACTTACGCACTGTTAGAATTTCACTGACGGTATGTCATCACGGGGCGGATGCAAGTTTTGTAAATTGTCAACTTATTCCTAAGCGACATTTTACTCTTGCTACCGACAAGGTGGTATAGTCGGTGGGCATAGAACTTCGCTCGCTTAAGAACGCGCGTAATGTGGGGTACAAACGATAACCGTTGGTCGAGAGTGACACCTAGATATTTGACCTCCTTCACCCAAGAGATCGGTCGGCCAAATAAGGTGACGCTAAAACTGATTTTTTGCAGCGGGGTTGTTTGGAAGGCCGCGATACGAAGCAACCTCGAGTAAAGTACACAGCTGCACTTTTCTCGGGGTTCACCTCCACACGCCACTTCCTGAACCACTCGCCGAGAGCATCAGCGGCGCGCTGTAGCGCTATCGTGATGTAACGACGGTTATGTCCTGAGCGATAGAGAGCGGTATCATCCGCGAATAGGGCTAACTCCGCGTCCGGCGTCTTGGGTATGTCGTTGACATAGATCGAAAAGAGTAACGACGATAACACCGATCCCTGCGGGACGCCGGCGCGGACGGGGCGGGGGGACGAGAGGGTGCCATCGACGCGGTAGCGGAAAGTACTATTCGATAAGAAGTCTCGCTGTTCGGACTTTTAAATGAAAACGCAACAGTTTTATGCGACTTATTAATTTATTAATTGAACACATATGACAGAAACGGATTCAGTCAAAAAGGTTATTGGCGTCCGACACAATGTCATAGATAATGTAGAAACAAACGAAAAATGTGCATCCACAGAGTATCCTAATAACTAATCTATGGTTAAACATATTTTATTGCTATCAACACCTCCCCTCAAAAAATATATCAATAAACTCTTACAACTCTATATAATATGACTCTACTGTTAGGCTCTATATAATATGACTCTACTTTTCAACTTTATATATTATGACTCTACTGTTCTATTAAAAAAAACTTTCTTATTAAGTACAAACAATGCTATAATTAACTCACATTAATGGCAAGAATACATATCATTATTTATTTACCCAACAAGCGATCTCTAAACAATTTAAATAATACACCACCTAGAGGCTTATTTGAACTTATAAATTTTACATCAATAACATTATTATCAATTTTCTCCTTAACAAAACTTTGTTTAATATTTAAATGTTTTACTCTAGTATTACTAGTTGCCATGTGGGCCATCTTGATTGTAGACTGATTATCCTCAAAGATAGTTATTGGACCTGAAGTGATATTAAAGTCTAGTAATATTGATTTTAGCCAACAAGCCTCACTGGTGGCATGACTTAATGCCACATATTCTGCTTCAGTCGATGACAAAGCGACTGACTGCTGCTTCCTGCTTACCCAAATTACAGTACACCCAAAAACTTTAAAACAAAAACCTGTTGTTGACTTTTGGTCATGGCAACCACCCCAATCACTATCAACATATCCCACCACATCATTACATGAATCTCTATAATAGGTTAAGCAAATGTCTAAAGTTCCTTTTACATATTTCAAAACATTTAGTAGTAATTTATAAAGTAATTTACTAGCACAACTTTGGTATCTGCTCAACATGTTAACAGTGGCACACTAATCAGGTCTACTTCCAGTAACAACATACATTAAACTCCCTATCAGTTTTCTACATTTAGACTCTATTTCCGCATTTTCGGATGTTTCTCTTTTTAGAATATCAAATTTAAAGTTCTTGTCAATAGGTAGTGATAACGGTTTACAATCAGACATACCAAACAAAGATAAAACTTTTTCTAAATAATCATTTTGCGAAATAGTTGTACAACCCTTATTTAAATCCTGTTTTATGTCTATACCTAGAAATTTATTTACAGACCCCATATCTTTCATTTTAAATTTATTATTCAAAGCATCCCTCCAGCACAACACTTGCTTATTACAATTACTGAAATACAATATATCGTCAACATACAATAACAGGTATGTGTGTGTCCCATTTTCATGTTTAGAATACAAACAATAATCTTTATCTGACCTTTGAAACCCCAATAAACTCATTTCCTTATGAAATGTTTTATTCCAATATTTTGGTGCTCTTTTTAGGCCATAAATTGATTTATTTAATTTACAATATCTAAATTTTGACTCTATTCCCTCAGGCAAATGTAAGTAAATATCTTCATCTATTTGACTATTAGGCCTATGTTCAGCAGTGGACGTCCTATGGCTGAAATGATGATGATGATGATGATGATGATGATTTGACTATTTAAAAATGCACCACACACATCCATTTAATTAATTTTTAAGTTAAGTTTAGTAGCTACAGCACAAAAAATCCTTAATGTGTTTACCTTAACAACTGGCGCATACAGATCATATTCATTATTCCAACTCTGCTGAAAGCCTTGTGCCCCTAACCTAGCCTTATAAATACATTCTTTGTTTTCATTTTCCTTTTTGCGAAATACCCACTTGGTACTGATTACCTCCTGATTTTCTGGTATGTTTTCAATTAATGACCAAGTCTTATTTTCTTCCAGTTGTTGTATTTCACTTTTTATTGCCATTTTCCAACTTTCAGCCTCCTCCGACTTCATTGCTTCCTTGTAGCTGTCCGGCTCATTCGATGTAGCAATAAATCCTATGTATTCAGCTAGCCATCCTGGTTTTCGCACTGTCCTGCCGCTGCTTGTTTCTTTAAGTTCGTTCAGGCTACCCGACTCTATGTCTTCATCACTATTTACTGGACTTTCATCTGCTTCCTGTTCTATCTGTCTCTGTTCTGGCTGTTCCTATACTTCTTCTTGCTCTATTAGTTCCTGTACTTCTTCTGTCTGTTCGCTTTCTAACACACTTTCGTCCAAGTCCAAGAAAATGACCTCTTCATTCTCCTCCTCTAACTCAGTTTTGGTACTTTCAAATATTATATCCCTTTTTACTACAACTGTCTTCTTATTTTCATAAAATATTCTGAACACCTTTGAATCCTCATACCCTACAAATATACCTTCTTCTGCTTTTGCATCAAGCTTGTGTCTTTTCTCTTTAGGTATATGGGTCTTTTCTCTTTAGGTATATGGACCCACACCTAGTACCAAATAATTTATCTAATTTTTTTATGTCATAATCCGCCCCATTCCATATCTGATATGGTGTCTTTTCAGTTATTCTGCTTTTACTGGTTCTATTCAGTATGTAAACAGCTGTGTTTATAGCCTCTGCCCACAGATATTTTTCTAAGTTCCTGGCATATATCATACTCCGAGCCGCTTCCACCAGTGTACGCATATCTCGTTCCGCTTGTCCATTCTGTTCCGGGGTGTAAGGGACCGTAGTTTGATGTTGAATACCCTTGCTTTTAAAAGTTTTTTCATGGCGTCATTGACAAATTCTTTCCCATTGTCTGACCGGAACACTTTCAATCATATCAATAAAACTCTGGATTTTCTGGACTACTTCAGACTTCTTAGACATGAAGTAAACAATATTTACTAAAATCATCTTTGATTAATAAGAAATATCTTGCACCACCGAGGGACTCAACTTCAAATGGCCCACAGACATCAGCATGCACCAATTCCAATCAGTGTTGCCAACTTTATTTTTCAGAGGATCATACCACAGACGAAAAAAGATAGTCTTTGCCATGAATTCAAGGAAATAATAGTACGCAATGGAATTTTTTAAAACTACATAAAATAATTAAAAAACGGAATGTAATTATAATTTTGAATTAATATTTAGGTATCATCAATTGACATATGACATTAGGAAATTATTAAATTATATTTTTCTAAATTAGATTTTTTTTTTATTATGAACCTTGATTAAAAACAACTTCAATATACTTTTTTAATTTACTCTCAAGAAAAAATATAATTGCCTTATTCATGATAGAATAGAAAATTCTTTATTGCACAGATATACTATTTACAGAAAATGGTAATAAACATAAAATTACAATACAGGCGGTCTTATCACTAGAATCGTCTTATCTAGGAGTGATCTCGTCCAGCTAAAATAAGAATAAGTAAATTGATGTAAACCAAAACAACTTTATGAACATTAATTGAGAGTTGAGACAATAAAACTTACCGATGAAAGGTAATATCAGAGTTTTATGATATATGAAATTATGACACATAGGGGCACAAAATTTTATCTTGATCTATTACTATTAACACCACTTAAATTTCTAAAACTTAAAAACTTTAATTGACTTAGTCACTATCTGAGTCATTAGGCACAGCAGCAGACGCGGGAGTCGAAGCATTAATTATTTTATACATGTTTAAATTTAATTTTTTCAGCATAATTATCGTCAGATGGCTTGAAGGTGATACAAGATCCATTTTCTTTAATGTGTTGTGCAGCCAACAAATTTCTTATTCATTCTTTTTTCTTATAATTTCTTTCTTTCTTTCGTTTTTTTTTTCATAAGATTTCATTGAAAAGGTCGTATATTTTGCGTACGATTTCGATTACGCAATCGTACATCGTACAAGAGCCAAGAAGGTCGTATAAATACGATTTAAATAGTATGGTTGGCAACATTGATTCCAATGGTTTATTTGTGGAATTCAAACTTTCTTTAAACACCAGTCTATGAGCTTTCCCTTTAATGCACCCAACACACTTTTTACTATCAGATGAAAAGTTGAGGTTATGATTCTTTAACACTGATTTTACATGGTTCATGTTTTGATGACATAACCTCTCATGCCACTCAGAGTCACAGCTGCATATTGTTCACTGCACATAGTAAAGTTAATAACATAGAATTGACTTTCTTTGACCCCTGATGCACAAAGATTGTGATTTTTCTTGATGTAAACATTGTCTCTTGTCAAGTCTACAGTGAAACCTTCATCTGTAGCACTTAGCACTGATAATAGATTTAGTTTTAGTTCAGGCACGTACAACACATTGCACAACTTATTGTTCATGAAAACCACATCCCCAATACCTAAGACTGGTAATCGACGACCATCCCCAATAACAACAAACTTGTCTGACGTTTCTTTAAATGACGTAATTAAGTTCCGTTCGAAAGTCATGTGTTCACTAGCACCACTGTCAATTATCCACTTGCTTATTTGTTGACATCATTTAGAACTAGTGTCCGAACTGGCAAACATTGCATTGTTTATGTTATTATTTTTTTGTTCATGATTTGGGCACTGATTTTTTAAATGTCCTACTTTATGACACAGAAAACACTTCCTATTGTCTTGTTTACTCCGACAATCTTGAATAAAATGTCCCACACGTCCACATTTGTAGCATTTACTTTGCTCTTTATTATTCAATTTCTTCGCTAGAAAAGCAGTACTATCATTTTCAGTTTTCACCTTCATTCTTTCCTCCTCGGTCAGCAATCTGGCCACCAAGTCATTATAATTCTGTTTATCCACGTCAACCGATTCCCATGCTGAGACAAAGTGGCTGTATTTGTCTGGCAGAGACATCAGTATTTTTGTCATAAGGAATTTTTCAGAGATATCTTCACCTGCTTGTTTTAGTTGACTCTTAATTTCAAGCATTTTAGACAAGAATGATGACATGTCCGTCCCATCTTCATATTTTATACTATAAAATCTCTGCTACAACAAGTGAATACTAGTATTGGACCTCGGCTCATACACGGAAAGTAGCTTGTTCCACATAGCCGCAGCCGTCTCACATTTCAAAACGTGAGAGCTTCGCCTACTTTGTCACGGTGACCAAGTCGTCACCGGACTCGGCGGATTTGGGGGCGGACTGATAGTTCGGCTGAAGGCCGAGAGACGGGCGCGGGCGATAGCGAGACGGACGAACCGTCTCTAGGCCGCGAGAGCGGGAGGGGGGAGCGCGAATTAGAGCGAGACCGAGAAGCGGTCTTGCGAGCTGGGCAGGAACCCTCTTCAGACAGCAGGAGGAGGGTCGGGGGAGAGGGGGCTGTCCCTTGCGCCGGACGCACGGTGCGCCTCGAAAAGCTGCACCACATCTGGGAACGCGGTTTGGAGGAACTCCAGGAGTTCCTCCAAGACCGACATTGTGTACGTCGTGAATTTACTCCCGGTTCGATAGTCGCACCTCCGTGAAGAGCCGGGAAGAAACTCGTGAGGTGTAGCGGTGTGTACTTCCCTCCCTGTTAGTAAACAGGTCGAGGTGAGTCGAGAAGCGAGCCGTAATCAATGTGTAAGGGTGTGTAGCCTACTCCTATCTGACCTTCGGGAGGGACCGGGCGGACCCGGGATACGCTCCCTAAGGGATGGAATACGGGGATGGGAAATCCCGGCAGTGGCAGGTAGCCGGACTTAGTGCCTCAAGAGCGAGGAGGAACGCCTCACCCTCTCGAGCGTGCCCTCCAGGGGGCCAAAGTCCGAGTACCGACGTACCGGCGGAAGGGGGAGTGCTTCAGCGCCTTGAAAAAGGCACTGTCCGACGCTCCCCAACGAGCAGAACCGCCATGATAAAGGCGTTAAACTCTTCTGGGTTCGTTGGCACCGTTAGGTATCCCCCAGTGGAACCGCGGGCAAACCACGTGTATGTGACGGACCTTACAAAAACAAGGACTCGACAGAGCGAGAAAGAAATAGCGACAGCGATCGAGCGTTAGACATACGTCCGTACGGTACGATAGCCAGCCAAACCATCGTAATGACTTTTCAGCAACGTTGAACTAATTCAAGCATGATAAGTTCAACCACTTGATGAGATTCGTTCTTATTTCCAAATAACAGTGCTATACCTTTGCGCTGTTGTTCTCTTTTATTTTTTTGAGCTTGTTCAACTTGATCTGGTTTAAGTAATTCGTCTAAAGTTATTAAGTCCGAATCATCTGAGTCGCATGGAGGAGCTGAAGGCTGTTCTGGGTGGTAGGTTGGGTCGTCATCAGAAAAATCACCTCCAAAGAGTGATTCTTTGTCAGATTCAATATCTTGCTCTTGTAAAAAATCTGTAAATATTCAAAAGTTGATAAGAAACGGCAACAATAATTCATTATTTTCTGACACTAAGCAAAAAGAGAAAAGTAATTGTAATCATGTAGGTAATAAGTAGTGCTCAAACAAGACCTTCACATTTTCCGGTTTTTGATTTTACTCGCTTATTTGTCCTAGGCTCTGGAATGTCATTTCCTGTAGGCAAATAAAACTATTAATATTATGAAATAATAACCATTACAGTACAACTTAATTAAAATTAGATAAAATCATATTTTGGTAAAAATTTAAGTAAATACTCAATACTCAACTTTGGCAATTTTTATATAGGAATTAGTTTGAAACGAGATGTTATAATATAATATCTATAAAATTTATTTATGTTTTAAAAGACAATGCTAAAAAAACAGTAGAATAAATCTTATTTTTTATACTAAAACTATATTGTTTACAATCTTTAAATACCAGGAAGAAATATTACCTTCAGAGTTCAGTGTTTTGGCAGGTGTATTATCATACTTATTTTTTGTAGGTTGACTTTGCTTACTTGTACATGGAACTGGACTTTTAGTTTCTGTAATAAAGTTTTAACAACCTTAGAAAATAAATTTATGATCATTATGATATTGTAGAGGGTAACAAGATGTGACAAAAGTGGCTGTTGATACACTTTGGGCATGAGATCGTTAAATATCAGAAAATGAAGACTAAATATATTTTATTCCAATACTAGCGGTTTCCCGCTACTTCGTCCGCCCAGATGTTGGATTCTTCATTATACGTAAACCTTTTTTGGAGATAAAAGGTAGCCTATGTCATTTCCCAAGCTCTAGTTTATCTCTGTACCAAATTTCAATAAAATCGGTTTGGTAGTTTTTGCGTGAAAGCGTAACAGACAGAGTTACTTTCGAATTTTTATATTAGTAAGAATTGTACCAGTTAAGTATATATTTTAGTGTAAAACTTAAACATACCTACTTTGAATACAAAAAACTTACCTCCTCTTTCTTCAATAGTCCAAAAAGTACTGTCCAAAAAGTATTCGTAAGCTTGGGATATTAAAAAGTCATCATTATCCGAAATTTCCAGTTCAATATCTCCAGTGTCTGTAATAAACAAGTGTTTTACTAAGTATTATACGCAAATCGTCGAGTCGAGTCGAGGAGGATGGACCCGGTGTCCATCTCCTTAGGGAGACCGCGGATTACAACCCGCAGTTCCCTTTCCTCCTGAAGAGGGTATGTATGGAAGCCGATTTTCTCGGTGTCTAGGAATTTAGTTAGGGCGCGGTGGTCCATCGGAGATGGTACCACGACCTTTATGCCAACGACACAAGCCCTGGCGTGCGAGAATTCGCAGATTTTTCGCTCCTTTATGGCGGAAGAAACGGTATTCCAGGACGACTTGTCCTGGATGAATACCGGCGGTACTTTGCCGGAAGGGCAGGGAGGGGCGGGAGTCCCAGAGGACTGGGACTGCGCCGGTTTGGCCCCGCCAGCATTGGTCTTTAGGACCTTTGCAGGGGGCGGGGGCGGCGGGGACTTGCGCGACTTGCGCGGGCGCTTTGCCTTCTTTGTCACGGTGACGAAGTCGTCACCAGACTCGGCGAATTCGGGGGCGGACTGATAGTCCATACCGTCTTCGGCTGAAAGCCGAGAGACGGGCGCAGGCGAGAGCGAGACGGAAGAACCGTCTCTAGGCCGCGAGAGCGGGAGGGGGGAGCGCGAATTAGAGCGAGACCGAGAAGCGGTCTCGCGAGTCGGGCAGGAACCCTCCTCAGACGGAGGAGGGTCGGGGGAGAGGGGGCTGTCCCTTGCGCGGGACGCACGGAGGGCCTCGAAATGCTCGAAGGCGTCGGGATATGCGGTTTGGAGGAACTCCAGGAGTTCCTCCAAGACCGTCATTGTGTTCATCGTGCTTCTACTGCCGGTTCGGAAGTCGCACCTCTGAGAAGAACCGGTAAGAAACTCAAGAGGTTTAACGGTGTGTAAATCCCTCCCTGTCAGTAAACAGGTCGGGGTGAGTCGAAACGTGAGCCCTAACCAATGTGTAATGGTGTGTAGCCTACTCCTATCTGACCTTCGGGAGGGACCGGGCGGACCCGGGATACGCTCCCTAAGGGATGGAATACGGGGGATGGGAAGGGGGTCAACCCCGGCAGTGGCAGGCAGCCGGACCTAGTGCCTCAAGGGCGAGGAGGAACGCCTCACCCTCTCGAGCGTGCCCTCCAGGGGGCCAAGGTCCGTTTACCGACGTACCGGCGGAAGGGGGAGTGCTTCAGCGCCTTGAAAAAGGCACTGTCCGACGCTCCCCAACGAGCGGAACCGCCTTGAGAAAGGCGTTGAACTCTTCTGGGTTCGTTAGCACCGTTAGGTATCCCCCAGTGGAGCCGCGGGCAAACCACGTCTATGTGACGGACCTCACAAAAACAGTGACTCGACAGAGCGAGAAATAGACAGCGAAAGCGATCGAGCGTATGACATACGTCTGTACGGTACGAAAGCCAGAAGCGGAATCTGATTTTTTTTTTTTTTTTTTTTTTTTTTTTATGGACTTTATCGCTGGATGCCTTTGAGGAAGACATTCGCCAGCTTAACCCGGGCAGTTGTGGCGTGCGCTGAAGGCGCACGGCCTAGGTCCGCCCCGCTAGCGGTCGCCCGACCCGGCCGAGTGTGAGGCTTCGCGCAGCGAAGCCTCAGACTCGTACGTGTCGAGCCCCATACTAGCAGGCGTGATCGGGCCAATGTGGAGTGCAAAAGGCACCCTACCAAGCGGCGAACCCGCTAGTGGTGGCGCCGACGGGACCGGAACTGCCGAAACAGGCCGGACCGCTGCCGGGCTCCTTTCTAGCGGGCCCGATCTGGGGGTGAGTCGGACTCTGGCCTCAAGGGCGCCTCTATAGGCTCGGACCTCGGCTTGGGCCGTCGTCCGTAGGGTGGGCAGGGGAAAAACGGCCAGGCACATGTCTGTGTCGGCCGAAGTGAAATACGGGACCTCGCACCCTTCGGCGGGTGCGGTGATGCGAACTAAAATGTTGTGCAGTACTTGAAGTGCTTAAGGCGGTGTTGGCTGTTGTTCTACAGTACGCGGTGTAGGAATCGTCAGGGTCGTCCAAAACGTGCCGAGGCCGACGGAGTCGGGCAGCGACATCCTCCTGGGGCGTGTACGTGGCGGCTTTGACTATGAGCGGATTGGAGTGGTTTTTTGCCTTATCAAAGAAGCGCTCAGACGCTTCTTTCATATATTGGGCTACTGAGGGCATGTCGAAATCTTTGTGGAGATTCTTGCGGCGTACGAACCACGGTTGACCCGAGGCTCTCAGCAAGAAATTGTTTTGGAAACTTTGCATTTTCTTAATGCTGTTTGAAGAAGCGTGAGCAAACACCGGACTGGCGTATGTCATCACGGGGCGGATGCAAGTTTTGTAAATTGTCAACTTATTTCTAAGCGACATTTTACTCTTGCTACCGACAAGGTGGTATAGTCGGTGGGTATAGAACTTCGCTCGATTGAGAACGCGCGTAATGTGGGGTACAAACGATAACCGATGGTCGAGAGTGACACCTAGATATTTGACCTCCCTCACCCAGGGGATCGGTCGGCCAAATAAGGTGACGTTAAAACGGACTTTCTTGCAGCGGGGTTGTTTGGAAGGCCGTGTTTTGAAGCGACCTCGAGTAAAGTACACTGCTGCACTTTTCTCGGGGTTCACCTCCACACGCCACTTCCTGAACCACTCGCCGAGAGCATCAGCGGCGCGCTGTAGCGCTATCGTGATGTAACGACGGTTGTATCCTGAGCGATAGAGAGCGGTATCATCCGCGAATAGGGCTAACTCCGCGTCCGGCGTCTTGGGTATGTCGTTGACATAGATCGAAAAAAGTAACGGCGATAACACCGATCCCTGCGGGACGCCGGCGCGGACGGGGCGGGGGGACGAGCGGGTGCCATCGACGCGGTAGCGGAAAGTACGATTCGATAAGAAGTCTCGCAAGATGAGTACGAGCCTATCTGGCACACCGAGTTGGTATAGCTTGTAAATCAAGCCATTGTGCCAGACTTTATCGAACGCTTTCGCTACGTCGAAGAATAGCGCTCCCGTCTCTATAGAGTTGTTGAGTCCGTCCAGAATGTGTTCCGTTAAGCGGTGCACCTGGTGGACGCAAGAGTGAGTGGCTCTGAAGCCAAACTGCTCATTAATTAAAAGATTATTAGAGAAAATATAATCTTTTAGTCGGGAAACTAATACTCGTTCGTATAACTTGCCCATGGTCTTTAGGAGACTGATGGGCCTGTAACTGGTGGGGTCTGACCGGTTTTTACCCGGTTTAGGGATGCCTATGACCTCTGCCTCCTTCCACGCAGCGGGAAAGATGCAGTGCGCCATGGCGGTGTTGATGATAGACACCAACAGACAGAGAAGCTGTGCGGGGAGGGCGCGTAAGACTCTGTTAGAGATACGGTCCGGGCCGGGGGCCTTGTTGGGACGGAACCCTTTAATTATCGCCTGTACCTCGTCCACACTAGTAGGGGAGAGAGGGGGGGCGGTGGGTGGGAGTGACGAGCGGTGGTCGACCTCGGCGTCCACCGTATGGAGGTGGACGGGGTCTACGGGGAGAGTACTAGGGGCGCACTGCGCCTCAAAACTGTCAGCCATACATTCGGCTTTGTCGTCGTCGTCAAACGCTAAGGATTGATCGGGACGAGTCAGGGGGGGCATAGACGCTGTTTCATCCGACTTAAAGGACCTCGCTAACTTCCAATAAGCTTGGTGAGATGGCGAGATCTCTTTTAGCAGATCGTCCCACCGATTATTTCGGAGCTCCGCAATACGCTTCTTGACAGCGCGCTGCAAGCTGCGTAAGCTTCTCCGATTTTCCTCAGTGGGATAAGCGTCATAGGCTCTAGTAGCCGCGTTCTTAGCTCTCAGTAGTTCTCGCGCGTCGTCAGGCAGCCTGAAACGATGGTCACCCATCGCAGGCACCTGCCTAGACGAATCGCCTATGGCGACCGAGATGTGGCTAGTGAGTGCGTCGATCGCATGAATAGCCTCGTTAGGCGAGGTTATGTCATCGGGGATCGAGGACAGCTGGGGACTGTCACAGTTCTCAAGTTTGCACTTGAGTTTGTTCCAGTCTACCACTGTTCTCATTTCAGGGGAGGACTCAGGAGAGCCGAGTTGGACCACCACCGGGCGGTGATCGGATGTGAGGGCGTGAAAGACTTCTATCGAGCATAGACGTAAGCCTACGTTCTTTAGAATAGCCATATCGAGAATGTCGGGGCGGTGGTTGACGTTATACGGGTAGTGTGTCGGAGACAGGGGCGGTATAACGTCGAAATCGAGTTCCTCAGCGAGCGTGCTCAAGTCCGTCCCGTTTCGGGTAGTACATAAGCAGCCCCACTGAGTGTTTTTGCTATTAAAGTCGCCGCCCAAAATGACGGCGTCGTTCATAGCGAAGAGTGCCTCGAAGTCGCTCCTTAAGGGAGCTTTGAGGGGTGAGATATACACCGAAGCGATGAGTATAGATTGATGACCGGTCATGCCAAGCCTACAAAGCGAGACTTCCATGTCGGTCAGGGGCGGAGGATCAACAGGGGCGCAGTGCAGAGAGCGCTTATAATAAATAAGCGTTCCGCCGCCACGTGTGGGTCTGTCGTTTCTAATGAGATTGTAATTCGCAATCCGAGGACTGCGAATTGAAGGTTTTAAAAGGGACTCTTGCACCAGGAGGATGTCGACCTGGTGTTCGGTAAGGAAGAGGGCAACCTCATCCCTCTGCGATTTGAGGCCGTCCGCATTGAAAAATGCTACGGAAATCGACCGTGGTTTCTTCCTAGAAGTTGTGTAATCCATTTTTATGGAACGGAATAGGTGATTGACGCGCAGAACTCTGAGTGTTCTGCGAGGACGGCCATCCTCAGAGTGAGGTTGCCGTTAGAGGCGCGGAGTTTGTCCGCGACGACGCCAAGCTCGTCAAAGTCGATACCTCCCATAAAGGAGGCGACAGCGGCGAGGTCGGCTGCACGTTTGTGCACGCCTTCGGGGGTCGGGGCCGTAGGGGCCTTAGTGGCTGCCGCCTTAGGGGCGGCAGCTTTAGGGGCGATCGCTTTAGGGACAGTCGCCTTAGGGGCGGTTGCCTTAGGGGCAGGGGATGCGCGCGGGACGGCCCCCGACTGGGGGGGCGGTGACGCGGGTGCGGGGGGCGTTGCCTTGGGAGAGCCCAAGGGCTTGGCCCATGCATTAGGCCTGCATGGGCGGAGTTCGGGGAACTCCGAAGGCGCTACAAACGCACGCGTAGAAGACGCGTGCGCCGTCCTAGGGGCGACAGGGGCGGAGGCGCGTGGCTGGACGCGTGGGGCCCTGGGGCATCCGCGATAGTTCGCGGGGTGTCCCAGACCGCCGCACAATACACAGCCGGGAGGGGTGGTGGCCGTCGCCTTGTCACGGACACAGTCGGCTGTGCCGTGATCCCCGAGGCACTTGACGCACCTCGGGCGGGCGTGGCAATTACGGGCGGAATGCCCGTAGAGTTGGCAGCGGTGACACTGCCCGGGAGCCCCTCGCTTACGCGGGGGTTCGACCTTTAGGCCGGACATAAAGCATACCGTCTTCACATTGAAGACGGCCTTGGCTTCTGAAGAATGGTCCAGGACCACCTGGACCATGTCGTAGGCCTCGCGGGAGCGGGCCTTGTACAGGCGGTGCACCTGTTTGGCGGGGTACCCCTGCGCCTGGAGGTCGAGGAGGATGGACCCGGTGTCCATCTCCTTAGGGAGACCGCGGATTACTACCCGCAGTTCCCTTTCCTCTTGGAGAGGGTAGGTATGGAAGCCGATCTTCTCGGCGTCCAAGAATTTTGTGAGGGCGCGGTGGTCCATCGGAGATGGTACCACGACCTTGATGCCAACGGCACAAGCCCTGGCGTGAGAAAACTCACAAATTTTCCGCTCTTTGATCGCGGAGGAGACGGTATTCCAGGACGACTTGTCCTGTATGAATACCGGCGGTACTTTGCCGGAAGGGCGGGAAGGGGCGGGAGTCCCAGAGGACTGGGACTGCGCCGGTTTGGCCGCGCCTGCATTGGTCTTAACGACCTTTGCAGGGGGCGGGGGCGGCGGGGACTTGCGCGATTTGCGCGGGCGCTTCGCCTTTTTTGTCACGGTGACGAAGTCGTCACCGGACTCGGCGGATTCGGGGGCGGACGTGTAGTCCATGACGTCTTCGGCTGAAGGCCGAGAGACGGGCGCGGGCGAGAGCGAGACGGACGAACCGTCTCTAGGCCGCGAGAGCGGGAGGGGGGAGCGCGAACGAGATCGCGAATTAGAGCGAGACCGAGAATCGGTCTCGCGGGTCGGGCAGGAACCCTCCTCAGACGGAGGAGGGTCGGGGGAGAGGGGGCTGTCCCGTGAGCGGGACGCCCGGAGGGCGTTAAAACGCTCAAAGGCGTCGGGGTACGCGGTTTGGAGGAACTCGAGGAGTTCCTCCAAGACCGACATCGTGTTGACGTGCTTCTACTACCGGTTCGGAAGTCGCACCTCTGAGAAGAACCGGCAAGAAACTCAGACGTATAACGGTGTGTAGCTCCCTCCCTGTTAGTAAACAGGTCGGGGTGAGTCTAAACGTGAGCCCTAACCAGTGTTTAAGGGTGTGTAGCCTACTCCTATCTGACCTTCGGGAGGGACCGGGCGGACCCGGGATACGCTCCCTAAGGGATGGAATACGGGGATGGGAAGGGGGGTCAACCCCGGCAGTGGCAGGCAGCCGGACCTAGTGCCTCAAGGGCGAGGAGGAACGCCTCACCCTCTCGAGCGTGCCCTCCAGGGGGCCAAGGTCCGTTTACCGACGTACCGGCGGAAGGGGGAGTGCTTCAGCGCCTTGAAAAAGGCACTGTCCGACGCTCCCCAACGAGCGGAACCGCCTTGACAAAGGCGTTAAACTCAACTGGGTTGGTTGTCACCGTAAGGTATCCCCCAGTGAGCCGCGGGCAAACCACGTGATCGTCACTCGATCGAAAACAGACTCTCGAGACTCGAGGCAGAGCGGGACGGGGTGAGCGTCCGAACTGGGCGAGTGCTGTGATGCGAATTCGCGGAATCTGATGATCGCCTCATCCGACGATTAACGGGACCACCCACGCGGTTTTTATACTATTTTGGGAGGCAATTTCCCCTTCCGCTCCCCGGAGTGGGAGCGGGAGAGAAGATATTGCTATCTCCCTCACTCCGGATGGCTTATGATCTCGGGCAATACCTTATAGAGAGCCGCTAATTTAGGCCCACTATTATGGCTGTTATGTACTAAGGTATTGCCCGGGATCTCCTATGTTTTTCCCTAACGGGCCCTATATACTTCTTTATTTACACATAAAACATAATCTATAACGAACAAAGCAACTTACTGACTAACACAGAGTTATAAGCAACGGAATAAACGATAACTATAAACGAAACTAAAAAAACTAACACAACGAATACTATAAACAACTTATTTACAAACAAGATTTAGGCCGTCGTGTACAGTTAACATAAATAAAACAATAAAACAAAACAACTTTATTCAGATTTCCAAATAAATAAACTAATAATATAAGTACTTACTTTTTGTTCCGCGACATTGTAAAATCACAAGTGAACTTTTTATATTTTTCAAATGACAGATAAAATGGCGACATGACTGATTTTTTTAAAATTATTTATGCTGCCGGATACTAGCAAAGGAATTTAGAATTATTCAAACATAAATAAATACGTTTTAGTCGTCACAGGCAATTTAATAAGTAACTGTTTTAAAAATGGGGCACTAAGCACATACGGGTTAAATTGTTTAACGTTGTATTTGTTCTTCTTTACCTTTTTAGGCCCTTTCACATAGGTTTCCTTTGATCGTGCATCTTTAAAAATATTTATCCAGTCTTGCAAACAATAGACATCGCGGTGTTTCTTCGCACTTTCGATGGCGCTGTGCGTGCATGGAGTCGACTTCCATATACGAATGGCCGGATTCCAAAAAAATGTGTTCAATGATCTGCAAGTTCTCGTTGTGGTGGACGACCCACAATAGTAAACCTGCAATAAATTGGTTTCGGTTCTGTCCCCCGTATGTATCGGAAAACAAGCTAACCTCTGTCACATTCTCCGGAATACACTTTGTTATGTAATGGGCCAATATGGTACCAATTTCAGCACTCCCTTTCTTTCTGAAATATTATCTTTGCATTTGTACTGGCACTTAGAACAATCTACGAGCTCAGGAACTTTACTAGGGCCCCTGATCTTTTTTGCAGTCATGTATGGAAAAACCTTGAGCTTTTCGTTTTAGTCGTTGGTGTTTCGACCTGGACGAATAGAGTCTTAAATAAAAGTATTTTTTTTTAGAGTAATCCTCGAAAAAGTCGTAACTCAAATACTTAACTGTGTAGGGCTGCTTAGGTCTAGCCTCCTTGGAAAATGATGCATACTGAGAGGGCAGGAAGATCTCCTTATTTTTAGTTTTTTGCTCGATGGAGCTGTGCACCGCGTCACACTCCATCTGCGTATGACCCTTCTCCAAAATCTTTTGTTCGATCACGACATTTTTTTCAATAGCTAATTGCAAAAGTGCATTAGCAAGGAATACATTCCTATTTTGTGCAGTACAGCCATCAGAACACAGAATAATGGGAACACATTTCTGCTCTAAAGTTTTTCTTAGTATGTCTATGATACATGAAATAAATACGGAAGCAACTAGACCAGCGTTAGTTTCGTCAAACCAATAGCAGTAGACGTCTTTTGTTGCTAGATTGTACATCGTGAAATTATGTTCACAGAGTTTAGTCTTATAATAAAGAGCACTAGCCTGTAACTGAGGACACAACTTGACAGCTTGTAGGTCATGCGTGAAAACGTGTACATCCCCAAATTTTTGAGCTCTATCTTTATCCTTAACTTTTTCGTTTCTGGCCATGTCTTTTGATCGTATGTGTGCGTTATATATATCGTCAGTTACATTGCCCACTTTGTAAGAACAGCAAGTGTCGCATTGATCTTGACAAAATGTCAAGCGGCACAGTGCGATTTTTTTAGCTTTTTCACACTCTGTGGCATACAAATTGTATAGTGCGGTTTTATCTTTTTTTTTTTTTTTATGGATATCGCTGAGTGCCTTTGAGGAAGACATTCGTCAGCTTAACCCGGGCAGTTGTGGCGTGCGCTGAAGGCGCACAGCCTAGGTCCGCCCCGCTAGCGGTCGCCGCGACCCGGCCGAGTGTGAGGCGAAGCCTCAGACTCGTACGTGTCGAGGCCCCATACTAGCAGGCGTGATCGGGCCAATGTGGAGTGCAAAAGGCACCCTACCAAGCGGCGAACCCGCTAGTGGTGGCGCCGACGGAACCGGAACTGCCGAAACAGGCCGGACCGCTGTCGGGCTCCTTTCTAGCGGGCCCGATCTGGGGGTGAGTCGGACTCTGGCCTCAAGGGCGCCTTTATAGGCTCGGACCTCGGCTTGGGCCGTCGTCCGTAGGGTGGGCAGGGGAAAAACGGCCAGGCACATGTCTGTGTCGGCCGAAATGAAATACGGGACCTCGCACCCTTCGGCGGGTGCGGTGATGCGAACTACGGTGTTGTTGAGTATTTGAATTGCTTAAGGCGGTGTTGGCTGTTGTTCTACAGTACGCGGTGTAAGAATCGTCAGGGTCGTCCAGAACGTGCCGAGGCCGACGGAGTCGGGCAGCGACATCCTCCTGGGGCGTGTACGTGGCGGCTTTGACTATGAGCGGATTGGAATGGTTTTTTGCCTTATCGAAGAAGCGCTTAGACGCTTCTTTCATATATTGGGCTACTGAGGGCATGTCGAAATCTCTATGGAGATTCTTGCGGCGTATGAACCACGGTTGACCCGAGGCTCTAAGAAGGAAATTATTTTGAAAACTTTGCATTTTCTCAAGGGTGTTGGAAGAAGTGTGAGCAAACACCGGACTGGCGTATGTCATCACGGGGCGGATGCAAGTTTTGTAAATTGTCAACTTATTCCTAAGCGACATTTTACTCTTGCTACCGACAAGGTGGTATAGTCGGTGGGTATAGAACTTCGCTCGTTTGAGGACGCGCGTAATGTGGGGTACAAACGATAACCGTTGGTCGAGAGTGACACCTAGATATTTGACCTCCTTCACCCAAGGGATCGGTCGGCCGAATAAGGTGACGTTAAAACGGACTTTCTTGCAGCGGGGTTGTTTGGAAGGCCGCGATTTGAAGCGACCTCGAGTAAAGTACACTGCTGCACTTTTCTCGGGGTTCACCTCCACACGCCACTTCCTGAACCACTCGCCGAGAGCATCAGCGGCGCGCTGTAGCGCTATCGTGATGTAACGACGGTTGTATCCTGTGCGATAGAGAGCGGTATCATCCGCGAATAGGGCTAACTCCGCATCCGGCGTCTTGGGTATGTCATTGACATAGATCGAAAAGAGTAACGGCGATAACACCGATCCCTGCGGTCATTGACAAATTCTTTCCCATTGTCTGACCGGAACACTTTCAATCATATCAATAAAACTCTGGATTTTCTGGACTACTTCAGACTTCTTAGACATGAAGTAAACAATATTTACTAAAATCATCTTTGATTAATAAGAAATATCTTGCACCACCGAGGGACTCAACTTCAAATGGCCCACAGACATCAGCATGCACCAATTCCAATCAGTGTTGCCAACTTTATTTTTCAGAGGATCATACCACAGACGAAAAAAGATAGTCTTTGCCATGAATTCAAGGAAATAATAGTACGCAATGGAATTTTTTAAAACTACATAAAATAATTAAAAAACGGAATGTAATTATAATTTTGAATTAATATTTAGGTATCATCAATTGACATATGACATTAGGAAATTATTAAATTATATTTTTCTAAATTAGATTTTTTTTTTATTATGAACCTTGATTAAAAACAACTTCAATATACTTTTTTAATTTACTCTCAAGAAAAAATATAATTGCCTTATTCATGATAGAATAGAAAATTCTTTATTGCACAGATATACTATTTACAGAAAATGGTAATAAACATAAAATTACAATACAGGCGGTCTTATCACTAGAATCGTCTTATCTAGGAGTGATCTCGTCCAGCTAAAATAAGAATAAGTAAATTGATGTAAACCAAAACAACTTTATGAACATTAATTGAGAGTTGAGACAATAAAACTTACCGATGAAAGGTAATATCAGAGTTTTATGATATATGAAATTATGACACATAGGGGCACAAAATTTTATCTTGATCTATTACTATTAACACCACTTAAATTTCTAAAACTTAAAAACTTTAATTGACTTAGTCACTATCTGAGTCATTAGGCACAGCAGCAGACGCGGGAGTCGAAGCATTAATTATTTTATACATGTTTAAATTTAATTTTTTCAGCATAATTATCGTCAGATGGCTTGAAGGTGATACAAGATCCATTTTCTTTAATGTGTTGTGCAGCCAACAAATTTCTTATTCATTCTTTTTTCTTATAATTTCTTTCTTTCTTTCGTTTTTTTTTTCATAAGATTTCATTGAAAAGGTCGTATATTTTGCGTACGATTTCGATTACGCAATCGTACATCGTACAAGAGCCAAGAAGGTCGTATAAATACGATTTAAATAGTATGGTTGGCAACATTGATTCCAATGGTTTATTTGTGGAATTCAAACTTTCTTTAAACACCAGTCTATGAGCTTTCCCTTTAATGCACCCAACACACTTTTTACTATCAGATGAAAAGTTGAGGTTATGATTCTTTAACACTGATTTTACATGGTTCATGTTTTGATGACATAACCTCTCATGCCACTCAGAGTCACAGCTGCATATTGTTCACTGCACATAGTAAAGTTAATAACATAGAATTGACTTTCTTTGACCCCTGATGCACAAAGATTGTGATTTTTCTTGATGTAAACATTGTCTCTTGTCAAGTCTACAGTGAAACCTTCATCTGTAGCACTTAGCACTGATAATAGATTTAGTTTTAGTTCAGGCACGTACAACACATTGCACAACTTATTGTTCATGAAAACCACATCCCCAATACCTAAGACTGGTAATCGACGACCATCCCCAATAACAACAAACTTGTCTGACGTTTCTTTAAATGACGTAATTAAGTTCCGTTCGAAAGTCATGTGTTCACTAGCACCACTGTCAATTATCCACTTGCTTATTTGTTGACATCATTTAGAACTAGTGTCCGAACTGGCAAACATTGCATTGTTTATGTTATTATTTTTTTGTTCATGATTTGGGCACTGATTTTTTAAATGTCCTACTTTATGACACAGAAAACACTTCCTATTGTCTTGTTTACTCCGACAATCTTGAATAAAATGTCCCACACGTCCACATTTGTAGCATTTACTTTGCTCTTTATTATTCAATTTCTTCGCTAGAAAAGCAGTACTATCATTTTCAGTTTTCACCTTCATTCTTTCCTCCTCGGTCAGCAATCTGGCCACCAAGTCATTATAATTCTGTTTATCCACGTCAACCGATTCCCATGCTGAGACAAAGTGGCTGTATTTGTCTGGCAGAGACATCAGTATTTTTGTCATAAGGAATTTTTCAGAGATATCTTCACCTGCTTGTTTTAGTTGACTCTTAATTTCAAGCATTTTAGACAAGAATGATGACATGTCCGTCCCATCTTCATATTTTATACTATAAAATCTCTGCTACAACAAGTGAATACTAGTATTGGACCTCGGCTCATACACGGAAAGTAGCTTGTTCCACATAGCCGCAGCCGTCTCACATTTCAAAACGTGAGAGCTTCGCCTACTTTGTCACGGTGACCAAGTCGTCACCGGACTCGGCGGATTTGGGGGCGGACTGATAGTTCGGCTGAAGGCCGAGAGACGGGCGCGGGCGATAGCGAGACGGACGAACCGTCTCTAGGCCGCGAGAGCGGGAGGGGGGAGCGCGAATTAGAGCGAGACCGAGAAGCGGTCTTGCGAGCTGGGCAGGAACCCTCTTCAGACAGCAGGAGGAGGGTCGGGGGAGAGGGGGCTGTCCCTTGCGCCGGACGCACGGTGCGCCTCGAAAAGCTGCACCACATCTGGGAACGCGGTTTGGAGGAACTCCAGGAGTTCCTCCAAGACCGACATTGTGTACGTCGTGAATTTACTCCCGGTTCGATAGTCGCACCTCCGTGAAGAGCCGGGAAGAAACTCGTGAGGTGTAGCGGTGTGTACTTCCCTCCCTGTTAGTAAACAGGTCGAGGTGAGTCGAGAAGCGAGCCGTAATCAATGTGTAAGGGTGTGTAGCCTACTCCTATCTGACCTTCGGGAGGGACCGGGCGGACCCGGGATACGCTCCCTAAGGGATGGAATACGGGGATGGGAAATCCCGGCAGTGGCAGGTAGCCGGACTTAGTGCCTCAAGAGCGAGGAGGAACGCCTCACCCTCTCGAGCGTGCCCTCCAGGGGGCCAAAGTCCGAGTACCGACGTACCGGCGGAAGGGGGAGTGCTTCAGCGCCTTGAAAAAGGCACTGTCCGACGCTCCCCAACGAGCAGAACCGCCATGATAAAGGCGTTAAACTCTTCTGGGTTCGTTGGCACCGTTAGGTATCCCCCAGTGGAACCGCGGGCAAACCACGTGTATGTGACGGACCTTACAAAAACAAGGACTCGACAGAGCGAGAAAGAAATAGCGACAGCGATCGAGCGTTAGACATACGTCCGTACGGTACGATAGCCAGCCAAACCATCGTAATGACTTTTCAGCAACGTTGAACTAATTCAAGCATGATAAGTTCAACCACTTGATGAGATTCGTTCTTATTTCCAAATAACAGTGCTATACCTTTGCGCTGTTGTTCTCTTTTATTTTTTTGAGCTTGTTCAACTTGATCTGGTTTAAGTAATTCGTCTAAAGTTATTAAGTCCGAATCATCTGAGTCGCATGGAGGAGCTGAAGGCTGTTCTGGGTGGTAGGTTGGGTCGTCATCAGAAAAATCACCTCCAAAGAGTGATTCTTTGTCAGATTCAATATCTTGCTCTTGTAAAAAATCTGTAAATATTCAAAAGTTGATAAGAAACGGCAACAATAATTCATTATTTTCTGACACTAAGCAAAAAGAGAAAAGTAATTGTAATCATGTAGGTAATAAGTAGTGCTCAAACAAGACCTTCACATTTTCCGGTTTTTGATTTTACTCGCTTATTTGTCCTAGGCTCTGGAATGTCATTTCCTGTAGGCAAATAAAACTATTAATATTATGAAATAATAACCATTACAGTACAACTTAATTAAAATTAGATAAAATCATATTTTGGTAAAAATTTAAGTAAATACTCAATACTCAACTTTGGCAATTTTTATATAGGAATTAGTTTGAAACGAGATGTTATAATATAATATCTATAATTTTTATTTATGTTTTAAAAGACAATGCTAAAAAAACAGTAGAATAAATCTTATTTTTTATACTAAAACTATATTGTTTACAATCTTTAAATACCAGGAAGAAATATTACCTTCAGAGTTCAGTGTTTTGGCAGGTGTATTATCATACTTATTTTTTGTAGGTTGACTTTGCTTACTTGTACATGGAACTGGACTTTTAGTTTCTGTAATAAAGTTTTAACAACCTTAGAAAATAAATTTATGATCATTATGATATTGTAGAGGGTAACAAGATGTGACAAAAGTGGCTGTTGATACACTTTGGGCATGAGATCGTTAAATATCAGAAAATGAAGACTAAATATATTTTATTCCAATACTAGCGGTTTCCCGCTACTTCGTCCGCCCAGATGTTGGATTCTTCATTATACGTAAACCTTTTTTGGAGATAAAAGGTAGCCTATGTCATTTCCCAAGCTCTAGTTTATCTCTGTACCAAATTTCAATAAAATCGGTTTGGTAGTTTTTGCGTGAAAGCGTAACAGACAGAGTTACTTTCGAATTTTTATATTAGTAAGAATTGTACCAGTTAAGTATATATTTTAGTGTTTTAAAAGTTTTAAACATACCTACTTTGAATACAAAAAACTTACCTCCTCTTTCTTCAATAGTCCAAAAAGTACTGTCCAAAAAGTATTCGTAAGCTTGGGATATTAAAAAGTCATCATTATCCGAAATTTCCAGTTCAATATCTCCAGTGTCTGTAATAAACAAGTGTTTTACTAAGTATTATACGCAAATCGTCGAGTCGAGTCGAGGAGGATGGACCCGGTGTCCATCTCCTTAGGGAGACCGCGGATTACAACCCGCAGTTCCCTTTCCTCCTGAAGAGGGTATGTATGGAAGCCGATTTTCTCGGTGTCTAGGAATTTAGTTAGGGCGCGGTGGTCCATCGGAGATGGTACCACGACCTTTATGCCAACGACACAAGCCCTGGCGTGCGAGAATTCGCAGATTTTTCGCTCCTTTATGGCGGAAGAAACGGTATTCCAGGACGACTTGTCCTGGATGAATACCGGCGGTACTTTGCCGGAAGGGCAGGGAGGGGCGGGAGTCCCAGAGGACTGGGACTGCGCCGGTTTGGCCCCGCCAGCATTGGTCTTTAGGACCTTTGCAGGGGGCGGGGGCGGCGGGGACTTGCGCGACTTGCGCGGGCGCTTTGCCTTCTTTGTCACGGTGACGAAGTCGTCACCAGACTCGGCGAATTCGGGGGCGGACTGATAGTCCATACCGTCTTCGGCTGAAAGCCGAGAGACGGGCGCAGGCGAGAGCGAGACGGAAGAACCGTCTCTAGGCCGCGAGAGCGGGAGGGGGGAGCGCGAATTAGAGCGAGACCGAGAAGCGGTCTCGCGAGTCGGGCAGGAACCCTCCTCAGACGGAGGAGGGTCGGGGGAGAGGGGGCTGTCCCTTGCGCGGGACGCACGGAGGGCCTCGAAATGCTCGAAGGCGTCGGGATATGCGGTTTGGAGGAACTCCAGGAGTTCCTCCAAGACCGTCATTGTGTTCATCGTGCTTCTACTGCCGGTTCGGAAGTCGCACCTCTGAGAAGAACCGGTAAGAAACTCAAGAGGTTTAACGGTGTGTAAATCCCTCCCTGTCAGTAAACAGGTCGGGGTGAGTCGAAACGTGAGCCCTAACCAATGTGTAATGGTGTGTAGCCTACTCCTATCTGACCTTCGGGAGGGACCGGGCGGACCCGGGATACGCTCCCTAAGGGATGGAATACGGGGGATGGGAAGGGGGGTCAACCCCGGCAGTGGCAGGCAGCCGGACCTAGTGCCTCAAGGGCGAGGAGGAACGCCTCACCCTCTCGAGCGTGCCCTCCAGGGGGCCAAGGTCCGTTTACCGACGTACCGGCGGAAGGGGGAGTGCTTCAGCGCCTTGAAAAAGGCACTGTCCGACGCTCCCCAACGAGCGGAACCGCCTTGAGAAAGGCGTTGAACTCTTCTGGGTTCGTTAGCACCGTTAGGTATCCCCCAGTGGAGCCGCGGGCAAACC
Organism: Anania hortulata; assembly: GCA_963576865.1. Classification (NCBI taxonomy): domain Eukaryota; kingdom Metazoa; phylum Arthropoda; class Insecta; order Lepidoptera; family Crambidae; genus Anania; species Anania hortulata. The sequence continues at coordinate 5,176,188 of OY756415.1, read as the reverse complement.
ACGTCTATGTGACGGACCTCACAAAAACAGTGACTCGACAGAGCGAGAAATAGACAGCGAAAGCGATCGAGCGTATGACATACGTCTGTACGGTACGAAAGCCAGAAGCGGAATCTGATGATCGCCTCATCCGACGATTAACGGGACCACCCACGCGGTTTTTATACTATTTTGGGAGGCAATTTCCCCTTCCGCTCCCCGGAGTGGGAGCGGGAGAGAAGATATTGCTATCTCCCTCACTCCGGATGGCTTATGATCTCGGGCAATACCTTATAGAGAGCCGCTAATTTAGGCCCACTATTATGGCTGTTATGTACTAAGGTATTGCCCGGGATCTCCTATGTTTTTCCCTAACGGGCCCTATATACTTCTTTATTTACACATAAAACATAATCTATAACGAACAAAGCAACTTACTGACTAACACAGAGTTATAAGCAACGGAATAAACGATAACTATAAACGAAACTAAAAAAACTAACACAACGAATACTATAAACAACTTATTTACAAACAAGATTTAGGCCGTCGTGTACAGTTAACATAAATAAAACAATAAAACAAAACAACTTTATTCAGATTTCCAAATAAATAAACTAATAATATAAGTACTTACTTTTTGTTCCGCGACATTGTAAAATCACAAGTGAACTTTTTATATTTTTCAAATGACAGATAAAATGGCGACATGACTGATTTTTTTAAAATTATTTATGCTGCCGGATACTAGCAAAGGAATTTAGAATTATTCAAACATAAATAAATACGTTTTAGTCGTCACAGGCAATTTAATAAGTAACTGTTTTAAAAATGGGGCACTAAGCACATACGGGTTAAATTGTTTAACGTTGTATTTGTTCTTCTTTACCTTTTTAGGCCCTTTCACATAGGTTTCCTTTGATCGTGCATCTTTAAAAATATTTATCCAGTCTTGCAAACAATAGACATCGCGGTGTTTCTTCGCACTTTCGATGGCGCTGTGCGTGCATGGAGTCGACTTCCATATACGAATGGCCGGATTCCAAAAAAATGTGTTCAATGATCTGCAAGTTCTCGTTGTGGTGGACGACCCACAATAGTAAACCTGCAATAAATTGGTTTCGGTTCTGTCCCCCGTATGTATCGGAAAACAAGCTAACCTCTGTCACATTCTCCGGAATACACTTTGTTATGTAATGGGCCAATATGGTACCAATTTCAGCACTCCCTTTCTTTCTGAAATATTATCTTTGCATTTGTACTGGCACTTAGAACAATCTACGAGCTCAGGAACTTTACTAGGGCCCCTGATCTTTTTTGCAGTCATGTATGGAAAAACCTTGAGCTTTTCGTTTTAGTCGTTGGTGTTTCGACCTGGACGAATAGAGTCTTAAATAAAAGTATTTTTTTTTAGAGTAATCCTCGAAAAAGTCGTAACTCAAATACTTAACTGTGTAGGGCTGCTTAGGTCTAGCCTCCTTGGAAAATGATGCATACTGAGAGGGCAGGAAGATCTCCTTATTTTTAGTTTTTTGCTCGATGGAGCTGTGCACCGCGTCACACTCCATCTGCGTATGACCCTTCTCCAAAATCTTTTGTTCGATCACGACATTTTTTTCAATAGCTAATTGCAAAAGTGCATTAGCAAGGAATACATTCCTATTTTGTGCAGTACAGCCATCAGAACACAGAATAATGGGAACACATTTCTGCTCTAAAGTTTTTCTTAGTATGTCTATGATACATGAAATAAATACGGAAGCAACTAGACCAGCGTTAGTTTCGTCAAACCAATAGCAGTAGACGTCTTTTGTTGCTAGATTGTACATCGTGAAATTATGTTCACAGAGTTTAGTCTTATAATAAAGAGCACTAGCCTGTAACTGAGGACACAACTTGACAGCTTGTAGGTCATGCGTGAAAACGTGTACATCCCCAAATTTTTGAGCTCTATCTTTATCCTTAACTTTTTCGTTTCTGGCCATGTCTTTTGATCGTATGTGTGCGTTATATATATCGTCAGTTACATTGCCCACTTTGTAAGAACAGCAAGTGTCGCATTGATCTTGACAAAATGTCAAGCGGCACAGTGCGATTTTTTTAGCTTTTTCACACTCTGTGGCATACAAATTGTATAGTGCGGTTTTATCTTTTTTTTTTTTTTTATGGATATCGCTGAGTGCCTTTGAGGAAGACATTCGTCAGCTTAACCCGGGCAGTTGTGGCGTGCGCTGAAGGCGCACAGCCTAGGTCCGCCCCGCTAGCGGTCGCCGCGACCCGGCCGAGTGTGAGGCGAAGCCTCAGACTCGTACGTGTCGAGGCCCCATACTAGCAGGCGTGATCGGGCCAATGTGGAGTGCAAAAGGCACCCTACCAAGCGGCGAACCCGCTAGTGGTGGCGCCGACGGAACCGGAACTGCCGAAACAGGCCGGACCGCTGTCGGGCTCCTTTCTAGCGGGCCCGATCTGGGGGTGAGTCGGACTCTGGCCTCAAGGGCGCCTTTATAGGCTCGGACCTCGGCTTGGGCCGTCGTCCGTAGGGTGGGCAGGGGAAAAACGGCCAGGCACATGTCTGTGTCGGCCGAAATGAAATACGGGACCTCGCACCCTTCGGCGGGTGCGGTGATGCGAACTACGGTGTTGTTGAGTATTTGAATTGCTTAAGGCGGTGTTGGCTGTTGTTCTACAGTACGCGGTGTAAGAATCGTCAGGGTCGTCCAGAACGTGCCGAGGCCGACGGAGTCGGGCAGCGACATCCTCCTGGGGCGTGTACGTGGCGGCTTTGACTATGAGCGGATTGGAATGGTTTTTTGCCTTATCGAAGAAGCGCTTAGACGCTTCTTTCATATATTGGGCTACTGAGGGCATGTCGAAATCTCTATGGAGATTCTTGCGGCGTATGAACCACGGTTGACCCGAGGCTCTAAGAAGGAAATTATTTTGAAAACTTTGCATTTTCTCAAGGGTGTTGGAAGAAGTGTGAGCAAACACCGGACTGGCGTATGTCATCACGGGGCGGATGCAAGTTTTGTAAATTGTCAACTTATTCCTAAGCGACATTTTACTCTTGCTACCGACAAGGTGGTATAGTCGGTGGGTATAGAACTTCGCTCGTTTGAGGACGCGCGTAATGTGGGGTACAAACGATAACCGTTGGTCGAGAGTGACACCTAGATATTTGACCTCCTTCACCCAAGGGATCGGTCGGCCGAATAAGGTGACGTTAAAACGGACTTTCTTGCAGCGGGGTTGTTTGGAAGGCCGCGATTTGAAGCGACCTCGAGTAAAGTACACTGCTGCACTTTTCTCGGGGTTCACCTCCACACGCCACTTCCTGAACCACTCGCCGAGAGCATCAGCGGCGCGCTGTAGCGCTATCGTGATGTAACGACGGTTGTATCCTGTGCGATAGAGAGCGGTATCATCCGCGAATAGGGCTAACTCCGCATCCGGCGTCTTGGGTATGTCATTGACATAGATCGAAAAGAGTAACGGCGATAACACCGATCCCTGCGGTCATTGACAAATTCTTTCCCATTGTCTGACCGGAACACTTTCAATCATATCAATAAAACTCTGGATTTTCTGGACTACTTCAGACTTCTTAGACATGAAGTAAACAATATTTACTAAAATCATCTTTGATTAATAAGAAATATCTTGCACCACCGAGGGACTCAACTTCAAATGGCCCACAGACATCAGCATGCACCAATTCCAATCAGTGTTGCCAACTTTATTTTTCAGAGGATCATACCACAGACGAAAAAAGATAGTCTTTGCCATGAATTCAAGGAAATAATAGTACGCAATGGAATTTTTTAAAACTACATAAAATAATTAAAAAACGGAATGTAATTATAATTTTGAATTAATATTTAGGTATCATCAATTGACATATGACATTAGGAAATTATTAAATTATATTTTTCTAAATTAGATTTTTTTTTTATTATGAACCTTGATTAAAAACAACTTCAATATACTTTTTTAATTTACTCTCAAGAAAAAATATAATTGCCTTATTCATGATAGAATAGAAAATTCTTTATTGCACAGATATACTATTTACAGAAAATGGTAATAAACATAAAATTACAATACAGGCGGTCTTATCACTAGAATCGTCTTATCTAGGAGTGATCTCGTCCAGCTAAAATAAGAATAAGTAAATTGATGTAAACCAAAACAACTTTATGAACATTAATTGAGAGTTGAGACAATAAAACTTACCGATGAAAGGTAATATCAGAGTTTTATGATATATGAAATTATGACACATAGGGGCACAAAATTTTATCTTGATCTATTACTATTAACACCACTTAAATTTCTAAAACTTAAAAACTTTAATTGACTTAGTCACTATCTGAGTCATTAGGCACAGCAGCAGACGCGGGAGTCGAAGCATTAATTATTTTATACATGTTTAAATTTAATTTTTTCAGCATAATTATCGTCAGATGGCTTGAAGGTGATACAAGATCCATTTTCTTTAATGTGTTGTGCAGCCAACAAATTTCTTATTCATTCTTTTTTCTTATAATTTCTTTCTTTCTTTCGTTTTTTTTTTCATAAGATTTCATTGAAAAGGTCGTATATTTTGCGTACGATTTCGATTACGCAATCGTACATCGTACAAGAGCCAAGAAGGTCGTATAAATACGATTTAAATAGTATGGTTGGCAACATTGATTCCAATGGTTTATTTGTGGAATTCAAACTTTCTTTAAACACCAGTCTATGAGCTTTCCCTTTAATGCACCCAACACACTTTTTACTATCAGATGAAAAGTTGAGGTTATGATTCTTTAACACTGATTTTACATGGTTCATGTTTTGATGACATAACCTCTCATGCCACTCAGAGTCACAGCTGCATATTGTTCACTGCACATAGTAAAGTTAATAACATAGAATTGACTTTCTTTGACCCCTGATGCACAAAGATTGTGATTTTTCTTGATGTAAACATTGTCTCTTGTCAAGTCTACAGTGAAACCTTCATCTGTAGCACTTAGCACTGATAATAGATTTAGTTTTAGTTCAGGCACGTACAACACATTGCACAACTTATTGTTCATGAAAACCACATCCCCAATACCTAAGACTGGTAATCGACGACCATCCCCAATAACAACAAACTTGTCTGACGTTTCTTTAAATGACGTAATTAAGTTCCGTTCGAAAGTCATGTGTTCACTAGCACCACTGTCAATTATCCACTTGCTTATTTGTTGACATCATTTAGAACTAGTGTCCGAACTGGCAAACATTGCATTGTTTATGTTATTATTTTTTTGTTCATGATTTGGGCACTGATTTTTTAAATGTCCTACTTTATGACACAGAAAACACTTCCTATTGTCTTGTTTACTCCGACAATCTTGAATAAAATGTCCCACACGTCCACATTTGTAGCATTTACTTTGCTCTTTATTATTCAATTTCTTCGCTAGAAAAGCAGTACTATCATTTTCAGTTTTCACCTTCATTCTTTCCTCCTCGGTCAGCAATCTGGCCACCAAGTCATTATAATTCTGTTTATCCACGTCAACCGATTCCCATGCTGAGACAAAGTGGCTGTATTTGTCTGGCAGAGACATCAGTATTTTTGTCATAAGGAATTTTTCAGAGATATCTTCACCTGCTTGTTTTAGTTGACTCTTAATTTCAAGCATTTTAGACAAGAATGATGACATGTCCGTCCCATCTTCATATTTTATACTATAAAATCTCTGCTACAACAAGTGAATACTAGTATTGGACCTCGGCTCATACACGGAAAGTAGCTTGTTCCACATAGCCGCAGCCGTCTCACATTTCAAAACGTGAGAGCTTCGCCTACTTTGTCACGGTGACCAAGTCGTCACCGGACTCGGCGGATTTGGGGGCGGACTGATAGTTCGGCTGAAGGCCGAGAGACGGGCGCGGGCGATAGCGAGACGGACGAACCGTCTCTAGGCCGCGAGAGCGGGAGGGGGGAGCGCGAATTAGAGCGAGACCGAGAAGCGGTCTTGCGAGCTGGGCAGGAACCCTCTTCAGACAGCAGGAGGAGGGTCGGGGGAGAGGGGGCTGTCCCTTGCGCCGGACGCACGGTGCGCCTCGAAAAGCTGCACCACATCTGGGAACGCGGTTTGGAGGAACTCCAGGAGTTCCTCCAAGACCGACATTGTGTACGTCGTGAATTTACTCCCGGTTCGATAGTCGCACCTCCGTGAAGAGCCGGGAAGAAACTCGTGAGGTGTAGCGGTGTGTACTTCCCTCCCTGTTAGTAAACAGGTCGAGGTGAGTCGAGAAGCGAGCCGTAATCAATGTGTAAGGGTGTGTAGCCTACTCCTATCTGACCTTCGGGAGGGACCGGGCGGACCCGGGATACGCTCCCTAAGGGATGGAATACGGGGATGGGAAATCCCGGCAGTGGCAGGTAGCCGGACTTAGTGCCTCAAGAGCGAGGAGGAACGCCTCACCCTCTCGAGCGTGCCCTCCAGGGGGCCAAAGTCCGAGTACCGACGTACCGGCGGAAGGGGGAGTGCTTCAGCGCCTTGAAAAAGGCACTGTCCGACGCTCCCCAACGAGCAGAACCGCCATGATAAAGGCGTTAAACTCTTCTGGGTTCGTTGGCACCGTTAGGTATCCCCCAGTGGAACCGCGGGCAAACCACGTGTATGTGACGGACCTTACAAAAACAAGGACTCGACAGAGCGAGAAAGAAATAGCGACAGCGATCGAGCGTTAGACATACGTCCGTACGGTACGATAGCCAGCCAAACCATCGTAATGACTTTTCAGCAACGTTGAACTAATTCAAGCATGATAAGTTCAACCACTTGATGAGATTCGTTCTTATTTCCAAATAACAGTGCTATACCTTTGCGCTGTTGTTCTCTTTTATTTTTTTGAGCTTGTTCAACTTGATCTGGTTTAAGTAATTCGTCTAAAGTTATTAAGTCCGAATCATCTGAGTCGCATGGAGGAGCTGAAGGCTGTTCTGGGTGGTAGGTTGGGTCGTCATCAGAAAAATCACCTCCAAAGAGTGATTCTTTGTCAGATTCAATATCTTGCTCTTGTAAAAAATCTGTAAATATTCAAAAGTTGATAAGAAACGGCAACAATAATTCATTATTTTCTGACACTAAGCAAAAAGAGAAAAGTAATTGTAATCATGTAGGTAATAAGTAGTGCTCAAACAAGACCTTCACATTTTCCGGTTTTTGATTTTACTCGCTTATTTGTCCTAGGCTCTGGAATGTCATTTCCTGTAGGCAAATAAAACTATTAATATTATGAAATAATAACCATTACAGTACAACTTAATTAAAATTAGATAAAATCATATTTTGGTAAAAATTTAAGTAAATACTCAATACTCAACTTTGGCAATTTTTATATAGGAATTAGTTTGAAACGAGATGTTATAATATAATATCTATAAAATTTATTTATGTTTTAAAAGACAATGCTAAAAAAACAGTAGAATAAATCTTATTTTTTATACTAAAACTATATTGTTTACAATCTTTAAATACCAGGAAGAAATATTACCTTCAGAGTTCAGTGTTTTGGCAGGTGTATTATCATACTTATTTTTTGTAGGTTGACTTTGCTTACTTGTACATGGAACTGGACTTTTAGTTTCTGTAATAAAGTTTTAACAACCTTAGAAAATAAATTTATGATCATTATGATATTGTAGAGGGTAACAAGATGTGACAAAAGTGGCTGTTGATACACTTTGGGCATGAGATCGTTAAATATCAGAAAATGAAGACTAAATATATTTTATTCCAATACTAGCGGTTTCCCGCTACTTCGTCCGCCCAGATGTTGGATTCTTCATTATACGTAAACCTTTTTTGGAGATAAAAGGTAGCCTATGTCATTTCCCAAGCTCTAGTTTATCTCTGTACCAAATTTCAATAAAATCGGTTTGGTAGTTTTTGCGTGAAAGCGTAACAGACAGAGTTACTTTCGAATTTTTATATTAGTAAGAATTGTACCAGTTAAGTATATATTTTAGTGTTTTAAAAGTTTTAAACATACCTACTTTGAATACAAAAAACTTACCTCCTCTTTCTTCAATAGTCCAAAAAGTACTGTCCAAAAAGTATTCGTAAGCTTGGGATATTAAAAAGTCATCATTATCCGAAATTTCCAGTTCAATATCTCCAGTGTCTGTAATAAACAAGTGTTTTACTAAGTATTATACGCAAATCGTCGAGTCGAGTCGAGGAGGATGGACCCGGTGTCCATCTCCTTAGGGAGACCGCGGATTACAACCCGCAGTTCCCTTTCCTCCTGAAGAGGGTATGTATGGAAGCCGATTTTCTCGGTGTCTAGGAATTTAGTTAGGGCGCGGTGGTCCATCGGAGATGGTACCACGACCTTTATGCCAACGACACAAGCCCTGGCGTGCGAGAATTCGCAGATTTTTCGCTCCTTTATGGCGGAAGAAACGGTATTCCAGGACGACTTGTCCTGGATGAATACCGGCGGTACTTTGCCGGAAGGGCAGGGAGGGGCGGGAGTCCCAGAGGACTGGGACTGCGCCGGTTTGGCCCCGCCAGCATTGGTCTTTAGGACCTTTGCAGGGGGCGGGGGCGGCGGGGACTTGCGCGACTTGCGCGGGCGCTTTGCCTTCTTTGTCACGGTGACGAAGTCGTCACCAGACTCGGCGAATTCGGGGGCGGACTGATAGTCCATACCGTCTTCGGCTGAAAGCCGAGAGACGGGCGCAGGCGAGAGCGAGACGGAAGAACCGTCTCTAGGCCGCGAGAGCGGGAGGGGGGAGCGCGAATTAGAGCGAGACCGAGAAGCGGTCTCGCGAGTCGGGCAGGAACCCTCCTCAGACGGAGGAGGGTCGGGGGAGAGGGGGCTGTCCCTTGCGCGGGACGCACGGAGGGCCTCGAAATGCTCGAAGGCGTCGGGATATGCGGTTTGGAGGAACTCCAGGAGTTCCTCCAAGACCGTCATTGTGTTCATCGTGCTTCTACTGCCGGTTCGGAAGTCGCACCTCTGAGAAGAACCGGTAAGAAACTCAAGAGGTTTAACGGTGTGTAAATCCCTCCCTGTCAGTAAACAGGTCGGGGTGAGTCGAAACGTGAGCCCTAACCAATGTGTAATGGTGTGTAGCCTACTCCTATCTGACCTTCGGGAGGGACCGGGCGGACCCGGGATACGCTCCCTAAGGGATGGAATACGGGGGATGGGAAGGGGGGTCAACCCCGGCAGTGGCAGGCAGCCGGACCTAGTGCCTCAAGGGCGAGGAGGAACGCCTCACCCTCTCGAGCGTGCCCTCCAGGGGGCCAAGGTCCGTTTACCGACGTACCGGCGGAAGGGGGAGTGCTTCAGCGCCTTGAAAAAGGCACTGTCCGACGCTCCCCAACGAGCGGAACCGCCTTGAGAAAGGCGTTGAACTCTTCTGGGTTCGTTAGCACCGTTAGGTATCCCCCAGTGGAGCCGCGGGCAAACCACGTCTATGTGACGGACCTCACAAAAACAGTGACTCGACAGAGCGAGAAATAGACAGCGAAAGCGATCGAGCGTATGACATGCGGAATCGCCTCCGATGACATGTCCGTCCCATCTTCATATTTTATACTATAAAATCTCTGCTACAACAAGTGAATACTAGTATTGGACCTCGGCTCATACACGGAAAGTAGCTTGTTCCACATAGCCGCAGCCGTCTCACATTTCAAAACGTGAGAGCTTCGCCTACTTTGTCACGGTGACCAAGTCGTCACCGGACTCGGCGGATTTGGGGGCGGACTGATAGTTCGGCTGAAGGCCGAGAGACGGGCGCGGGCGATAGCGAGACGGACGAACCGTCTCTAGGCCGCGAGAGCGGGAGGGGGGAGCGCGAATTAGAGCGAGACCGAGAAGCGGTCTTGCGAGCTGGGCAGGAACCCTCTTCAGACAGCAGGAGGAGGGTCGGGGGAGAGGGGGCTGTCCCTTGCGCCGGACGCACGGTGCGCCTCGAAAAGCTGCACCACATCTGGGAACGCGGTTTGGAGGAACTCCAGGAGTTCCTCCAAGACCGACATTGTGTACGTCGTGAATTTACTCCCGGTTCGATAGTCGCACCTCCGTGAAGAGCCGGGAAGAAACTCGTGAGGTGTAGCGGTGTGTACTTCCCTCCCTGTTAGTAAACAGGTCGAGGTGAGTCGAGAAGCGAGCCGTAATCAATGTGTAAGGGTGTGTAGCCTACTCCTATCTGACCTTCGGGAGGGACCGGGCGGACCCGGGATACGCTCCCTAAGGGATGGAATACGGGGATGGGAAATCCCGGCAGTGGCAGGTAGCCGGACTTAGTGCCTCAAGAGCGAGGAGGAACGCCTCACCCTCTCGAGCGTGCCCTCCAGGGGGCCAAAGTCCGAGTACCGACGTACCGGCGGAAGGGGGAGTGCTTCAGCGCCTTGAAAAAGGCACTGTCCGACGCTCCCCAACGAGCAGAACCGCCATGATAAAGGCGTTAAACTCTTCTGGGTTCGTTGGCACCGTTAGGTATCCCCCAGTGGAACCGCGGGCAAACCACGTGTATGTGACGGACCTTACAAAAACAAGGACTCGACAGAGCGAGAAAGAAATAGCGACAGCGATCGAGCGTTAGACATACGTCCGTACGGTACGATAGCCAGCCAAACCATCGTAATGACTTTTCAGCAACGTTGAACTAATTCAAGCATGATAAGTTCAACCACTTGATGAGATTCGTTCTTATTTCCAAATAACAGTGCTATACCTTTGCGCTGTTGTTCTCTTTTATTTTTTTGAGCTTGTTCAACTTGATCTGGTTTAAGTAATTCGTCTAAAGTTATTAAGTCCGAATCATCTGAGTCGCATGGAGGAGCTGAAGGCTGTTCTGGGTGGTAGGTTGGGTCGTCATCAGAAAAATCACCTCCAAAGAGTGATTCTTTGTCAGATTCAATATCTTGCTCTTGTAAAAAATCTGTAAATATTCAAAAGTTGATAAGAAACGGCAACAATAATTCATTATTTTCTGACACTAAGCAAAAAGAGAAAAGTAATTGTAATCATGTAGGTAATAAGTAGTGCTCAAACAAGACCTTCACATTTTCCGGTTTTTGATTTTACTCGCTTATTTGTCCTAGGCTCTGGAATGTCATTTCCTGTAGGCAAATAAAACTATTAATATTATGAAATAATAACCATTACAGTACAACTTAATTAAAATTAGATAAAATCATATTTTGGTAAAAATTTAAGTAAATACTCAATACTCAACTTTGGCAATTTTTATATAGGAATTAGTTTGAAACGAGATGTTATAATATAATATCTATAAAATTTATTTATGTTTTAAAAGACAATGCTAAAAAAACAGTAGAATAAATCTTATTTTTTATACTAAAACTATATTGTTTACAATCTTTAAATACCAGGAAGAAATATTACCTTCAGAGTTCAGTGTTTTGGCAGGTGTATTATCATACTTATTTTTTGTAGGTTGACTTTGCTTACTTGTACATGGAACTGGACTTTTAGTTTCTGTAATAAAGTTTTAACAACCTTAGAAAATAAATTTATGATCATTATGATATTGTAGAGGGTAACAAGATGTGACAAAAGTGGCTGTTGATACACTTTGGGCATGAGATCGTTAAATATCAGAAAATGAAGACTAAATATATTTTATTCCAATACTAGCGGTTTCCCGCTACTTCGTCCGCCCAGATGTTGGATTCTTCATTATACGTAAACCTTTTTTGGAGATAAAAGGTAGCCTATGTCATTTCCCAAGCTCTAGTTTATCTCTGTACCAAATTTCAATAAAATCGGTTTGGTAGTTTTTGCGTGAAAGCGTAACAGACAGAGTTACTTTCGAATTTTTATATTAGTAAGAATTGTACCAGTTAAGTATATATTTTAGTGTAAAACTTAAACATACCTACTTTGAATACAAAAAACTTACCTCCTCTTTCTTCAATAGTCCAAAAAGTACTGTCCAAAAAGTATTCGTAAGCTTGGGATATTAAAAAGTCATCATTATCCGAAATTTCCAGTTCAATATCTCCAGTGTCTGTAATAAACAAGTGTTTTACTAAGTATTATACGCAAATCGTCGAGTCGAGTCGAGGAGGATGGACCCGGTGTCCATCTCCTTAGGGAGACCGCGGATTACAACCCGCAGTTCCCTTTCCTCCTGAAGAGGGTATGTATGGAAGCCGATTTTCTCGGTGTCTAGGAATTTAGTTAGGGCGCGGTGGTCCATCGGAGATGGTACCACGACCTTTATGCCAACGACACAAGCCCTGGCGTGCGAGAATTCGCAGATTTTTCGCTCCTTTATGGCGGAAGAAACGGTATTCCAGGACGACTTGTCCTGGATGAATACCGGCGGTACTTTGCCGGAAGGGCAGGGAGGGGCGGGAGTCCCAGAGGACTGGGACTGCGCCGGTTTGGCCCCGCCAGCATTGGTCTTTAGGACCTTTGCAGGGGGCGGGGGCGGCGGGGACTTGCGCGACTTGCGCGGGCGCTTTGCCTTCTTTGTCACGGTGACGAAGTCGTCACCAGACTCGGCGAATTCGGGGGCGGACTGATAGTCCATACCGTCTTCGGCTGAAAGCCGAGAGACGGGCGCAGGCGAGAGCGAGACGGAAGAACCGTCTCTAGGCCGCGAGAGCGGGAGGGGGGAGCGCGAATTAGAGCGAGACCGAGAAGCGGTCTCGCGAGTCGGGCAGGAACCCTCCTCAGACGGAGGAGGGTCGGGGGAGAGGGGGCTGTCCCTTGCGCGGGACGCACGGAGGGCCTCGAAATGCTCGAAGGCGTCGGGATATGCGGTTTGGAGGAACTCCAGGAGTTCCTCCAAGACCGTCATTGTGTTCATCGTGCTTCTACTGCCGGTTCGGAAGTCGCACCTCTGAGAAGAACCGGTAAGAAACTCAAGAGGTTTAACGGTGTGTAAATCCCTCCCTGTCAGTAAACAGGTCGGGGTGAGTCGAAACGTGAGCCCTAACCAATGTGTAATGGTGTGTAGCCTACTCCTATCTGACCTTCGGGAGGGACCGGGCGGACCCGGGATATGCTCCCTAAGGGATGGAATACGGGGATGGGAAGGGGGGTCAACCCCGGCAGTGGCAGGTAGCCGGACTTAGTGCCTCAAGAGCGAGGAGGAACGCCTCACCCTCTCGAGCGTGCCATCCAGGGGGCCAGAGTCCGGGTACCGACGTACCGGCGGAAGGGGGAGTGCTTCAGCGCCTTGAAAAAGTCACTGTCCGACGCTCCCCGACGAGCGGAAACGCCTTGATAAAGGCGTTTAACTCAACTGGGTTAGTTGTCACCGTAAGGTATCCCCCAGTGGAGCCGCGGGCAAACCACGTAATCGTCAAGTCGAGCGAAAATAGATTATCGAGACTCGAGGCAGAGCGGAACGGAGTGAGCGTCCGACCTGAGCGAGCGCTGTGATGCGAATCGTCTTCCGGACTCGAAGTCGTTACCGTCTTCGGCTGAAGGCCGAGAGATGGAGGCAGGCGAGAGAGACGGAAGATCCGTCTTTAGACCGCGAGAGCGGGAGGGGAGAGCGAAAGCGCGAGCAAGAGGTAAAACGAGACGCATTCTCGCGGATCGAACCTTCCTCCGACAGAAGAGGGTCGGGAGAGAGAGGGACGTCCCTTACATGGGACGCACGATGCGCCTGCACGCCCCTGGTACCTACCAGGGGCGTGCATTGGTTTCAGATGGGGGTAGGCTAGGTACATACACATTTCAAGTTGGTCAACAACGAAAGCCTAAACCGTAATTCATAATGAGCGTTTGAATAAATGCTAGATACATTTATTTCTGGGTGTATTACTGGAATTAAATTTAATCCTGTATTTTGTTCACTTATATCTACGTCACAGTAAGGGCCGCGTCTTAGTGCTTTTTAAATATAAATTGTACTCGTCCACATCTCGCGGTATACGAAATGTAAATACTAAATAAAAAACAATAAAATTGACATGTTCATCTTGGTAATTAGATTGAAATAAGTTAATAAATCGGTGGATTTTGTTAAAGCAGGGTGATGCTTAGTTATGTGAAAAACTCAATAGATGGAGCTTTAAAAAAAATAAATGATAAAAACCTTTAATTTTACCTTTAGGATTTACAACTAAATTATTAAGAGGTAGGGTAAAATATCCAATATTCAGCATCTTTTTTAAAAAGTTATTTAATAAATTTACTGAAAAAATTAACAAAATGTTATACTTTAGTTAGAATTATAGAAAAAAATAACAATAATCCTATTATGGCACTTTTTCCCAATGCTCAGCCTCATTTCTCCACAAGTCAGCCATGGCTTACCCTAAAGTCAGCCCCTCACTAAAAAAAATAAAAGAAATTTCTTACTAGATATATTTTCATACAAATCCCCAGCGAATTCAGTGCATTTTAAATGGTACCATGCAGGGCAATGATCACATCCAATATTTTTCAGGTCGTTGATTTCGGTAGTCATTTCCTCTTCACAATTACTGCATTTAATTCTGTTCATAGTGCATGTCCTATTGTTCTTTTTCTTTTTACTTTTGTTAGAATTCAACAGCATTTCTTCTTTCATTTTTTGTATTTCTTCTTTCTTTTTTTGTTTCTCTTCTTCTTTCTTTGCCTTAATTTCTAGTCTTTTAAGTTTCTTATTTATTATTTCTTTCTTTTACTGTTCCTTCATCTCTTCTTTTTGTCTTTCAAATTGTCTCCACTCTTTGGAAGAAATAGCTCCTATTCTATTGATTGATTTTATCTTATTTTTTGATCTAGTTACAGCAGGCAAGGTTAAATACTTATTTAAAATGGGCGACACATCTCCTGCTTTCACAATCACATTGGACAATATTTTTATTTTGCTTTTTATATTTTTGTACTGTCATGTAGTACAGATTCCATATTTTTTGACTCGTCTTGTTCAGTGTTATTTTTGATTGGATCAAGGTTACAATCTGTCCTTATGCCTTTCACATTATCTATTATGTAATTATTCTTTTCTGGGAGCAATGCGTCTCTTGTATTTTCCATGTCATAGTAAGTATGTATTTCTTGTCCAACATCTTCATTTTCTTTATCAATTATACCATAATTAGTACTTATTCCTAGTTTAATGTCTTTCTTTTCGATATGTTTTTCAGAAATTGATTTTGGTGTCTGATTAGTGAGCCATTCTTTAACGCAGTCGTCTTTTTGATCATTTGCAACAAATATTGGTGTTTGATCCTGAATTTCACCATTTTGGTGAATCACTGCAATGTCGGTTATGATTTCGAATTCGTTTGAGAATACCTCTTCTTCTGTAAAGGTATTTAAATTATTTTCCAATGTGTAATCACCTATAATTGGCAAACTTATGTCAATAATTTCATTTGATCCTGATGCTATTTTTGATTGGTTTTTATCAGTACCACAGGCAGAAATGTTATCCATTTTGGAATCTATAGTTGTGTTTTTTGTTGAATTTAAACTTACAGGTCCGGTCATATTAATTGCCGCACTCAAAACAATGATAACAGTTGTTGTGTCTACTCCAGCATTTTCTAGCTCGTTACTGAGATGATTAATACACTTGATGGCGGTATTCAAATGCCTGTTCTTAATTTTGGTACCTGGAGATTTCGAATTTCTGGTAGCATTATGTTTCTCAATATTATTCTGCACACATTTTGAGTAGTCCAAAGCGTTTGGATTGCATGGGTATAATCCACATTTGCGAAAACCGTTGATGATTGTTCTAGGCAAATTTTCTTTCTCTAAGACCTTTTTAAGTAATGGACAAAATGTTGCCTTGGTCAAAACACTATTGACATTTTCAGGTTGAGTTGCCCATTCGTACACGGTATTTTTCCATTCCACCTTGAAAGGTTTAAATACACTAACATCAGCAGGCTGAATCAAATGTGTTGCATTTGGTGGAAGTGCATAAAGGATAATACCGTTTTCGTGACAATATATATATATATATATATTTTAAAACTTTATTGCACAAAACTTTAAAAAGTGTACAATAGGTGGACTTAATGCTAAAAGCATTCTCTGCCAGCCAACCTTAGGGTCATGCAGAAAAACAAGTAATGGGTGCGGTAAAGGTCCGATATAAGAATTACCTTACAGTAACAAATTACGTGGTAAGCTTAATATGATACAAATAATTACCTATATAAATAAAATCAATGCACAATATATATACATATATATAATGACTAAATAAACGTCCGTACTATAAATAAATAAATAAATATTGCAATTATGTATTGAAATATTTATGGAGTTTATTTTTAAAAGATAGTTTTGATTCCGATTTCTTAACATCAAGGGGAAGCAAGTTCCACAGTCGTGTAGCCCTGATTGTAAACGATTTCGAGACGAAAGTGGTGGAGAGGCGTAAATAGCTGTAGATTGTTAGAAGAACGGAGAGACTGGTCATGGGAGCCACATAGGTATGAAAATCTATTTTTCAGGTAAGAAGGTGACGATGGATTATTAAGAACGGCGAAAAGAATACCAAGGATTCTAAGGTTCCTACGCTGACGAATGGGAAGCCAATCAAGTTGGGATCTATAACAGGAAATATGGTCGTATTTCCGAAGGCCAAAAATAAATCTAATGCAACTGTTTAAAAGACGATCTAATTTATCGGTGAGTGCCTCAGAGAGGTCAGAATAACAGGCATCAGCGTAGTCAATGATGGGTATGACAAGAGTCATATATTCGCTGAGACGCATTGTTAAGTGGCTCTTGTGACCATCAACGAAAATAAGAACAGGTTTTTTTATTTTTTCTTATTTCACCCATTCGTTCAGACCTTTAACAATATAATCGTAAAAAAATTCTGATTTCATCCAACCTGTTTCTGACTTTCCCAATAACCATCTATCAGGCATACTTTTCCTTGCCTTTACAATTTGATAGACATTTTTGTATCCTCTTGGTGCAATGACTTTTCCAGTCTTGGGGCATATATAAAAACTAGTTTCATCACCGTTAAATATTCGGTCAGAGTCGGTCAAAATATCACTTGTATTTATATCTTCTAAATGCTTCATAAGTTCAGCAAACCATTTCCGAATACCTTCTTCAGTTACAGCGGCTCGACCCTTAGATATATTTTCAGGTGTCCTTTCACTTAACTCGGGATTTCGTCTCAGAAATGATTGGTACCATTTCTTCCCTGGTCTATTATTTACAAATGGATTTGGTCTTTTATCTTCAGATATAATATTATGGACGGTATTGAGGAGATCATCACGTTTTAATGGAAAGCCACATTTTGCTAATGCTATACACCAGTCTTTCAATGTAGTTTCTTCAGCTTTGGTCAGCACTGAATCCGGCCCCATTTTACGGGGCAAATCTGGAACCCTTAAATGTAGTCGATCCTGTAACGTCCCTCGCGGAACCTTAAAAACTCGACTGGCTTCTCTAATTTTCATTCCTTTTCTAATCGCCGCCATAGCCTCTGTCAATTGTTCTTCTTTATATTGGTGGATTGGTCTCTTGGACATGATGGAAATCTAAAACAAGTGATTTTCAATCTAAAATAACTGTGCTTAAATTGAACTCTAATTGAAAAGGCTATAAGGTGCTTTTAGTGCAACAGGACTGACGGCTGGTTACTGGATTCGTAGTCCCATTGGTCGGCCACTAACATTCTATTACATTTTTACGCGGCTGACTACTGGTAAAATACACTTTTCGTGTTAGCAAAGTAAAGCCCAAAGTAATGAGCAAATTGAAATTGTAACACAATATAATCATCCACTGTAAATAACAATATATAAACACAAAAACTTACCGAAAACTTGGACGGGTTTCCTGGAGAAAAAAAACAGTCACAATGGCGCGTCTCATCATGTCCGTGGCGGCGGTGCAAATGCAAGAGCATAGCTCGTATGTGTGCGTATTAGCCAATCAAGAGACAAGGGTTCATTCAAACGATATTTTAGTGGTGTACACAAATTTCAACACTATTTGTAAAGAAATAAAGTCTGTAAAGGCTGAATACTGGTGCACGGCTGACTAATGGATATTTTACCCTACTTCGAAATTCACATGGTATTGCATTGTTTAATAAATGATAATTTCTTACCCAAATGTCGATTTCCTTTTGCAAAATGGTGAATGGTGTCGTTGATTTATTTTGCCACAACAAGTATCAAAACAATGAATGGAATTAAAACATGACGTTAATCTGATATCCGTAATGGCTATGTACGAAAAATCTGTGATAATGTCTTGTTTTTGCAACTAACACAAATCCGCATTTGATTGTCTTCAGATTGGCGCGTGATTTGTTTAACCTAGTATTCGCATTAATACTTCACTTTGCAGTTTTCCATTGAATAAAACACAACCACACAACACTTAACCCCGAAAACTAAGATAGCACTAAAAAAAGGTGTAAAGATCAGTAATACTATTATAACCTGATTTATCAAAACTCGCGAGATGACAGCCGCCGGCGGCAAACTATGAAACTTGCACTGTTAAGTTTTAATAAAATACGACATATTTAAAGTGCAAATGATTGAAGTAGGCGAGCTTATATCCGGTTATTAGCAGCATAAGGAATGTTCACTCCGTCCGATTGTCATGTATGAAAAGTGTGTAATCTTTAATTTAGGCTACTTTCATTTTTTTTAAAATGCAGTTTGTTCACATATAAGCAGCGAGTATCTAAGTGTGAGTGAAAATTTAGTAAGTTTGCGTGAAACAGTAGGCGATCTCGCGGCAGCCTACATTGGTTAAATTGCACAGGAACGGTCTAAGTTGCGCGCTTTAATAAGGAATAAGTATAGGTAGACGACAAAATGGTTACAGAATATTTATTGTTTATTGTTGAATACGTAATTAATAATTATGTTTAGCTGTTCTGTCGGTTTTTTTATAAAGGTAGGCTCTGCATAACAGCCTATATGGGATGCACGCCCCTGCTGGGTACGTAGTTCCAAATCCGACATCCGTTGATGTCTATGCACGACTCTTCTACCGGTTCGTTAGTCGCAACCTCCGAGAAGAGCCGGTAAGAAACTCTAAAGGTATGAGCGGTGTGTAGATCCCTCTCTGTAAGCAAACAGGTCGGGGCGAGTGGGAAACGTGACCTAACCTAACCAGTGTATAAGGGTGTATGGCCTACCCTTAACGACCTTTCGGGAGGGACCAGGAGGACCCGGAATACGCTCCCTAAGGGATGGAATACGGGGAAGGGAAGGCAGGTCAACGCCGGCAGTGGCAGGTAGTCGGACTTAGCAAGGACGAACGCCTCGCCCTCTCGAGCGTGCCCTCCAGGGGACCAAAGTTCGAAAACCGGCGTACCGGCGGAAGGAGGAGTGCTTCAGCGCCTTGAAAAAGGCACTGTCCGACGTTTCCCAACGACCGAAACCGCCTTAAGAAAGGCGTTCAACACTACTGGGTGCGTTGGCACCTTTGGGTATCCCCCAGTGGAGCCGCTGGCAAACCACGTAAGTGAAACTCTTCACAGAAACAGTGACTCGGCAGAGCGAGAAAATAGCGGTACTAATACGTGTGGTCGCATCGAGTGCTAGAGGGCGAATCCATGATGATGGTACATATATATATTTTTTTATGGACGGACCTATCGTTGAGTGCCTTTAAGGAAGACATTCTTGATGATGGTAGGACTACCCACACGGTTTTTATACTTTTTGGGAGGCAATTTTCCCCTTCCGCTCCTGGAGTGGGAGCGGGAAGGAAGATATTACTGTCTCCTTCATTCCAAATCAGATATGATCTCGGGCAATACTTATAGAGAGCCGGGGACATACAGACCTCGCCTTCTGGCTTTCGTTCCGTGCAGACGTATGTCTAACGATCGATCACTATATCATTCTCGCTCTGTCGAGTCACTGTTTTTGTGAAGAGTCACAGTCACATACACGTGGTTTGCCCGCGGCTCTACTAGGGGATACCTAACGGTGCCAACGTACCCGGAGAGTTTAACGCCTTTCTCAAGGCGGTTCCGCTCTTTGGGTAGCGTCGGACAGTGCCTTTTTCAAGGCGCTGAAGGACTCCTCCTTCTGCCGGTGCGCCGGATTTCGGACTTTGGCCCCCTGGAGGGCACGCTCGAGAGGGCGAGGTGTTCCTCCTCGCTCTTGAGGCACTAAGTCCGGCTATATGCCACTACCGGGGTTGGCCCTCCTTCCCTTCCCCCGTATTCCATCCCTTAGGGAGCGTATCCCGGGTCCGCCCGGTCCCTCCCGAAGGTCAGTTAGGAGTAGGCTACACACCCTTACACACTGGTTAGGGCTCACCTTTTCGACAAAGCCCGACCTGTTTGCTAACAGGGAGCGACTTACACAACGCTTATATCTCTTGAGTTTCTTAGCGGCTCTTCTCGGAGGTTGCGACTAACGAACCGGGAGTAGAGTCTCGCCTACACGATGTCGGTCTTGGAGGAACTCCTGGAGTTCCTCCAAACCGCGTACCCAGACGTGGTGCAGCGATTTGAAGCGCACCGTGCGTCCCGCGCGAGGGACAGCCCCCTCTCCCCCGACTCTCCTCCGTCCCTCCTCCGTCTGAGGAGGGTTCGAGTCCAACCCGCGAGACCGCTTCTCGGTCTCGCTCCAGTTCGCGCTCTCCGCTCCCGCTCTCGCGGTTAAGGGATGTATCCCCCGTCTCATGGTATGGACTTCCGGTGACGAATTGGTCACAGTGACTAAAAAGGCGAAGCGCACGCGTAAGTCGCGCAAATCGCCGCCTCCGCCGCCCCCTGCAAAGGTCGTTAAGACCAATGCAGGCGCGGCCAAACCGGTGCAGTCCCAGTCCTCTGGGACGCTTTTATGTTGTTTTGCGTCTCAGAATAACTAATAAAAAGTAATATATTTTTACTTATTTTTCACTGAATAATATTTATTATTTGTTACCTACCTACCTACTGTATTCTACAATTTCAAGATACATTTTGTGCCCTACTAAATAATCATCAGCAATTGTTCATTTAATATATATGTAGTAATATGGTTTTTTGTTGACCTACAAGTAGTTGTTCCAGGTCTAGTTGTTTGTGTATGTGAGTTTAAATGTTTGTAAACGCACCCGCAATACATGAGAATTTTTAAATAATAAAAAATTTTAGTCTAAAACAACTATATTGAACAAAGGATAAATAAAACGAGGAGGTATATAATAATAGGCTTTTATGCATTATAATCTATGATAATAATACTATCCAAAAAAGCAGCTGGCACAAGATTGACATCTTCATGTCTGGCCCATGAAAGTTAGTATATCATACTCGCCATATGTGCACAACACCCCACTGTACGGCGGCCATGGATACAGGAACAATAATAGCCATGAATTCTTTTTCGTCCATTTTGTGTAGTATCAATTAAAATGTACGTATAATACTGCCTCAGTCGCACATGACGTGACTGGATGCGGCCTCTTACCAGCGTCTTGTTTTCGATCAAGTCCGGGTGTCGATACACTTCAATTGCATAATTACTATTTGATCTCAAATGTTCGTTGCAATACGATCGGGCCAGCTTTAAATGGTATGTACCTAGAGTTACTGATAATAGTTCTTCATTAGTTAGCCTGGGGAAATCCGCGAGGTCTGGGTTATTAGCTTGCATTCTTACAAATGTCGCCCTTTGTCTATTCAAGTTATTACTTATAACATAATCTGCCAGAGTATTTTCAGTATTCATATTTTCTTTTACCATATTTATATATTGTTGGGCTCGTTTATTATCCTTATATGGAGTTTGGTTTGCATTTATTATAGCCGCACAGATTCTAAAATCTACTATCATGTTCTTCATTGTTACATTAAAATAATGTTGTCTGAAGATTTTGAAATCTCTTTTAAATCTTCCGTTATAGCTACTACCACCCACCGGCATATTGTGACATTTGTTTGCTTCGATGGTGGTTAGTTGTTGTCCTCGTGTGCTAGTGGGTGGCATATGTACTTGAAATCCACATTCTTCAATTGTAGGGACGGCGTCTCGAAAACCTCTATCTAATATGAATGCGTCTCCTGATCTGAGAAACCACTCGAGACTAGATCCAGTTCCACTAGCCAGTAGACGTTGAAGGATTGGCGCATCGGATGTAGTTGCGGCGTAAGGACCAAAAACATCTATGAAAAAACTAAAAAAGGCTTCAGAAGATTCTTGAACTTATGTATGTTTGTTGTATGTATGTAGGCTGTATGTTTTTCGTTGGAAAAAGAAATTCATGCTTTTCTGTAGGTAAATGTAAGTGTCATCTAATATAATCACAGCGTTAGAGCCTTCATTTCCAAAAAAATATTTAGAATACATAGATTTCTCGCTTTAACTTCTTCCCTTGTTAAATGATCTATGCCAAGGTAAAGAGGGACATAATCTTGTGTCAAACAACGAATTTTTGTTTCTAAAGTTCTTCTCGACATTTTAAATAACGTTGCCAATCGCTCATTAGGTTCTCCAGTTCTTATTTTTGACAGATTTACTCCCAAACATCTTGCTGGATTTCGTGATCTCGCTCTAAGAGATGGCGTTTAATCCAAAATGGCATTAAATTGATTTTTTGAATCTTGTGTTCTTTTGAGACCCCATTTGTAAATGTTAATTATGTCTAGTCTATAGTCACTGTTGAAACCTTGATAAGTACCCTGTAGCATCAGCTCTTCCCATACATTGTTTCTGAAGTGCGAATTACAGACTCTGGCACGATAAGATATATAGAAATTATGATTTCTTAACATATGGAGCTTTATGAATTTCGACACAGAATGACTTGGTGCATTTCGACAATTGTCAAATATGCAGCGTCTTGATGTATTAGACGCACGTGAATGGCCGCCGAGACTAAAAGTATTAAGAGGTAACTGTCCCTCGGGTACTCCTGTTTCATTGTCCAACTCATCTATTGCTGGTTGTACCGGTTGTTGTTGAGCTTGCACTGAATGATCAGCTCTCTACCAGCAGGGATGGCATATAAATCTAGCAACATTAAATGCGACCTGAAAAAATAAAATGAAAATACTTATTATTGCTTAAATAATAAAATACACCATTCTGTCACTATTTTATTACAGCCTTGTTATATAATATCAATAAAAAATCTAAACGTAATAATGTCGTCTATATATTAATACCTCAAATAAATGTATTTAAGTACTTAATACATATTGGTGAAAAATGCAATACACTTATCGCTTATATGACCTACTTAAAACGTTGAGGGACACTAATCGTCTATATATAGTCGTGATTAAAACTTCTATTTTGTCTCGTTTACTGTTATTCAACGTGTTACTTAAACTACGATTCCAAAGACATTAGGTTATCTTTTATCTATATTTTTATGACTTACTCAAAAAATAATTAATACATACCTCTCGTGGCACTATTTCTTGTAAAAGAAATTCCACATGACCTCTGTTTGTCTCAAGGAATGCTCGAGATAGTCTACGTTTTCTGCGCCGCAACACAGATCGATCTAACTAACACAACGGTTTGGTCTATCCATTTTAACCGAAATCCAATCAAAAGATCAAAATCGATAAAGTCCGTTAAACAAAGCAATCAGTCGGCTCAGTAATAAGTTCGAAACACGGAGCGCACAAATCACGACAGATGACGAAGAACTGCGAGTTGCGTATTGGATGTTCGAGCGATGCGCGCAGGCAGCGAAACCGGTTTATTTTTTACCTGACTAGACACTCTGCCTGGCCGCAGCGCGCACTATCATAGATATTTGGCTTTGGCGTATTTTTTGTGACGGTGTAATCTAAGATGTTTTAAAAAGTAAGTTTATAAAACGTCATTGGGTGTAATGTGAAGTGTAAAAGTAAAAATACTGAAGTATTTAAACCTTATTTTCTCAATATTCCCATATGTTACAGGAAAAAAAAAACATGGCAATAAAGTGGGAATAGTATCTATCATCTGTGATAAGTATCGTTTGTGTCCGCTACTTTTTGAAAAGCGGGGCAAAAATTTCCCAATGTCATTTCGATATCGTTTTGTGTTCGCCCGTTTGTCGTACTGACACTAGCGTATCAGCGAGCTACGTAGACTCGTGCCCCAGAAGAAAGGCTGGTCCCTGATACCAGCGATGACTGTGAGGTCTTCGGGGACGTCTCGGGTCGCGTCGTCGGCTATGTTTAGCTTCGTCGGCACCCAGCGCCACTCGCTGACGGCGCTGTTTTCCTCTATCACGGCGATGCTGTAGGCGACGAACCGGCGGTAGGATCTGGCTGCTGTCTTGAGCCAGATCAGATATGTTCTGCTGTCGGTCTAGGTCTTTGTCTCGGGCTTAAGGTCGAGCTCGTCGATGACGGTGGTGGCTAGGCGGTTGCCTAGCACGGCGGCCTGGATCTCTAACCGTGGGATGGACTGTAGCTTAAGGCGAGTAGTACCCCTAAATTAGCGACTTGACGAATGTTAGTACGAATATGGCACGAAAACTCGTCAAAATACGGATCATAGCAGCGCGCAATGAAACGTGGCTGTTACGACAGTCTTTAGGTTGCGGAAATTGTGGAAAATATACTTTTCGCATGGACGCCATTGTTCAAATAAAAAATCCTATGCTCAGTTCGTAGCTATTATGTTGGTCTATCAATCGACGTATAAACGAATTAAATCGGTCAAGCTGTTTAAAAGAAGAAGAAGAATTAGCATTATTTGCTTGATTTTTCAATGATTTAATTTTTCTTTTCTCCTGACGTATAAGTACTAGAAAAAAATGCTATGCTCAGAATGCTGAGTAGGCTTTGACAATTCTAAGCATATTTAAAAAAAAAACATATTATTAATAATAATTTTTAAAAGCATATTTTTTAATAATATTTTTTATAAGCAGGCGGGAAGCAAATGGTTGTAAGGCACCGCTCCCGGTGTCCAGAATATAAGGTCAGACAGGATACTAATTCCCTAGTGAGCGTAGACTCCCTTTTACCCCAAGACACTTAAGTCCCTCTAGAGCCCTAGCTAACCATAAATACGTAAATATAATATGGATGTAGAAAGAGGAGTGAAGCGTTGCTCCCAGGTCGCCCAGGGAGGCAGCGTTAGGACGGTAGGTAGGCCGTGTGGACCTGCTGCTAGTCTGGCAGACTCACCAGACTGATCATAGTGACTGCTAAGGTAGTCTTGGCCGCAGCGGAGGGGAATGAGAACCAACACGGACGGTTGATATCTGATTTATTTAATTAAAAAGTTATGTTTATATATAAAAATTACAGTCTGTTAACATGTAAGGGTTTTCTGTTGTGTGCCGTCGGTGTAGACTGCCGACGGTGCATGTGCAGGGTCCATGGGTCGTCCGCCGGTTTGTAGGTCGCTGACGGCGCAGCAGATGAATGAACGATGTAACTCGTACACATACAAAGAGAATGCAGTTCCCTGGACTCGACTCGGTGTAGTGCGTGCATGAAGCATATACCCTATAGAGTAGAAATGTCATAAGATTTGTTCGACGAAATTTTCCGCCTTATTTTAATCTGTATCTGTACTTTGTTGTATGGGCGAGAGTTGACAGGATTTGCCATTTCATACTAAATGTAAGTGAAAAATTACTTACTAGTTTCGGAGAAAGATGGTTCGTATTACTGCTCATAGTGTATGTACTCGATGAGTGCGTGTAACAGCGTGGTTGTCGTTCGTCGTTCTATTGTCTTCAATCTTCTTGGTGTGCTTCTTTGGGCAAGATCTTCGTATATTTGCTGGTCCCAGTCGGTTCCTCGCTTCCACAGCTCCTGAACTATGCGAGGCCGAGTGGGTCGTATAGCAACATCATAATTTTCAGCGTTTCTCTTTTCGTGGGCGCTGGCGCATCGAGTATTGATGGGAGCCGGGCCAGGTTGTCTATGCGGCTTTCATGTTAGTCCTAACACGTGTTCGTCTTGATCAAAAGCAAAAAGGCCATTAAAAGCACTTTTACACGTCCCAATACTTTTTTTTTGCCCTACAACTGCTTCGGGACAATTTGTGGGCTAGTGCCGAAAAGAAGCAGCGCAAGAAACTCGGTCACTGTTGTCAGCCTCTTTTAAAATTAATATTTTACAAGTTTTGGTGCGAGCTAAGCAGTTTTAAATCCACACATTTTTATCATTTATATAATCACTAACTATGTAATAACCCTTTTTCATTAAAATCATCTTAACATGTAATTTAAGTTCAAATACTGGCAGTTCAGCAAGGGATTGTGGTAATTTATTAAAAATACGAATACATTTTCCCATTAATGAACTTCCTACCTTGTGCAATCTGAAATCTGGAACAATGACAATGTTTGTCATTTTTCTTAGAAATGAGTGCACATTTTTGCAAACATACATAATATTTTCATAAATATGTTGAGAAGCAACTGTAAGTATGGTAATTTCTTTAAATAGTTCTCTTAGAGAGTCTCGTGGTCTAAGGTTATAAATAGCCCGAACAGCTCTCTTTTGCAGTACAAAGATGGTTTCAATATCTGCAGCTGAGCCCCATAACAGTATTCCATATGACATTATACTGTGAAAATAGCTAAAATACACTAATCTTGCAGTTTCAACATCAGTCAATTGTCTTATCTTTCTCACAGCATAAGCGGCTGAACTAAGTCTCCCTGACAAAGCCTCAATATGAGCACCCCATTGCAAACGGGAATCTAAAGGTATTTCTAAATACGTAGTGGAATTTGTCGATGGTCGATGTCTATGGTCTTCTTTCGAGTCGCGACGGGTTCGGGCTTGCGCGTGAATATCTCGCACTTGTGTGGCGACTTTGATGGCTTCTTCTTCGCTCTTCAAGCTCTCTATGAAGTCATCCACGTAGTGATTCTTGACTATATCTGTGCGGGCGCCTCGGCGTGTGATTATAGTTGTAAATAAACCGTTTTAAACCAAAATTTGTGGTCTAAAAACGGTTATACTGTGATAAATTAATACTTAAAAAATAAAGATAAACAGTTAAAGGAAAATGACCAAGTGACTATGGGACTTAGTATCGCTATCAAAAATTTTGTGCTCTTATTTATTATGGCCTAATTTTATACACAATTATGGTACTTTTTGTTGCACTTAAAATTATTGTTGTGATTCTCCGCAGTTTGCAGAAATAAGTAAATGCCGTGTTAGAAGTGAACAATAACACATCTTCGAACTGGATTTTACGAATAGCGTCACTATCTTAATCATAATAATCAATCAGATTCTTTAAAATGTTAATGGTAACCACAAAACGAATTTAACACAAAATACTTAATAATAACGCGTTCAAAACAAACTGTTTATGGTACGAATCACTCGGACGATATGACAGATATGACAGACAAGTAAATGACATTCAGTGCTGCCACGAGTAAAAAAAAGTTACAAAGATATTGTAATCGATTGTTCAATTTATTGTTTGTGATTACATTTCTCTGATCGGTTATAGCTTTTATTTTGAAATAGTTTCTTTATTACCTACTTCTTGGAAGTAAAATATTCAATAGGTATATTTTCATGGTTTCTTTGTGATTGTTCCGGCCGGAGATACAGAAAGTTAGAAATAAATAATTCTGGTATCCTTGAAATTTATTTTAAACTAATTGATTTGTACACAACTTGGCCAGTGAACACTAGCCTATTTACTTAGTTGAAAATCCACTCGATTTATGCCTCGATAGATATTGCTTTGCTTCTTGCTAATTTCGCGTTATAAGGATATAGGCACCATAGCGTATGATCGTTATCGATAGATAAAGGCATTAAGATTATTTATGTTTTCTATAAGAAACAACTCTATCTTGGTTACTTTCCGCTGCTGCTTGAAAGATGCGGGCCTTAAATCTATCGTAGTTTATTACTGTTTGTTTCTGCTTACTTTATGGGTACACTAGCTAGCCTTATTGAAAAAATTTATATTACAATTCTACTTTGGCTTAGGCTACAACAAGTAATTGCTAGTGACAATTGAGACTGCGCGAGCGATGGTGTATTGTCACTGATATTGTGGGTGAAGGGCGAAGGCTGTTGTAGTCTGTTAGTGGCAAAGACACCTATTTTCCTTTTTCTTAATTTTATGAGATCAATTTATTTCCTCCACACTAACGTTGTCACGCAGCGTACTGAAGAATCATGTTTTTACTCTCATGTACGGGTGCTATAAGGAAAATATCATATTACTGGCTGCGGACAAGCTTATATAGTCCTCCAACGCTTACGCGGGTCGGGTCGTCTGTCTGCTGCCGGGTCAATTGGAGACTTCCACGCAGGTCCATAATTATAACACACGAAAAGCAAAGATCACTTCACTACACACAGTATGGGAGCCCTTTTGTTTATATTCATTAAAGTTTTATCCTACGTGGCGTTGAATGATGATCTCGATCATTTTTTTGATGTGTAACACTGCAACATGGCGGGCAGAACGTAACGACGTACCGGTTCCGGGCCAGAGAGAATACAAACAATAATGTCCGCCGCGTACATGACATGGGCGTAAGCGCAATTGACAGGTGTGTGTTGTTGGTTGTGTTCAGTCTGGCCTGGCACCCGGTCCGTGTGTCCTGCTGCCCCGGTTTAATAATTTTAATCATTTTAATCATAATTTGAAATTATTGTATAGTAGTTGATTATTTATTTATTTAGAAGATTTTTGTGGGTGGATTGTATATTTTTTTAAATTATACTAAATACTACTATTATACTAATTTGGACAATTTCTTTTTACTTTATTTTCTAATTTTAAATTTTTTAATAATTAAATTATTATGATTATTTTAGTTTTTAAAGTTCTAATAGTGTAATTGTAAATGTATTTTTTACTTGATTGACTTTTTAATTTTGATTTTTTATTCAAAATTGTTAATTTGATTTTGTTTCTTTTTATTATTCCAAATATTTTTTTATTTTTACTTAATATGTTGCGTTGCTTAGGCTCCCGCAGAAAATCAGTAATAATAGTAATCGTGGCCTATGCCACCACTAATGCTGAGCGGGAGACCTGTTTGGCACTGACCTATTAACTGTTACCAACCATTTGTATATGAATATTGCCAAATCGAAATGCTTACTTACTATATTATTATAATATTAATAGCACTTATTTTTGGTTTGACTATTAGGTATTTATAAATAAAACTAAATGAATCACATAAATGTCTGAATATATTGTAAACCCGTAATTGAAGAAATTCTTTTATATTCTATGGATACAGCGTTTCTGCCACACAAATATCGCAGCTCTAGTAGCTGGTCCACTTCGGGTGTTAGTACTGAAACTAAAGGTTTACCGAGACTTCAGCAAGAAATTTATTAAACCTACCTTAAGCACTGGAAAGAAACCAAGATGGATTTGTTTTTTATAAGGCTAACGATAACTCCCTATACTTAATATGTTTATGTCTTATACTCCATGCTTCTTTGAATTGCTTAATTTGTTAAGGAGCTTTGCCTAGGTGATAAAGTACACCACACACTAAAACAAGCGTTTCGAATTTACAGAAGACGCGTGCGCCGTCCTAGCCAGGTGTCCAAGACCGCCATAACAGTACGCAGACGGGTAGAGTCGTGGCCCTGGACTTGTCTTGTCACGGACACAGTCGGCTGAGCCGCGATCTCGGTGAGCGTGGCTGTTGTTTGTAGAGTGCCCTTAAAGCTGGCAGCGGTTGCACGGCCTCTGGCGGGGTTCCGGACTGCCACACCTTCTGCATAATAATACGAGATTGGATAATACAAGGGTAGAGAATGCCTAACGGATCGAACACACTCATAATAAATCTTAACAACTGCCTTTTTGTAGGCACTACTCTTCCTTGAACAATCTCCTCCGGTAACCTTTTAAAAGTAAGATCAAATCTCAATTAATCTGTGTCGGGACTCCACAACATACCTAGTGTGCGTTCAACCTTGTCCGAAGAAAAATCCAAACTCACGTTCCCCGGCACCACAGCAGGTAGTGACTTTCTTAATTCAGCCTAGTTGGTGGTCCACCCTCGAATCTGGAATCCACCCCCCGCGTGGATCCGTGACACGTCCTCTATAAGTTGTCTAGCGTACGCTAATCTGTCAACACTATCTAAATAATCATCTATATAATGACTCTGCCTTATTGCTTTCACAGCCAGCGGGTAAGTATTACTATACTGTTCGGCGTTTTTATATAAATAGGGCCGGAGAAGAGACAGCGTCGAAGATCATTGAACTCATTGCATACACATCCATCGGGATCCCTGTCTCTGTCCGTTCCTCTCCACAGAAAGAGTTTTGCGGCCCCTATCCTGTTCTCTAACTTTTATTCTTAAGAACAAGTCAAAGATGAATTTAATAATATGTTTAAACAGAAACATGTTAAAATAAATACAAATAAATGTAAATTTAGTGACTGGGCCACGACTGGTATTCATAAAAGTAGGGAACAATTGTACGAATTATCAAATCAAATCATTTATATGTAATACACAGGTAAATAGTTATTATTACATAGGAACAGGGTTTTATGAGAGCGCTGTGATCAGCCTTGGCGGCATACAAATGTAACAGAGTTCATAAGTTTAGTTTAGTTTTACAAAGCATCTATATATAAATGTTAAAATAAATGACAATCAATTTTATATTCATTATAATATAATAATATATAATAAATATAATCATATTAAATATCAAATTTATCGATGTACAAATTAATTTCAATGTCAATTAAATTATACCGCAGGCAGTCAAGCGGATATGAAAAGATTTATTTAGTTTGGGATTTAAATTCTAGAAATTCATTGACTGAATATAATGAATAATCTGTCAAAAACATAAATAGTCTGTTGCCAAAAACTCATTACACTGTTTAATATAGTTAGGTATTTTATTGTAAACTCTTGATGCTGTGGCAAGAACAGCTTTGCTGTAGAGGGCTGTTTTGTATTTTAATTTGTTTGTTGTAATTATATGACCTAAAAGCGCACACTCAAGACCCCAATATTATAGAACATGTAAAAAAATTCTCAAAAATTTTCAAAAAGGTCAGTTCAGTGGCTAAAGCTAATTATATTCGTGATATTATTGTTAGCTCCAAAAATAAAATAAAAGCTACTTGTAGTATTATTAATAGAGAAGCATGTAACAGACAATCGGATCGCTCAATTAGCCTTAAAGTTAATGATAAAATTATTAAATAAGACAGTGAAGTAGCAAACGCGTTTTTTTTCTTTTTTCTAATATATCAATTGCTACAACCAGTTCATTAAACTCTTCGACAGATCTTGCAGAAACTTTTTTGAAATCGAATGTGGATGAATGCAAATGTTCCCTAACGTTTAGACAAAGGCCGCTTCGCCTTCTTTGTCACGGTGACGAAGTCGTCACCGGACTCGGCGGATTCGGGGGCGGACTGGTAGTCCATTCCGTCTTCGACTGAAGGCCGAGAGACGGGCGCGGGCGAGAGCGAGACGGACGAACCGTCCGGGGAACGCGACCGGGAGCGCGTGTTAGAGCGAGAATCGAGAATCGGTCTCGCGGGTCGGGCAGGAACCCTCCTCAGACGGAGGAGGGTCGGGGGAGAGGGGGCTGTCCCGTGAGCGGGACGCCCGGAGGGCGTTAAAACGCTCAAATGCGTCGGGGTATGCGGTTTAGGAGTTCCTCCAAGACCGAGGTCTTGTCATCGTGTTTTCGTGAATTTAAGCCCGGTTCACTAGTCGCACCTCCGAGAAGAAACTCGTGAGGTGTAGCGGTGTGTACGTCCCTCCCTGTTAGTAAACAGGTCGGGGTGAGTCGAGAAGTGAGCCCTAACCAATGTGTAAGGGTGTGTAGCCTACTCCTATCTGATCTTCGGGAGGGATCGGGCGGACCCGGGATACGCTCCCTAAGGGATGGAATACGGGGATGGGAAGGGGGGTCAACCCCGGCAGTGGCAGATAGCCGGACTCAGTGCCTCAAGAGCGAGGAGGAACGCCCCACCCTCTCGAGCGTGCCCTCCAGGGGGCCAAAGTCCGGGTACCGACGTACCGGCGGAAGGGGGAGTGCTTCAGCGCCTTGAAAAAGGCATTGTCCGACGCTCCCCAACGAGCGGAACCGCCTTGAGAAAGGCGTTGAACTCTTCTGGGTACGTTGGCACCGTTAGGTATCCCCCAGTGAGCCGCGGGCAAACCACGTCTATGTGACGGACCTCACAAAAACAGGGACTCGACAGAACGAGAAATAGACAGCGAAAGCGATCGAGCGTATGACATACGTCTTTTTTTTTTATTATTATTATTATTATTTTTTTTTTTTATGGACGGACCTATCGCTGAGTGTCTTTGAGGAAGACATTCGCCAGCTTAACCCGGGCAGTTGTGGCGTGCGCTGAAGGCGCACAGCCTAGGTCCGCCCCGCTAGCGGTCGCCGCGACCCGGCCGAGTGTGAGGCTTCGCGCAGCGAAGCCTCAGACTCGTACGTGTCGAGCCCCATACTAGCAGGCGTGATCGGGCCAATGTGGAGTGCAAAAGGCACCCTACCAAGCGGCGAACCCGCTAGTGGTGGCGCCGACGGGACCGGAACTGCCGAAACAGGCCGGACCGCTGCCGGGCTCCTTTCTAGCGGGCCCGATCTGGGGACGAGTCGGACTCTGGCCTTAAGGGCGCCTCTATAGGCTCGGACCTCGGCTTGGGCCGTCGTCCGTAGGGTGGGCAGGGGAAAAACGGCCAGGCACATGTCTGTGTCGGCCGAAATGAAATACGGGACCTCGCACCCTTCGGCGGGTGCGGTGATGCGAACTAAAATGTTGTGCAGTACTTGAAGTGCTTAAGGCGGTGTTGGCTGTTGTTCTACAGTACGCGGTGTAGGAATCGTCAGGGTCGTCCAGAACGTGCCGAGGCCGACGGAGTCGGGCAGCGACATCCTCCTGGGGCGTGTACGTGGCGGCTTTGACTATGAGCGGATTGGAGTGGTTTTTTGCCTTATCAAAGAAGCGTTTAGACGCTTCTTTCATATATTGGGCTACTGAGGGCATGTCGAAATCTTTGTGGAGATTCTTGCGGCGTACGAACCACGGTTGACCCGAGGCTCTCAGCAAGAAATTGTTTTGGAAACTTTGCATTTTCTTAATGCTGTTTGAAGAAGCGTGAGCAAACACCGGACTGGCGTATGTCATCACGGGGCGGATGCAAGTTTTGTAAATTGTCAACTTATTTCTAAGCGACATTTTACTCTTGCTACCGACAAGGTGGTATAGTCGGTGGGCATAGAACTTCGCTCGATTGAGAACGCGCGTAATGTGGGGTACAAACGATAACCGATGGTCGAGAGTGACACCTAGATATTTGACCTCCCTCACCCAGGGGATCGGTCGGCCAAATAAGGTGACGTTAAAACGGACTTTCTTGCAGCGGGGTTGTTTGGAAGGCCGCGTTTTGAAGCGACCTCGAGTAAAGTACACTGCTGCACTTTTCTCGGGGTTCACCTCCACACGCCACTTCCTGAACCACTCGCCGAGAGCATCAGCGGCGCGCTGTAGCGCTATCGTGATGTAACGACGGTTGTATCCTGAGCGATAGAGAGCGGTATCATCCGCGAATAGGGCTAACTCCGCGTCCGGCGTCTTGGGTATGTCGTTGACATAGATCGAAAATAGTAACGGCGATAACACCGATCCCTGCGGGACGCCGGCGCGGACGGGGCGGGGGGACGAGCGGGTGCCATCGACGCGGTAGCGGAAAGTACGATTCGATAAGAAGTCTCGCAAGATGAGTACGAGCCTATCTGGCACACCGAGTTGGTATAGCTTGTAAATCAAGCCATTGTGCCAGACTTTATCGAACGCTTTCGCCACGTCGAAGAATAGCGCTCCCGTCTCTATAGAGTTGTTGAGTCCGTCCAGAATGTGTTCCGTTAAGCGGTGCACCTGGTGGACGCAAGAGTGAGTGGCTCTGAAGCCAAACTGCTCATTAATTAAAAGATTATTAGAGAAAATATAATCTTTTAGTCGGGAAACTAATACTCGTTCGTATAACTTGCCCATGGTCTTTAGGAGACTGATGGGCCTGTAACTGGTGGGGTCTGACCGGTTTTTACCCGGTTTAGGGATGCCTATGACCTCTGCCTCCTTCCACGCAGCGGGAAAGATACAGTGCGCCATGGCGGTGTTGATGATAGACACCAACAGACAGAGAAGCTGTGCGGGGAGGGCGCGTAAAACTCTGTTAGAGATACGGTCCGGGCCGGGGGCCTTGTTGGGACGGAACCCTTTAATTATCGCCTGTACCTCGTCCACACTAGTAGGGGAGAGAGGGGGGGCGGTGGGTGGGAGTGACGAGCGGTGGTCGACCTCGGCGTCCACCGTATGGAGGTGGACGGGGTCTACGGGGAGAGTACTAGGGGCGCACTGCGCCTCGAAACTGTCAGCCATACATTCGGCTTTGTCGTCGTCGTCAAACGCTAAGGATTGATCGGGACGAGTCAGGGGGGGCATAGACGCTGTTTCATCCGACTTAAAGGACCTCGCTAACTTCCAATAAGCTTGGTGAGATGGCGAGATCTCTTTTAGCAGATCGTCCCACCGATTATTTCGGAGCTCCGCAATACGCTTCTTGACAGCGCGCTGCAAGCTGCGTAAGCTTCTCCGATTTTCCTCAGTGGGATAAGCGTCGTAGGCTCTAGTAGCCGCGTTCTTAGCTCTCAGTAGTTCTCGCGCGTCGTCAGGCAGCCTGAAACGATGGTCACCCATCGCAGGCACCTGCCTAGACGAATCGCCTATGGCGACCGAGATGTGGCTAGTGAGTGCGTCGATCGCATGAATAGCCTCGTTAGGCGAGGTTATGTCATCGGGGATCGAGGACAGCTGGGGACTGTCACAGTTCTCAAGTTTGCACTTGAGTTTGTTCCAGTCTACCACTGTTCTCATTTCAGGGGCGGACTCAGGAGAGCCGAGTTGGACCACCACCGGGCGGTGATCGGATGTGAGGGCGTGAAAGACTTCTATCGAGCATAGACGTAAGCCTACGTTCTTTAGAATAGCCATATCGAGAATGTCGGGGCGGTGGTTGACGTTATACGGGTAGTGTGTCGGAGACAGGGGCGGTATAACGTCAAAATCGAGTTCCTCAGCGAGCGTGCTCAAGTCCGTCCCGTTTCGGGTAGTACATAAGCAGCCCCACTGAGTGTTTTTGCTATTAAAGTCGCCGCCCAAAATGACGGCGTCGTTCATAGCGAAGAGTGCCTCGAAGTCGCTCTTTAGGGCAGCTTTGAGGGGTGAGATATACACCGAAGCGATGAGTATAGATTGATGACCGGTCATGCCAAGCCTACAAAGCGAGACTTCCATGTCGGTCAGGGGCGGAGGATCAACGGGGGCGCAGTGCAGAGAGCGCTTATAATAAATAAGCGTTCCGCCGCCACGTGTGGGTCTGTCGTTTCTAACGAGATTGTAATTCGCAATCCGAGGACTGCGAATTGAAGGTTTTAAAAGGGACTCTTGCACCAGGAGGATGTCGACCTGATGTTCGGTAAGGAAGAGGGCAACCTCATCCCCTCTGCGATTTGAGGCCGTCCGCATTGGAAAATGCTACGGAAATCGACCGTGGTTTCTTCCTAGAAGTTGTGATATCCATTTAAGATGGAACGGAGTAAGTAATGGACGCGCAGAACTCTGCGAGGACGGCCATCCTCAGAATGAGGTTGCCGTTAGAGGCGCGGAGTTTCTCCGCGACGACGCTCAGCTCGTCGAAGTCGATACCTCCCATAAAGGAGGCGACAGCGGCGAGATCGGCTGCACGTTTGTGCACGCCTTCGGGGGTCGGGGCCGTAGGGGCCTTAGGGGCGGCAGTTTTTGGGGCGATCGCCTTAGGGGCGGACGCCTTGGGGACAGTCGCCTTAGGGGCGGTTGTCTTAGTGGCAGGGGATGCGCGCGGGACGGCCCCCGACTGGGGGGGCTGTGACGCGGGTGCGGGGGGCGTTGCCTTGGGGGAGCCCAAGGGCTTGGCCCATGCATTAGGCCTGCATGGGCGGAGTTCGGGGAACGCCGAAGGCGCTACAGTCGCACGCGTAGAAGACACGTGCGCCGTCCTAGGGGCGACAGGGGCGGAGGCGCGTGGCTGGACGCGTGGGGCCCTGGAGCATCCGCGATAGTTCGCGGGGTGTCCCAGACCGCCGCACAATACGCAGCCGGGAGGGGTGGTGGCCGTCGCCTTGTCACGGACACAGTCGGCTGTGCCGTGATCCCCGAGGCACTTGACGCACCTCGGGCGGGCGTGGCAATTACGGGCGGAATGTCCGTAGAGTTGGCAGCGGTGACACTGCCCGGGAGCCCCTCGCTTACGCGGGGGTTCGACCTTCAGGCCGGACATAAAGCATACCGTCTTCACATTGAAGACGGCCTTGGCTTCTGAGGAGTGGTCCAGGACTACCTGGACCATGTCGTAGGCCTCGCGGGAGCGGGCCTTGTACAGGCGGTGCACCTGTTTGGCGGGGTACCCCTGCGCCTGGAGGTCAAGGAGGATGGACCCGGTGTCCATCTCCTTAGGGAGACCGCGGATTACTACCCGCAGTTCCCTTTCCTCTTGGAGAGGGTAGGTGTGGAAGCCGATCTTCTCGGCGTCCAAGAATTTTGTGAGGGCGCGGTGGTCCATCGGAGATGGTACCACGACCTTGATGCCAACGGCACAAGCCCTGGCGTGGAAAAACTCACAAATTTTCCGCTCTTTGATCGCGGAGGAGACGGTATTCCAGGACGACTTGTCCTGTATGAATACCGGCGGTACTTTGCCGGAAGGGCGGGGAGGGGCGGGAGTCCCAGAGGACTGGGACTGCGCCGGTTTAGCCGCGCCTGCATTGGTCTTAACGACCTTTGCAGGGGGCGGGGGCGGCGGGGACTTGCGCGACTTGCGCGGGCGCTTCGCCTTTTTGGTCACGGTGACGAAGTCGTCACCGGACTCGGCGGATTCGGAAGCGGACTGGTAGTCCATTCCGTCTTCGGCTGAAGGCCGAGAGACGGGCGCGGGCGAGAGCGAGACGGACGAGCCGTCTCTAGGCCGCGAAAGCGGGAGGGGGGAACGCGACCGGGAGCGCGTGTTAGAGCGAGACCGAGAATCGGTCTCGCGGGTCGGGCAGGAACCCTCCTCAGACGGAGGAGGGTCGGGGGAGAGGGGGCTGTCCCGTGAGCGGGACGCCCGGAGGGCGTTAAACCGCTCGAAAGCGTCGGGGTACGCGGTTTGGAGGAACTCCAGGAGTTCCTCCAAGACCGACATCGTGTTGACGTGCTTCTACTACCGGTTCGGAAGTCGCACCTCTGAGAAGAACCGGCAAGAAACTCAGACGTATAACGGTGTGTAGCTCCCTCCCTGTTAGTAAACAGGTCGGGGTGAGTCTAAACGTGAGCCCTAACCAGTGTTTAAGGGTGTGTAGCCTACTCCTATCTGACCTTCGGGAGGGACCGGGCGGACCCGGGATACGCTCCCTAAGGGATGGAATACGGGGATGGGAAGGGGGGTCAACCCCGGCAGTGGCAGGCAGCCGGACCTAGTGCCTCAAGGGCGAGGAGGAACGCCTCACCCTCTCGAGCGTGCCCTCCAGGGGGCCAAGGTCCGTTTACCGACGTACCGGCGGAAGGGGGAGTGCTTCAGCGCCTTGAAAAAGGCACTGTCCGACGCTCCCCAACGAGCGGAACCGCCTTGAGAAAGGCGTTGAACTCTTCTGGGTTCGTTAGCACCGTTAGGTATCCCCCAGTGGAGCCGCGGGCAAACCACGTCTATGTGACGGACCTCACAAAAACAGTGACTCGACAGAGCGAGAAATAGACAGCGAAAGCGATCGAGCGTATGACATACGTCTGTACGGTACGAAAGCCAGAAGCGGAATCCCTCCGAGAAGCGGAATCCCTCTCTCGAATGAATGGTCTATGCGCCTGCCTATCGTCGCGGTAACGCGGACCCGTTATTTTTCGATATTTTGTCCGTACGGTACGCGGTTTATATAGTTTTCGGGATACATTTTTCCCCTTCCGCTCCTCGGAGTGGGAGCGGGAGGGAAGATATTGCTATCTCCCTCACTCAGGATGTGTTGTGATCTCGGGCAATACCGTATAGAGAGCCGCTAATCTATGCTCACTATTCTGGCTGTTATGTACTAAGGTATTGCCCGGGATCTCCTATTTATTCCCTAACGGGCCCTATATACTCATTTATTTACAAACAAAATACAATTTATTACAAACAAGGTATCTTACTCACTATTACTTAACACTAATGCTGAGTTGTAAACGAAGAAATAAACAATTATCCAAAACACTATAAACGAAAGTTAGAACGAAATTATAAAACTATCACAACGAAAATATTATAAAACAACTTATTTACACAACACATAACACATTATTTTGGCCGTCGTGCACATTTCTCCCGCCGTGAAGCGATGACGCGTCGCTTCAGCTTCTCGGTGTCACGACGGTCTCGATGGTCTTGACTGATAGCACGACGAGTTTCTTCGTGGGGCGCCGCAGTACTCCGGTTCGAGTGGTGACATCTGCGGCCCTGACGATGCCGTCCTGGCCTGGGTAGGTCTGGACCACCTTTCCTCGTGTCCAGACGTTGCGGGGCAGGTTCGAGAGTCTGCAACCAGCACCAGGTCACTTATCTTCAGTAGGGCTCCGCGGCCATGAGGCTCCCGCCGGTATTGGAGCTCTGACCGGTATTCCCAGACCCAGCGGCCCCAGAACTCATCGGCGAGTCGCTGTGCTCGCCTCCAGTGGTAACGGCTTTTAGCGGGCGGCGTCTTGTTGACGTTGCGCCACGTCGGGTCCACTTCGCTGTTACGAGTCGTTCTCTTGTAATGCACGCTATCTGTAGGTGGGCGTGGCTGCTCGATAGGTGGGCGGAGTTTACGGGCCGGAGTGCGGAATAGATCGAGTGCCTGTAAAACTCGCGCCGTTGTTCTGGTTAGGCGCACCCACGACGAAAAACGTTGTACTTCGGGGAGCGATTCTGTCAGCCGGGTGCCGTTTGATTGTGAAACGGCGTGCGACCGCTCCTCACCTGTCTTAGGGACTTCTTCTCTCATCTCGGTATTTATTTTCACTTAAACAAAATCAAATTAAAATTATTGAGATGCCTAGTAATAGTTTCTTGATATGTTTGGAAATGTTTTAATGTTGTGTTTAACATAAGCAACAGATAACAACTAAGTGACTTTACATTTTTTGAATTTAAAATATTTTTAATTCTTAAATCTAAAAATAAGTAAATTGAAGGATTAAGAAAAAAGGTCGTTATTTGTTGGGTTACTGGCTTGTGTAAAAGGAAAAAACAATAGACCAAAGATGGCGATTCGATTGTAGGGTCTTAATAATGGCTCGTAGATCTTCCGGTTCACGCCCCTCGGTAGAGCTACCTCGGTAGCCGCCGTCAGAGACGATTTCTAAATCGACCAGAGACATAATGTAGCAGCAGATCGGTGTAATTGCGGCATGCATCGTGCACGTCGTACATAAGGCCCACTACTTTCCCCACGACCCAGTGCCCTCTCTGCCGAGGCCGAGCCACTACTGCCGCATAATTCCGTAATGTCTCGCATTTTATTTGAGATTTGCCGTGCCTGATTACACGTTCAGCGTACAGTTATATCTAATAACACATCTCCATTATACAATTATCGCGCGATAATCGATAGTAAGTAGCGTTTGCCATTGTCGTAACTGCCGATTTGGATGTAACAAGTTCCCTATTCGCGTTATGGTCGAAGGGTGATGAGTTGGCATATCGCTCATTAAATGCAAAACGGCCACAAACCAAAAACTATACTTTTTATAGGAGAGCCAAAACAAATTTTAAAACATATTTTTTTGGAAAAAATATGTATTTTTTAATTTAATAGTATGATGTTAGTATATCATTGTTTTCGTCACCTGAAAAAACTACAAAAGCCCTTTTTGCATTCAAGATTTAATTAAATGTTAAAATAATTATCTCAAAAAATGAAACATATTTTAAAGTGAAATATGCTATATTTATTGTTTTACTAATAAGAAGACGTTAAAAAAACAAAAACAACAAAAATATTCTGTATGTAAAACAAAAACTTATTCTCTTCTATTATTTTTATTACAAAAATTGTGTAAAATATCAATCTTATAAAATGACAAATTAAAATCACTAAAAAAAAAGCTTTTTCGTGTACAATCATCATAAAACTAGCCATTCTACAGTTGTATGCTTTAGCGCGATACCAATGTTACTAATCTATAATTATCTTTAAGTAAAAATATCCATTTTAGTGCTTATATTATAGGAACGACAAAAAAAATACAAAATAATAACGTATTCATAAAAAATATGAATTATAAAATTAAATGGCTGAAACTTAAACAACAAAATAAATTTCTTATTAAATCAGAAAATAGTAACAATTCTAGAATACCTTAAGCCATTTATTATTAAATCACAGTCAGTTACAAATAACCTTTTTGGTACTACGTTATGATTAGTAGAGGACTTAAGAAATTTTTTTTGTAAGCGTGGAGACTGATACGAACTCTGTGCTTTGGTATAAAGTTTTATATAAAAATTGGTGTTTATTTTCTCGGTGGACTTTTATTATTTTTCTATCGGACCATTTTACTTTTTGCCCATCTTCAGATGTGACAAAATTTCCAACGGCCAAACATTTCTAATCAATAAAATCTTCATGTGTAAGTTCATGAACTACAAAAGGTGTACCTTTCTTCTTTGCCGTTTTAATAAGAGTTATGTACTGGTCCGGTACATAAATCGGGGATGATTTTAAAGCCATTGAAATATTTCGTTGAATTAATTAATGAGCAGCATCTCCCTCATTTTGAGTGTGTCCCTTTATTAAAAACTTATGAGTAATACTTCTCAATTTCGGAAACACATTGACAGCATGTTAGTACGTTGCTAGCATAAATTTGTTTTTTTTGCTGGCCGCAACAACTATCACTGTA
Organism: Anania hortulata; assembly: GCA_963576865.1. NCBI lineage: Eukaryota > Metazoa > Arthropoda > Insecta > Lepidoptera > Crambidae > Anania > Anania hortulata. The sequence goes on along the minus strand of OY756415.1, from coordinate 5,135,371 downwards.
AAACACTACGTCAATATCACCTGAATCTTCATTTATTTATTTAAACTTTATTGCACAAAATAAAACCGTACAAATGGTGGACTTAATGCCATGTGGCATTCTCTACCAGTCGACCATTAGTCATCGTTTAAACGGTTCAAGTACATGAACACGCATGATCCGATTTCGTTGGCACCCCTGCCTCCTTCTCCCTCGTGCCACACAAAACAATCTGTACTATTAGTTTCTAACTTAGTGATTGTGAAATTGAGTAAATTTAGAAATATAATAAAAGCTAGAGACTTCCCCCTGTGGGCAAGGCATGACTGCTTGTAAATCATAGACACACACTACCAAATCATCATTTATATTTTGTTTGTCCCTCTCCTTTTCAGATCTACCGAGTGATTTTTCTATTAAATGCAAATCATACTTTTCTTGCAAAAGCGACTTATCTTCTGCATTTTTGAAAGCTGTACAGTCTTCACACTGGTCCTTTTTAGGCTGTCAAAAGGAAATGTTAAAATCCTCGACGACAATATTATAATATATTTTATATGAAACATATGGCTATATCTTCTTTGCATTTGTCAACGAAAAGGCGATGAAGTAGCAATAGACAAGTTTCCCTCAATAAAGTCACGTTTTGTTTGAGCACGACAATAATGACTCTCAATCCTAGGAATGGAATTAATATGAGCCTTGACACCATCCTTCAAAGCGGCCTCTAACTGGAACTGTTTTCCATGTTTTCCACGATTATCTTGCATTAATCCAATTCGTTCAGAATTCTTCATGACAACCGTTCTTATAGTTTTATCATAAATAGCAAGGGTTTTCATGGAAAATACTTTGCATCCTCGAATGCGTCTACCGTGTTGAGGGAAAAAATATGTGTGATTAAAGTTTTGAGAGTACTACCAACACGGACGTAACGATATTTAGGTTCAATTTTTGACATATGTCGCTAATAAAATGCCTCTGAGCTGTCAAATCACCCGTCTTCCAATAGTTGTCAAATAACGTCGACCTTTCTTCTGAAGAAAATTGATCAGCACATTTTAATTTGCATTCTGGTCCCATTGCTTTGGCTTCCATTTGTTTTTTTGATTTCGACATAGTAATATATGCCTTTCCACTATTTTTAAGAGCCTTTGCTTTATTTCTTTTCCAAGATGCAGGGTCACATTTTCTTTTTCGGGATAGCTGCTGAGGTTCTACACTAGTGTCAATACTAGGGGGTCGGGTGTCTACACTAGGGGGTTGGGTGTCAACACTAGGGGGTTGGGTGTCAACACTACGGGGTTGGATGACAACACAAGGGGGTTGAGTGTCAATACTAGGGGGCTGGGTCTCAAAAGTGGGGGGCTCGGTGCTAATACTAGGGAGCTAGGTGTCAATATTAGGAGGCTCTGTGTCATTACTGGGTTATTGCGATTCCGTTTGGGTTGGCAAGATGCAAGATGGGTGGCTCAGTATCTGTATTTGATGTTTTTCTTGAGCTGGACAGGCTAAATGGCTTTCCGCGTCACAAACACAATAACTGAATCCGTTATTGTGTTTTGATTTCCAGCTCTTGTTGGAATATCACATTCTTGAATTTGTTGAGGGTTGATACCGCGCTTGTATTGTGCGCTTGCATCGTAACTGATTCTTCATTTGTATTGCCAACTGCCATGCTTAAAATCATTTTTGCTCTGCTCATTCTGTAAATAATAATGCAAGATTACTCAAAAAACTACCGTATACTGTTGATTAACTACTTTAGGTGCTAATTTATTGAGTCGAGCCTAGTTTAGCATTTTGCTTATCTAAACTTAACCTAAAATAAAAAAAAGAACGGGGTTTTCTGGAAGACATGTCAGTTCTTCGGCCTCTTTTCAAGTGCAAGGAGCAAGCGAGAGAAGAATAAAGGAAGAATCTCTGATACTGGAAGGATCGTTTCATTAAAGAAAAACTCTGGTTCTATTCAGAAGCCCGAATCCCTGACGGATCATCAGCGCACCACGGTAGTTGGAGCCCTAGCTAGGCTGGTGGCTAGCCGTGCCGGCCAGTGACCCCGGATAAGCCAGAGAGCTACGTCATACGCCCTTATTACGTCATACAGTCCACTCGCTCTGGCTGTCGACACTGTTGTGTACATTCTCCTTTTTTGCAGTCGGTTAAAAATAAACATTCATTTAGTTTAGCTATCAATGCCTTTTTGTATTAATTATAAAAAAAACACATTTGTGAATATGGCATAGCTTTGCTTTATATTGGAATGCAAAATGTACAGATTTGTAAATATGGCGTTACTTTGTTTCACATTGGAATGCAAAATGTACGTATCCTAAAATATGGCACTATTGCAATAATAGATTCCGAGTGTACTTACTTGAAATTTGAAAACAACACTTCTCACTTGAAATTTGAAATGTGGCCCCTTTGCACAAAACACTGAGGTCGAAGTTGTGTGATTTTTTGACTTGTGGCCGTTTTGTACGAAACGTGACGTGCGTTCACTCCGATTACTGGGTCGCAACTGACAAAATGGCGGTTTTGATCTGACGTCAGCGCGAAAGTGCAATACAAAAAAGGCGGTTGACTAGTTTGACACCAAAATGAACAAAAATGACGGGTGTCTTCAGCAAAACGTAAAATATATTAGTTATGGAGCCTAATTTTGGAATAAAACGATTTTGAATTATTTTTGATATGTGGCTGTTTTGCATTCAATGAGCGATATATTTATGTATGCTGGGATATCTGTTGGAATTGTAGTTATACAAATGAATTTATGTCAATGCAAGCGTACGCAATACCAGCAAATTAGTAAGGATACAAAAAAAAATGTCAATACAAACAAGGTATCTTACTCACTATTACTTAACACTAACGCAGAGTTGTAAACGAAGAAATAAACAATTATCCAAAACACTATAAACGAAAGTAAGAACGAAATTATAAAACTATCACAACGAAAATATTATAAAACAACTTATTTACACAACACATAATTTTGGCCGTCGTGCACAAAACGCCTGAAAAATAAATAAAAGAAATTGTCACGTAAAAACCTGGTGTGTTAGAGTGCCCTACGGGTTCCACGGACAAAAGAAATAAAAGAGATACAATTTGGAGTTATTAGGTTTTATTCCATTGAAAGTATTGAGTTTACAACATTAGTATAAGAAAGATAAGCTTATCTATTAGCCTAAAGATATGCTTATTGAATTTAAGACACAGAAAACTAGTTCATGGGAGAGGCCGAACAATAATGGGTTTTAATTTTGGTGTTTAAACTTTTACATTTATAAGAAATACTTGCAAATCTAGTATTTACGACCACTTTGTTGAATGTAAATAATTTAACTCATCTAACTAGGTCACACTGCCCTAATCTAATTAAAATTAAATTTAGACTGACCTCTTTCTGGAGTTACTTGATTGATTGATGATTCCTGCGGGTAAGCCCAAGCTAAGCAGTGGCTAGCATTTGTTATGGTAGGGGTGCTGTGCAGATAATATTATTCCCATGTGGTGGGCTGATCTCACATTGCTTCAAAATTCGTAACAAAACTTCAGACTTTATTCAAAATAAAATAAAATAAATTAAAATCCCGTGCAGCTGCAATGAAAATGAAAGGCGTTAGAGACACGTTTCACACCGGCCTCTGTGGGACCCGAGGATTTGAAAAAATAAGAAATTGTTGACGCCTGCTCCCACCTTCCCAGTCTGTGATACCATGTGCTGCTGGCATGGCAACTAGGTATTCCTGGCAAAATCAATCTGAAACAAGAACGAAAATCACAGGGGCTGCTCGAACTGACCATTGAAGACATTCAAGCCTCGAAACCAAACTTACCATCGACTCCTAGTATTGTAATACTGTGACAAACAAGCCTGCCATGGCATGCATGGACATGGCTTTCAACACCGTCAGAAAAGAAAAGTATCAAATAAGAAGGTTTTATTTAGCGTCCCACTTGCAAATCTCCGATCCCCCACCTGTCAAACACAGTGTTTTCGAATTCAAACAAAAAAAACTTTAAATTCAAAGATTCCTACCAAAACTTTGAAACCTGAAAATCCAAATCTTTACAAACCATTAAAATTACAGTCCAATTATAAACGCAGAGACATTATTTAACTATAATAAACATATTTTTTAATTTATTAACATAATAAGCAATTTTCAAAACACAACTTCATTGCCCAATTGGTAGAAAAAAAAAAACAAAGACAGACTCTTAACACCTAGATTTCTATGATTTTGAATTTGGGGCATTACAATGGCAACACCCGACTAGCGTGCGCGAAATGTCATTGGACAAACGTTTTGATTGGTCAAGTTATATCGGTAAGAGATGTTGATACTAATGACACTAACACCAATTAAATATGTCGGCCAATGCTTTGTATATCTCACATATGTTTACGTAAATAAAAAATATCTTATCGTATCTTATCAACTAAAAAATTTTGAACCAATTTAAGCTCTTTTTTTATCGAATTACAATTTTCTGATATTAAAACAAATAAAAATTTAGGAAAGTTAATACTTTTAACAATTTTCTAATCCATTAATAGGGTGAAATAAACGATAATCGATGACTTTATTTCAATGTGATTCTGCTGAGAAAGACAAGGACATTCCGAGAGTGATAAGGACGAAAGACAGGAAGGCCCTATGGAATCCGCGCGAAAATTCAAAAGACAAATGCGCAAGATTCGAATTGTTAAATCCACAACGTTACAAGTCAAATGGTGTTCTGGCCATAAATACTGTTATAATTAAAAATAAACAAAATATTACATTTAAATTTGGAATCTGTCATTTTTATATGATTGTTCATTGTTTTCTCATTTTGGCGCCAATACATTGTACAATATTTTGCGATATTAAAATGGAGTGGGGTGATAAAGAGAACCGAATCGCTGTGATTGCATTACACAAAGTAGGTATGGAACCAAATGCAATTTTTAAAACTCTCCATACGCTTGGTATTAGTAAATACAATGAGACCTCCTCTGTTTGTGACAGAAAAAGATCTGACCGTCCACGTAGTGTTCGTACGAAAAAGGTGGTCAAAGCAGTAAGGGAAAGAATTCGAAGAAATCCTGTCTGAAAGCAAAAGATTTTATCTCGGGAGATGAAGATAGCTAGCACCTAGAACCATGTCGCGTATTTTAAAAGATGACTTAGGACTTTTCCTGAACCTAAAAAAACAACTTCCTCGACAATATATTTTAAAACTATTTTAAAAGTCTATTGCAAAATATCTAATTGATAAAGCAATAAATAAAATTTTAAAACCCCCCCGAGGACGTAAGTAACCATCGTCGGGGCTGCCATTCTTTGAACTGAATTAAAAATAAAGATTACAACTATTTACCCAACGTAATTTCAATTAGTCCAGTCCGTAAAAGACAAAGACAAAACAAAGACACAAAACATTTATCATTTTAATTATAACACGAGGATTCGCCCGGTAGCTTCTATAAGCAACACCTCAAACCCTATAATCTAGCAAAAAATACGAAAATACTGCAACGCCCCTGGCGAGTTAACCTGTCTATCTAAGAATTATGACTGGTGAAAAGCGGTGAAAAGTGGATCAGATGGAGTGATTATTGCAAGAAATAGTTAATAATGATGAGGCAGTCATACAAAATCATCCTTAAACTAGCTAATTAAGAACTATGCATAAAATTTTTAATGAGGATTAATTTTGCTATGATGGTGAATTATTATTGAGAAAAGTAGTTAACCTTCTGCAACTGAGGTGAATTTATAGTTAACATTCAACTGAGGTGTAGTCTGTCGGGCGTGATTTTAAATTTCATTTATTAGAAAAATCTATGAATATTAATTACATTTAGTATATTCATTAATTATCTAGGCTTATTAGTAATAAAATTAAAAGGCAAAAGGATCTCTTAAAATAAAACAGTTAATTATTTATTAATTTTATAAGATCAAGGAGTAACTATAGACGAACTGTGTAATTGGAAAGATCATATCGACTCTTTAATAAATAAAATTGATCGATTTGTTTATGCACTAAACAGAGTTAGGCAAGGAGCTTCTAAAGAAGCAGCGGTCATGGCATATCATGGATATGTTTCATCCGCGTTACGATATGGTCTCATACTGTGGGGAAACTCGGTTGATATGCCTAGAGCTTTTAAAGTTCAAAAAAAATGTATTAGATCAATTTGTGGGGCTCATTATTTAGATAGCTGCAAGCCCTTGTTCAAAGCTTTAAACATTTTACCACTTCCCTGCTTGTATATTTTTGAAGTAGGGATTTTTGTAAAAAAGTATATACATTTATTTAAAAAGAACAAAGACTTTAATGGATACAGAGGCAGAAAGGGTGAAAATTTAACGATTCCTCCACAAAAGTTGAAACTATATTCAAGAAATGCTTATTGCATGGCTATAAAAATATTTAATAAATTTCCAGATGATTTGAAAATGCTGACATTTACGAAATTCAAAAATAAATTGTTCATTTTCTTAAAAGAAAAGATCTATTATTCTGTTAACGAATTCTTGAATGATAAAATTTGACATTTATATAATATTTTGACATAATTTTAATTTTAATCTAATTGTACGTTTGAAATGTCGCGGTCCTAAGAATGTTATTTAATAATTTTTGACATTTGATTTTGCATTTTAGTTGACAATATGTAATTAACACTGACATAATATTTGCACGTCGCATTGCGATAGAATATGCTGGATAATCTATGATGTTAACTACCTTTTGTAACCATATTCTGGGAAATAAATGATTTATTATTTATTTATATTCAAATTTTAGGACGTTTTATGCACTAAAATTAAAAAAAAAAAGATTACAAAAAAAAAAACATTTTTTTTTCTTTTATAACAATGTTGTTCTCTTATATAGCCTCTATTTAAGAAGATAAGAAGAAGAAAAAAATCAACGATATCCTACGGTTCAATTAGACACAAATCAGTCTCAAAGTTAACCTTATTCTAGTTAATTATATCTGACATTCTTTGCAAATTGGAGAAGAACACTGCAGGCATATTGGTTTTTTACACGCGAAACAGTTATATCTGGTTTGTCTTTTTAATTTGCTATGGCATATGCTGCAAAGCTTTCTTCCTGCTGGCCCTGGAGGCTGGGTTTCTGGCTGAGGGGGAGGCAAATCTTTTCCCAAAACTCTTGCTATAGTTAGATGGAGTTCTCTCGGAAGACGGTTGTTATAAACGCGCTCTTTCAAGATAGGCAGAACCAATTCTCTTGCCAAAGACAATATGAAATCACCTCTTCGTAATTTAGCACCCGGGCAACTTTCATATAGAACAAATGCATTAGTACCAGCAAGATCTAAAATTCTGAAGAATACTGCCATGGGCCAACGACGTGTTTTGCGACTGCTAGAATAAATCGAACATTTTTTGTCAATTTCATCGACTCGACCGACCTTTAGAATGATTATAGTCGACAATCATGATCGGTTTTTTCGTCTTATCATCTACGGTTTCCGTATGGTGAGAAGATGAAATCAATAAAACCGCCTTGTATTTTTTTGGCATATGGGAGAGTAAGGTATAATCTTTAGTACACCCATATAAAGAGCTGCCTGGTTCTCTATGCTTATTCGGCAAAAATTCTAGTGGGATTTCTTTTTTGTTTTTCTTTAGAGTTTCGAGATACGTTAACTTCTTGGTTGTTAAAAGCTGCATCAGAGGAATGGAACTGAACCAGTTATCTGCAGTTATATTTCTGTTGCTGTTTTCTATAGGTTTCGATAGTTTGAGGACAGATTGAGTTGGCACTGCAAGGTCTTTTTCTACAGGTGACAAACCCTCACCATCTGAACCTTTGCCACTATAAATGTATGCATTATACATGTACCGAGTTTCAGCATCGGACAAAACAAGAACTTTTATCCCATACTTAGCGAGCTTCTTTGGCATGTATACCACAAATTTGCATCGACCCCTGAACGGTTTTAACATCTCGTCTATGCAAGTGTTCGGTCCAAGGTTGTAGTTTTGTTGAGAGTTCAACACAAATTTATCAAATAACCACGATATGGCCGCTAATTTATCGGATTTCAATCGCTCTTGACGATCGGCTCCATCATCAAATCTCAAGCAGTTGAGTAATGTACAGAATCGATATTTAGACCCAGCGAAATTATTATTAATTAAAAATAATTATTATTACATGGCCAGTGCCATTTGTCGCAAACAGGTAGTTAGCGTCTGTATCATTATTTTTGAAAACCGAGCTGTAATATAAAAGTCCAAACAAACATCGCATTTCGGTGGTATCTTTGAGCTCTTGTCTGCTTGAGTCACGAAATCTTTCTCGATAAGTTTGCAACTTATTATTTGTGAGCAAAGTAATGGTTGCTAACATTTCAGAGTCAAACATTTTGGACCAAAGTTCTTCAAAATTACGGAAGACGAGTGCCTCTGTTCGCTGAGAGACGTGAATAATGTTTTGGGCAGGAGTTCTACTGGTCCTCGCCACTTCTGTCTTGGACCATGAAAACCCGTTCTTTCCAATGTAATGTGAACTAGAATCATCATTAGTTTGAGAAACCATAGAGCTAAGAGGTTCATTGTCGTCTGTATCATACTCACTCTCACTTGATTGAGTTTTATCTTCCTCATAATCTTCGCGTACTTCTTGGCATTCCTGTTCTTCAATGTAGTTCGGGTCTTCTACAGAATCGTCAAAGTCACTAAACTCATTTTCTTCTTCTAATTCTTCCAGCCATGCTGTTATCTGCTCTTCGCTGTTTTTGAACCTTCCGGTACTGTCACGTTTTGAAGGGCCATCGTCTATTCTTTGTTCCGACATCTGAAAGAAATACAACCACAAAATTACTTTTATTTTGTTGTTTTAGTCTTACAAATGCTTATCATTCTAAAATACTAAATAAATTGTTGTTGTTGAGCCACTACACACAAAACTCTAATTATTAACCACGCTATTAATTATGATAAGTAATAGATAAATAAAGATGAGCTAAGAATCATGTTTTACACTTTTAATTAGAATCATACATTTTTCTTAGCTTGTCCAATATTGTAAGCAATCTTAGCACGTATTTTTACAAAAATATTATTGTGTAAAATCAACAAACTGTACGAATGAAAAGGATTTAGTGTTAAATGAATAATTACACTAGTAGATATTATTTTTGTGTCTTATCTTATTTTGATACGAATAATTTCGGTAAAAAGGAATGTCAAGATTGTTTACAATATTTTACAAGCAAAAAAAACGGACTGTTTATGAGGTCACGTCAGATAGACTCTATGGTAGTTTAAATATTTTAGTGAGGTAACGACTGACAGACATTATGACATCAAAAAGTTATTTATGAGGTGACGTCTCCTAGAATCAACGTTTATTGCTGTACTTACGTCTGTGGGACACCGGCAGCTCGTAACTCCGCACGTGTGCACGTGTGTACTTAAAGCAATATTCATCTCTTGGAAGTGACTTTACAAATTGCTTCATCAATCCCAGCTTTATGTGAAGCGGTGGTAGAAGAACTTTCTGACGAGGCACCAATGTTTCATGCAGCACGTTCTTTTCGCCGACGTTAAGCTCTGTCTGTTAAGCTCTGATTTGCTTGGTCTCTACTATCCCATAGACACAAAAAGCAAGGGAATTTGGTAAACCCAGATTGTTGTCCGAACAACATGCCCAAGATTTTAAAATCACCGCACACTTTCCAACCGTGGTCATTATATTTTAATTTGCAAAGAACCAATTCCAAGTTTTTGTAGGTTTCCTTGAGGTGTACGGAATGACCGACAGGAATGGAAGCATAGAAACCGCCATTGTGAAGCAGAACTGCTTTAAGGCTTATTTTTGAAGAATCTATGAAAATACGCCACTGTGCTGGGTCGTATGAGATCTTAAATGTATTCATCAAGCCTTCAATATTGGTACAATAAACCAACTCGAATAACACGATATCTAAACCATGAGTAAGACACTCCCGGCAAAAGTAAGCTCTTGCTTTTGAGCCTTGATCCAAGCAGCTGAGCAGCGTTTTTAGGAAGATTCAAGTCTCTTACCAAATCATTTAGCTCGCCATGGGAAAAGAATTTCGGACTGCTGTCATCTTCAAATTCAAAACTTGACTCGTCTTCGGGTTCAGGTACAGCACCATCTTTGTCAAAACTTGGAATCTCTTCCAAGGTAGCAGGGGCCTTGGGCACTGGCATTTCGGTCCCATGAGGGATGGGACGAATAGCTGATTGCAGATTGGGATATGAAATTGACTGCTTCCCCTTTCACATTACATGAACAAAAGTAACAATCATCACTGTGATTTTTTTGCTCGCGCCATACCATAGGAATCGCATATTGGAAAGCTTTTTTCTTGCCCTTAAACCAATGTCGAAGGTCTTCAACACATCATTTGCGGACTTTATGAGGTGCCCAAACTTTATCCTGATCTCCGAGTTTCAAGCCAAAATACGCGAAGTATACTTTTTTTACAAAGTCCGTAATATTAAGTTGTTGCTTTAATATCATATATTCGCCACAAATATACCAGAAACTGTCAGGTGAATTCACACACTTACGCACAGACGACATTGCACTATACTTAAACAAGATCTATTAAACAATGACGAGTTAACAACACGTAATTGTATCGCGCCACTTTTTACACTATCGGAGCGCGCATGTCAGGTTACAACATGTTTATGTTTGTTTATTTATCTCACACAGGCCGTTCTTTATTTAGAAAGTAATGATAGTTATGGCCTGTATACATTTAAAAACAATAATCAAAATAAAATTGTACTTATTTATTTATGACTTCAAGTTAGCCCAAACAATCCCTTTTGTAATAAAATTTTGCATTTAGCAAAATAACCTGACGTTCTAGAATTATTTGAGTATTTTTTTAGTTTTCAGAAGACCTAAATACATAGAAATCAGTTGAAAACAACCAGACAGCATTTTGTTTGCAGACCTGTGTTTATCATTCACGTCTTTACAATCAGAGAACAAAATGTTCGGAAATACGACGATTTCTAGGACGGCCTCTTATGTAAACTCGGGCGTTTACGTATTAGTTTTTGTAGTTATTATTATTAATACTTTATTTTAAGATTAGATTTGTTGTTTATATTTTTTAAATTAGTTTTAGTTTTTTATTTATTTTTATTTATTTATTTATTGGAAAAGATTCACCAGCAACATATCAGTAAACATAACAATTCAGAGTAATATGAGTAACATGTGTAAAAGGTAAATACAGCGTTTTTAACAATTTGTCGACTTCAAAACAATTAAATTAAATTCAATCCAAAACAATTGAATTTAAATTAGATGTGTAACGAATCGTTACAATGTGTGACGCGATTACTCCGCCAATTATTAATCGATTTTGATGATTATTTTTTTGGTTGGTAAATCATACTTCAGAAGGGACCACCATATAAATTTTATTGAAATTGATACTGCAGTTTTTGAGAAAATAATTAAATATACTCGTATACCCAGATAATGTTTTGGTTCGTGATTCATGTATCTATGTTATGTTACCCAATATCTTCTACAAATGTGAACCGATTTTGATGATCCTTTATTGAATAGGTAATACTTCAAAGATACTATAGTAAAAAAAACCCCTAAGGGTGGACAAAAAGAGGATGAATTCGGTGTTCAGTAGTTTAATCTAAGTAAATTTTATTTAAAAAAAATAAAACCGACTTACTAAAAATCCAAAAATAATATAACAAGTACCTAATCAGTTTCTTTTGGGAGTCTGTGCAAGCTGATCAGAGTTTGAATGTTTTCGTTGCACCGACTCCGAAAGTAACTGATTAGGTACTTACGTGTTAATATTATTTTTAGCTTTTCAGTGTTTTGGAGTCGGTTTTTCTTTAAAATAAAATTTACTTATGAATAATTAGCTGTTATGCTGCTTAAATTTAATTTGATTATTGTGTAATTTTCAAATTGTATCTTGTATGTTTTTTTGTACTTTGTTTCATCTAGTTTTTGTTAACTGAGCTGCTGTTTTATATTATTTCTATTAGTGGAGACTTCATTGCTTTTAGTTTTACGTTTATGAATATTAGTATATTTAACTGTAAACTATTTAGATAAAATAATCATAATTACATAATCTTAAGCTATACCAATACTAAACTATCTACCTAAATCACTGATCACTAATCTAATGACGGATATGGGTTCCTAATTACTTTCTTACTGTGGGTGAGCCGTGTGCCGGGTGAGGTTGCGCACTTCGTCCGGATTTCGGCGATTCGTATATCACCATTAGGACCTGGCCAGACTCGTACGATGACTGCGCGTAACCAAGTGTTTCGTGACAGGTTGTTGTCTACCACCGCCACAAGCTCTCCAGGCTTCAGTTGTTAGGGAGGTACTCGCGCAGCCAACGTTGCCAGAACGCCTCGGCCTTGTGTGGTGTGCCAAATATTTTTCTCATCGTCTTCGGTGTGGCCCTTGATAGGTCGGTGTGGCCAGATGATGACCCCTGTTTTTCCGTGTGGACGTATTATCATCCATTTAAGATTGACTGCGGAACGCGATAGACGTGCAGAGCTCAGAGTGCTCTGCAAGATCTGTCATCTTCATAGCGAGGTTGCCGTAAGAAGCGCGGAGTTTATCCCCCCCATTACGGTCGACGAGACAATGGTGAAGCTGCGTAATTACGCACGACCGCGGAAGTCGGTTCCGCAAGTACCTTAGTGGCGGTTAGTTGCCTTATAGGCAGAGGTGGGGGTCCTCTCCCAGGGCGACCGAGAGGGGGAACTCAAGGGCTTAGCCCATTCATTAAACTTGCACAGGCGGAAAAAGGGGATACGCTAAAGGTATTTCGAACGCACCGCATGCACCGTCCTAAGGAAGGCTGGATGCGTGAGATCCTGGGACATACGCGATAATTCGCCGGGTGTCCAAGTCTGCCGCCGTGCCACAATACGCAGCTGAGGGGAGTGGTTGCAAGCCTTGGCCTTGTTACTGACACAGTCGGCTGTGCTGTAATCCCTGAGGCACTCGACGCAAAATACCCGTAGAGTTGCACTGCTTACGTGAAGAGACCTTAAAGGCGGAAATTAAGCAGATCGGCAGATAAATTGAAGACGGCCTTGCCTTCGGGATAGTGTTCCAGGACCAGCTGCCCTCCTAGCATGACCACCAGAACACGATATGATATAGCGAAAAATCGACACCAACTGTAAAAATATGATAGATTTAGCCGCCATGTTAAATGGAGATGAAACATGTGACGTCATGTGCCAGTGACGTCACATGTTATGATCACTGTTTCAATAAAAATTCAACACAGCGGCTATATCTACCATATTTAAAAAAAATACAGTTCGTGTCGATAATTTTTTTGTAATAAATTATTGAATTGCCTTTAAATAAAATAAAATCGCTATAATATCGTGTTTTGGTGGTCATGCTAGGGAGGCAGTACCATATCGACAGGTAAGGCTTGCAAGAGCGGGCCTTGTACAGGCGGTGAATCTGTTTGGCTGGGAGGCCCTGGGCCTGCAGGTCTTGGAGGATGGACACCGTGTCCATCTCCTTAGGAAGACCGCGGATGACCATCCGCAGTTCCATCTCCTCGACGGGGTAAGTGTGATACCCGATTTTCTTGCCGTCGAAAAATCGGGTGAGTTCGCGGTGGTACAGACAACGGCAGGTAAACCTTCCCAAAAATTTAGAGATCAATATCAATTGAGAAAATTTGACGTTTTGTGGTAGGTTGACGTGCTGTTGTCTGTACTTTGAAAACCAATTGGGACCATGACTGATGCACTAAATAGCTGCAGATATGCGAAAATTCGCATATCTGCAGCTATTTAATGGCGTAAGATACGGTGTTCTAGGACTATTTGTCCTGAATGAACACCGGTGAGACTGCCGAAAAAAGGGCTAAACATGCGCCGGTTTGGCCGTACCTACATTGTTCTTAACGACCTTAGCAGGGGGCGGCGCCGGTGGGGATTTAGGGTGACAAAGTCGTCACCGGACTCGGGGGCGAACTCAATGTCTATACCGTCTTGAACTGAAAGCTGAGAGACTGGCGAGAGCGGGACAGGACACGCATCGCGGGGCCACTGCGAGAGCGAGATGGGCAAGCGCAAGCAAAGAGCTAGAGCTAGCGGTACCGAGCTGCGGTCTTGCGAAGCGAGTCCTGCTCAGACGGAGGAGGGTCGGGGAAAGAGGGCTGTCCTGTTCGTGCGACGCGCGGTGTGCTTTGGAAGCACTCCGTTATGTTGGGGTATGAAGACCGTCATTTGAATTGTCGGCGTGACTCTATACCGGTTCTAAAGGCGCAACCTCCGAAAAGAACCGGCAAGAAACTTAGAGGTGTGTGTGTGTGGTATGTACCTTTTTTCCTGTTAGCAAACAGGTCTTGGTGTGTGGGAAAGTGGAGCCCTAACCATTGATCCTACTTACGAACTCGTGTAGTCTTATAAGGATACGCTCCCTTATGGGATAGAGTACGGGAAAAGGAAGACGGATCAACCTCGGCAGTGACTGGTAAGACGACTGAGTGCCTTAAGAGCGAGGACGAAAGCCTTTCCATCACTAGCGTGCCCTCCAGGCAGCCTAAGTCTTTAGACTGGCGTACCGGTAAAGAAAGGAGGAGAAGGAGGCACTCCTCAACAAGCATAACCGCCTTGAGAAAGGCGTTAAACACTACTGACAGTGCGTTGGCAATGATGACTATCCCCAAGTAGAGCCGCAGGCAAATCATATGAGCGAGACTTTTCACCCAGTAGTGTTAAACGTCTTTTTAAGGCTATTCTGTTCGTTGAAGTGCGTCGGACAGTGCCTTTTGCCGCCTTCAAGGCGCTGTTGCACTTCTCCTTCCGCCCGTACGCCGGTTTACGGATTCTGGCCCCCTGGACGGCACGCTCGAGAGGGTGAGGCATTCCTCTTCGCTCTTTAGGCACCTAGTCATTCCATCCCTTAGGGAGCGTATCCCGGGTCCGCCCGGTCCCTCCTGAAAGTCAGGTAGGAGTAGGCTACACACTGGTTAGGGCTCACTTTCTCAACTCACCCCGACCTGTTTGCTAACAGGGAGGGAAGTACACACCGCTATACCTCTTGAGTTTCTTCCCGGCTTTTCTCGGAGGTGCGACTAACGAACCGGGTGTAGAGTCACGCTACACAATGTCGGTCTTGGAGGAACTGCTGGAGTTCCTCCAAACCGCATATCCCAACGCCTTCGAGCGGTTCGAAGCCCTCCGGGCGTCCCGTACACGGGACAATCCCCTCTCCCCTGACCCTCCGTCTGAGGAGGGTTCGAGTCCGACTCGCGTGACCGCTTCTCGGTCTCGCTCTAACACGCGCTCTCGTTCGCGTTCCCTCCTCCCGCTCTCGCGGCCTAAAGACGGTTCGTCCGTCTCGCTCTCGCCCGCCCCCGTCTCTCGGCCTTCAGCCGAAGACGGTATGGACTGTCAGTCCGCTCCCGAGTCCGCCGAGTCGGGTGACGAATTCGTCACCGTGACGAAAAAGGCGAAGCGCCCGCGCAAGTCGCGCAAGTCCCCGCCGCCCCCGCTGCAAAGGTCGTTAAGACCAATGCAGGCGCGGCCAAACTTCCCGCCCTTCCGGCAAAGTACCGACGGTGTTCATCCAGGACAAGTCGTCCTGGAACACCGATTCGTCCGCCATAAAGGAGCGGAAAATATGCGAATTCTCGCATGCCAACGGCACAGGCATAAAAGTCGTGGCACCATCTCCGATGGATCACCGCGCCCTGACCAAATTCCTCGACGCCGAGAAAATCGGCCTTCACACGTACCCTCTCCAAGAGGAAAGGGAACTGCGGTTAGTATTCCGCGGTCTCCCTAAGGAAATGGACACCGGGTCCACCTCCAGGCTCAGGGACACCCGGCCAAACAGGTGCACCGCCTGTACAAGGCCCGCTCTCGGGAGCCCTACGATATGGTACCACTCTTCCGCCCGAGGTGCGTCAAGTGCCTCGGGTATCACGGCACAGCCGACTGTGTCCGTGACAAGGCGACGGCTACCACTCCTCCCGGCTGCGTACTGTGCGGCGGTCTGGAACACCCCGCGAACTATCGTGGATGCCCCAGGGCCCCACGCGGCCAGCCATGCGCCCCCGCCCCTGTTGCCCCTAGGACGGTGCACGCGTCTTTTACGCGTGCGTTTGTAGCGCCTTCGGAGTTCCCCGAACTCCGCCCATGCAGGCCTAATGCATGGGCCAAGCCCTTGGGCTCTCCCAAAGCAACGCCCCCCGCACCCGCGTCACCGCCCCCCAGTCGGGGGCCGTCCCGTGCGCTTCCCCTGCCCCTAAGGCAACCGCCCCTAAGGCGACCGCCCCTAAAGCTGCCGCCCCTAAGGCGGCAGCCACTAAGGCCCCTACGGCCCCGACTCCCAAAGGCGTGCATAACCGTGCAGCCGACCTCGCCGCTGTCGCCTCCTTTATGGGAGAGGTCGACTTCGACGAGCTTAGCGTCGTAAACGACGTAGCTTAGCGTCGTCGATAATACGAATTCACGTGCGATGTTGGGACCAGGGAGCACAAATAAAAGATGTAATCAGGTCGACCGATGGTATAATAATGTCTCAAATTAGCCTTATATCTATCTTATATACTAAGCCTTATGCTACGTAATAGGGTGAGGTGCGTCACACACTACACCTCCCCCGTATTTTGAAAAAAAATAATGAAAATGAAATGGAAGTTTTTTTTTTACAATTCAATAACTTAGCCAACTTTGTGTTAAAAAAAAATACGAGTAAAAACTGTCTTAAAATTCATTAATGTTTTTGTAAACTTTTCCTTAATAAGTCTTTTAACCTATTAATTTTAAAAGATAAGCTAAATTATAACATAACTGTAACGACGATTAAACATATTTTCAATAGATTTTTAAAATATTGGTGCACATAACAAACAGATATTCGATAATTTAAACAGTCACAAACAGCTTTACATTTATTAGACAGAAGTCACATAAAATGTAACTTTATTTTAACAATTTAACATACATATTAAAAGATTTTGGAAATTGTTATTATTATTTGAAAACAAAAAAAAAAACATGTTGGTGTTAAAAACGGACTACAATCTATCTACTAAACTAGTTAAATGAATACACATGTTTGAGATATCTACTTACTAAATATTTATGTTTAATAGGTAGACAAGTCAATTCGTAAAACATTTAATATAAAAGTAAAACATTTTACCGAAAGTAAGCAATTTGTTTGTGTATAATTTAATGTTATGTTTTATTTTTAATATTTACCGTTATAAAATATAAATAATTACTGCGTGTGCTTTAAAAAATACATTCAGTGGGTACCTAATGTAAGCTTTTGTTCTACATTATTTTATCAACAACTATCTAAAATACCTAATTTTGGATTTAAAAATATTTAACACAAACACCGATCTACACAAATTAATAGACAAATAGTTAGTAGAACCTACTACCTTTTGTAAAATCATACTAAAATTACGTTTTTAAATAATAATCATATTTTATCCATAAAATCATAAATCAGATCGTCCAAACTTTATACCAAATCATTAAAAAACCCTTCCGAGGTGCGTCAAGAGCCTCGGAGATCACGACACAGCCGACTGTAATATATTATTATAATGTCATCTGTAATAATTAAGATGCCTGAAATAAATGTTACTATTGTTATTATTTTCAAATGTATCGATATATATTTTCTAAAAATATCGATATTCCGATATTTTTTGCTCGAGAGAAGGTTGCCTATATATTCAGCGCTGTCGAAAATTAGATACTAAAAAATGAAAATACATATCCGGCATATTTATTATTTTATTTATTCATCAATCGTACATATTATACTGTTGAAAATTAACCATCACTAAAACCAGTATTACAACCAGTACCACCTTTCCTCGTGGCCCAACGTTGCAGGGCAGGTTCGAGTCCGCGATCAGCACCAGGTCACCAATCCTCAGCGGGGCTCCGCGGCTGTAAGGCTGCCGCCGGTGTTGGAGCTCCGGCAGGTATTCTCGGACCCATCGGCCCAGCTCAGCGGCCTCAGCGACTCGCCGATGAGTTCTACTCATCGGCGAGTCGCTGCCGATGGTGGCGGCTGGCGACATCCGCTTCGGTGAAGGTCCCCCCCCGGCTGGTGGATACGGCCAGACCCCCCGAGTAGGAAGTGGTTGGAGGTCAAGGCTTCGACGTCTTCGGGGTACACGGAGACGTGCGTCAGTGGGCGGCTGTTCACAATGTACTCCGCCTCACAGTGCAGCGTGGTGAGCGTTTCTTCGTGCGGATGTCGCTCCTGTAGTGTTGTGGTCAGCGCGGTCTTGACCGAGCGGACGAGCCTTTCCCAGGCCCTTTCCATGAACGGCGAGCTTGGCGGAATATAGCGCTACCGGATAGTGTGGCTGGCGGCCTTCTTGCGGCTAGCTTCGAGGGCGGCCTTCTGTAGTTCCGCGTCGGCCCCGCGGAGATGGTAAGTTGCAGGGCAAGGATGGCGGAGTCGGTAGAGACGCAGCGACCTCGAGATGTACGGCCCTCGTAGTTAGACACGTAAATAACGCCACGTATCTCTTCTGATGACGACGGCCGACGGTCACGCTGAGTGGCCCGAAGTAATCGAGCCCGGTGTATGTGAAGGGTCTCTGATGATGCGCCAGGCGGCTCGCCGGGAGGTCCCCGGTCGGGAGGACGGCGGCCACTGCACGTCGATGTCGGCACGGTAGGCAGCTCTTCACAATGCTGCGCACAGTGGGTCGTGCACGTATCACTCAGAAGCGCTGGCGTATCTCGTTCATCACTATTTCCACACCACCGTGATGCAGTCTCCGGTGTACCCAGGCTATGTAGAGGCGCGTGTAAGGGTGGTCGCCGTCTAGCACAACTGGGTGTTTCTGCTGCTTGTTGATGTGGACTGCTGCTGTGATCCTCGACTTTATCTTAAAAGTCGAGTCGGTGTCGTCGAGGGTGACCGCTAGTGGTCGCAGTCGGCTAACGCGATGTATTGCTTCTTGTTTCTTTAGCGCATAATCAGCTGCGAGTGGACGGAAGCGATCTTCGGTCTTATCGGTGCGGCGTTTAGCGGGCGGCGCTGTCTTCTTGTTGACGTTGCGCCACGTCGGGTCCGCTTCACTGTTGCGAGTCGTTCTTTTGTAATACACGCTATTTGTAGGTAGGCGTGGCTTATCGGTCGGTGGGCGTGGCTGCTCGGTAGGTGGGTGGAGTTTACAGGCCGGATTACGGCCCCCTTATTACGTAAAAATAAGCAATCAGCAATAATTGCGCGACAGACGCGCGATTGATTGCTTATCGTCAAAAAAAAAACGTATTACGTACGTGATCGCTGGCTAATCGGTTGCTGGTGGATTGAATTAGTGTTGCACAATAGTAGCGATTGAACTATTAATAGTATCGATTAGTAAATTACATTAAATTACAGGAATAGTATTAATTAAACTCAATACTATCGATAGTATTGATCCCTTAGAACTAATAAACTATTGATAGTATTGCTCTTCATAATCGATAAACTATGAATAACACTAGGTATTGAAAGTATCAATACTTTTATACTTTCGATAGTCACCTGTTTTGGAATTGCAATAGTAGGTATTAGTCGTAGTGATGAGACTTATTAGTCAATTGAAATATAACAATTTTGCTTACTGTTACGCACGCTGGCTGAACTATGTTGTCACTAAACAAAAACGAAAACAATCAACATTCTCAGTGTTTCATACCATATCTGTGCACTGCAACTGATAGCATTAAAATACAGTCTGCAAACGATAGTTCAAAACTATCGACAGAATTGATACAATTGATAGTTATTGTATTAAATGTAACAAAACTATCGATAGTATTGATAACTATCAGTTATTGTATAAAATTTAACAAAACTATTTTATTGCTATGATGGTGCAATACTATCGATACTTTCGTTAGTATTGCTGCGTATCAATAGTTTTTTTTTATATTTAAAGCTATTTTGTATATCTAAGATTGTGCTATCGCTATCGTAACTTAATTTATAAATAAATAAATAATTATTTATTTGCAATAAAACATGGTATTACACAGGTGTTATTAAAACAAAATATAGCTCAATGACATGTTTTGCCTAATTTAACAAAGTATGCTTATGGCTAAACTAAATCGAGGCGTTGTCAGTACAGTAATCTATCAAAATCCGGTATAAACATTTCAGTCCTTATAATATATGGCTAAACTAAATCGAGGCGTTGTCAGTACAGTAATCTATCAAAATCCGGTATAAACATTTCAGTCCTTATAATATATCCAGTCCAGCTTTTATAACTAAGGTATTCTTTAACATTATAGAAGTTTATCTTATTAAGCCATTGATAGTTTTATTTTAAATAGTCTGTTATTTAACAATTTTAGGGCTTTTGGTAACTTATTATAAATCTTGACACATATAGCTGGACAGTTTACGTTGTATTTTTTCAATTTTGGGGCTGCACTTAATACCAGTCTTTGTGGGTCCCGTTTCAGACGTGAATTCATATCACCAGCCATCATAAATAAATAAGCATGCTATATATACATGTCAACTATCGATAGTCAAACTATCGATGGTTCGGTAACACTAGTTTGAAACAACAATTTGGTATCTTTATTGGAACGTCAAACAAACGTCACGTCAGATTGTTCAAATGAAAGGATAATGGGAAAAATTGACCCACCTCTCACCTCCAGAAGAATGGCAACTAGAAAAGTTGACATGTTTAGCTTAGAAGTAGAAATTATTAGTTGAAAAATCTCGTTTTTAGGATTCCGTAGCCAAATGGCAAAAAACGGATCCCTTATAGATTCGTCATGTCTGTCTGTCGGTCTGTCCGTCCGTCCGTATGTTATAGCCACTTTTTTTCTAAACTATAAGAACTATACTGTTGAAACTTGGTAAGTAGATGCATTCTGTGAACCGCATTAAGATTTTCACAAAAAAATAGAAATATAATAATAAATTTTGGGGGCTCCCCATACTTATAACTAAAACTCGAAATATTTTTTTTCGTCAAACCCATACGTGTGTTACTATTAATTAATAGGTCTTTAAAAATGATATTGAGGTTTCTAATATCATTTTTTTCTAAACTGAATAGTTTGCGTGTGAGACGCTTCCAAAGTGGTAAAATGTGTGTCCCCCCCCTGTAACTTCTAAAATAAGAGAATGATAAATCTAAAAAAAATATATAATGTACATTACCATAAAAACTACCAGCGAAAATTGGTTTGAACGAGATCAAGTAATTAGTTTTTTTTTAATACGTCATAAATCGTAAACCGCAATTTAACTTTCGTAATGTTATGGATTTCATTTTGCAAAAAAATTCCATAACTATGACTCGATTGTCGTGATGGGTGAACTTTTACTCATAACGGTACCTACAGGTTTGTACGGAACCCTCGGTGCGCGAGTCCGACTCGCACTTGGCCGGTTTTTTAGTTTAGAAAACCGTTTTTTTGTGTCTGAATATTTAAATTACTTATTTCTACATCATTTCTTACAATATATTTTTTTATGTCTAACTAATGATAATAATATTTTGAGCTTTCAATTACAATCATATCTTGTCTCTCTCTCTCTCTCTCTCTTTTTCTCTCTCTCTAGCATCTATTTTAGCTCATTCGCGAGATATGATCAGTAATTGTTTTTATCGTGAATCTTCGTCTCGAGTAGCGCAGGTGGCATCTTGTATATCATTTCTTAAGATAAAACTTATGTGTTTAATAGGTCTCTTCGTAACATTTGGCAGATCGATACAAATTGTATGATTTTAGTTTTTCAACCTTGTTTTTTAGAATGCCATCCTTGATTAATAAATAATGAGAACTAAAATAATACTATCCACCATTAATATAAACTAAACTAAACTCGTTTATTATCAAACAAGCCAATTACTCGACGCCCTCCATAGTCGAAAGGCAACCAAGCTGAATTTGGCGTTGCCATTTTTGAGGTCCCGGGTTCGATTCAATTTGAGTTGTGAGATCGCAATATCAAAAAAGCCTTTGTATGAGCCCTTTTCCACCAGCTGCTCCATCTGGGTCTCGTAGGCCTGCTTCAGATCCGGCCTCTTGTCTATTTTCTTCTCTGTGCTATGTAGGCGGGTAAGGGCGTGGTCGTAGTTATTCGGTAGTTCGATCACGTCCGTCTTCCATAGCAGAGCGACGTCCGGTAATGCGGTGGTTTTCTCTCGGAGTATACGAAGGGCGCGCTCGTCTGGATCGGCGCGCGTCGGTCGGGGTTGTACTCTGAAAGATTCTAAGGCGAAGTGTTTCTTCACAGCTTCTTCAAGTCGATCTTCGACTTCGGTAATGCGGAAGGGCGTAAGTCTTCTCTGCTGACTACGGTCCGACGACTGTTACTGATAATATTTTGAGGTAGCTTGCAGTATTTGCCAGTCAATGCGTGCGAGCGGTGGAGACTGTTTCTGTCTTGTTTGTGAGAGTAGTGGCGACTGTCCCGACCTCATTCTTCGATGTGTAGTGCAAGAGGGGGTGATAAGTCCGCTTGCAGTCGTTTTCTCCGCACTGTCGTGTGTCGCACTAGTGTGAAGCTTTTCTCACGTTGAGGCAGCGGAAACATAGCCGGTGTTGTTTGGCTTCCACCGTCTGTCGCTTGTAGCCTTCATGAAGCGTTTACACTTGCTTGCGGTCACGTGATTTGCCTGTTTGCAAACTGGAAAGCTCCTTTCTTGGTTTTCTTCGGCTTGGCTGTTGTATACGCGTTGAGGGCGTGCACGCGGTGCTGCACATTGCGGTTGTTCGTCTATGTTCCCGACGCTCTCCGGATCGACGTACTGGTCGCATATTTCGGGTTTTCTTCATACGAACCGGAATAGGCGGAGTAGGTCAGGTTCTTTGGTAGGTTGTTCGCGTGTGAAGTCGAACCACCTGTAGCGTAGCGACGGAGTTAATTTCTCGGTGATGTGCTTCACTACCTCGGAATTATATAGGTAATGAGCCTGGTTCAGCACGCGAAGTGTGGCCACGCTGTTCTTGATTTTGCTGGCAAACTGTTTGATGTCACGAGGTGAGTCGGTTGGGCGGGGTCCGTGCCGCAACCGGTCGATCTCGGCGAGGGCGATCGTCTCGGGTCTACCGAAACGTCTTTCTAATTCTTGTGATGTCAACCGGCTTCGTGTTCACTATGAGCAGGCTGCTTACTGCTTTTTTCGCTTTGCCATTCAGGGCTCTTCGGAGTCTTGCTGTGTTTTCGATGTCGGAGTAATATACGAAGGTTTCTTGATAGCTTGCGCGGAATGCGAGCCATTCGAAGTGAGAGCCGATGAACGGAGGTAGCTCTCCGATGTACCTCGGAACTGCGGACGGTGTGTGGTTCGATCGTGCGGCGTGCGCGATCGCAGCCGCAAATTCGCCGAAATGAACACCATTGTCTTCTGACCGGTGGGGTCTCAGCGCGGTTGCAGGCGGCTGTTTTTCGGTGATAGTCTTCGATGCAGGTGCGGTGTAGATGGGTTGTTCCGAGGTTTTGGTCACTGGTGGCACCTGGTCTAGCCACTCGGCGACCCGTGCTTGCCCCAGTGATTCTCCTGAGGCGACGGAATCTTCATGATCAAATTCTTCGTGTGGTGAGTAGTCATGGGTATGGTCTTTATCACTGTACGTCTAACTAACTAGGCTTAGGGTGCAGCATTAAAATACGAAATCGGAATTTAGAATTTATTACTTATGTGGTCACAAATTAATGTCTCATAGTAGGTAGCAGGTTATGCGCCGCACTCTGTATGACGACCGAAACGCGACTGAGTCGTAAAGTGCAGTGTGCAATGCATAACCCCTACAGGGGTATACTGTAGGGGTTATGCATTGCACACTCTTTTTGAAAAAATACATGTTTATTAACCCCCCAATGAACAATAATAGTAACTTAAAATTAACATACATAGTTAGAATAAAACAAACGCACCAATGAACAAAATGCCGATTTGAAAATTCATTCATACACGTTTACATTTATTCACAAACACACACTACACTCGGCACTATAGCAGGATAACGTAACGCAGCACCTAAACATATCCCACAGCCGGTGGCCCTGGCGCTGTAGAAACTTGATCCGCGCGGGGCCGGGGCGCACTGGCTGTTCTCATCTGCTGGGCGATCCAAATTCTTAGTCGCATATTGTATCGATATGCTAATATGTATACAAGTATGCAGATAAATAGGGCAGTGGCTAACATAATCCACATGCCGTAATGATTGATTTTCTCTTCCAATTTGTTGTGAGTTTGGGCCACAATAACTTGCTGTTCCTTAGTTTGGTAGTTACTCATATCGATAATTAAATAAACTGTCTGTACCAGACGAAAGCAGATCGGAAATAAGACGTGAAGTGAATTAGTAACTAGTAATTTATCAAAAAAATTATAATATTACGTTTTCATTCGATAAATTGTTGCGCAAATCGTGCTGGTGGTCTCGTTATTCTGCCTTAGCGCGTTTTCGTAAGCCTAGGGTACCGCACGAAGGTCATCTTTCGTTCGTTAGTTTTTTACTGTTAGCCAAGTACTTTTTAAAAACTGCCTGTGATGATGTGGCGTGCGGTAAATGAGGGCGATAAAAATTTATCATACCTATGAAACGTCGTAGTTCCTCAACCTTCGTCAGCTTTGGATAGTTTGGGATAGCGTTGACCTTCTCCTCCAACGGACGTATTCCTTCCTCAGTCACCTTGTGACCTAAAAACTCAAGCACTATCTGAGCAAAACAATATTTAGATAGGTTTATGGTGATGCCAAAGTCTAGACGTTCGAATACGGACCTGATGATGATGCACCTGATGGACGCAAGAGTGAGTGGCTCTGAAGCCAAACTGCTCGTTAATTAAGAGATTATTGGAGAAAATATAGTCTCTTAGTCGGGAAACTAATACACGTTCGTATAACTTGCCCATGGTCTTTAGGAGACTGATGGGCGTGTAACTGGTGGGGTCTAACCGGTTTTTGCCCGGTTTAGGGATGCCTATGACCTCTGCCTCCTTCCATGCAGCGGGAAAGATACAGTGCGCCATGGCGGTGTTGATGATAGACACCAACAGACAGAGAAGCTGTGCGGGGAGGGCGCGTAAAACTTTAATAAAGATACGGTCTGGGCCGGGGGCCTTGTTGGGACGGAACCCTTTGATTATCGCCTGTACCTCGTCCACTTTAGTAGAGGAGAGAGGGGGGGCGGTGGGTGGGAGTGACGAGCGGTGATCGACTTCAGCGTCCACCGTATGGAGGTGGACGGGGTCTACGGGGAGAGTACTAGGAGAGCACTGCGCCTCGAAACTATCAGCCATACATTAGGCTTTATCGTCGTCGTCAAACGCTAAGGATTGATCGGGACGAGTCAGGGGGGGCATAGACGCTGTTTCATCCGACTTAAAGGACCTCGCTGACTTCCAATAAGCTTGGTGAGATGGCGAAATCTCTTTTAGCAGATCGTCCCACTGATTTTTTCGGAGCTCCGCAATACGCTTCTCAACAGCACGCTGAAAGCTGCGTAAGCTTCTGCGATTTTCCTCGTTGGGATAAGCGTCATAGGCTCTAGTAGCCACGTTTTTAGCTCTCAATAGTTCTCGCGCGTCGTCAGGCAGCCTGAAACGATGGTCGCCCATCGCAGGCAGCTGCCTAGACGAATCGCCTATGGCGACCGAGATGTGGCTAGTGAGTGCGTCGATCGCATGAATAGCTTCGTTAGGCGAGGTTATGTCGTCGGGGATCGAGGACAAACCCACCAACCACCTATGGCCATACCAACCTCGCGGTTATACTGGCCGAATCGCGAGAGATGCACGCGGATTTTGCGTCTGCTAGGCAGTGTGCACTCCGTCGCGTGCAATTCTTGACTCTTTACAAGTATTTTATCTTCTGTTCCTTGTCCCTTCTATTCAACTCTCCCCCTTCTGGGGCTTGACGCCACACTTACGCTGGCACCGTCCGGTGCCGGGCAGCCATTCCTTCTTCTGTGCCAACCGTGCGCGAACTCCTGCAGCCGTCTGAAGTTCGCCTCCAAGGCGACGAGATCGGGGTACCACACCGGGGCGACACTCTCTGAGGTGATCCCATCCATCATCTTACGTCGAAGGTCATCATACAGAGGGCAGTACCACAGTACGTGGTGTCTGTCCTCCTCACTCAGTCCGCACTCGCACATACTATCCTCTCGCATAGCTTCATGTCGCTCAGCCTTTTATTGAAACATCCGTGTCCGGTGAGCATCATCATCATCATCATCATGTTACATAATTTGGTTCAACCCAGCTCATGCCGAATCTACCAACCACGTCCGGGAAAAACTGGAAGAGCTCACGACCCTTGGTGTCCTGCTCCCAGCGGTGTTGCCACTCAACGATTACCGAGTCCCGTATATCGCGTTTCCGTCTGCTCATCTCCTCCTCGGCCGCGTGCTGTCGCGACACCTCCGTCCTGTCAGCTCGTTCAATCTCCAGGTCGGCGGGCAACACTCCAGCCAGTACCGGGAGCGCGGCTGTGCTGACGGACCTATAGACCTTAGTCAGCAGCACAAGTGCGGGCGGGCCTCTGTCCCCTGAGGAGGACCCCGCCGATCAGCATACACAAGGGTGGCAACAAAGGTGCCCTGGTACAAGATACGAAGGCCGGGAAATCGAATGCCCCAGGAAGACGCCGACACACGCGACACCTTACCGAAGCATTTGGCTGCGCGTTCTACTATACCCTGACTTGAGTCGATCACCACGCCCAGCACGGTTGTAGAGTGCACCGAACGGATCAAGGCGCCATCGAGTTTTATGATTAGGGGCCTCTGGGGGTTTTCCCTGATCGTCATCATTGATGACTTGGCCGAGGAGAACCCCAGTCGATTACGGGATCGGATGCGACGCTAAGAGTCTCAGCGGCTTTGGCTTCAATGCCTGCTCTCGATTGCGCCTCAATCAAAATGGTGACGTCATCGGTATAAGCCACCATGCTCACCCCCTCCGGCAACGGTGATCTCAGCAAGTCGTCCAAGAAGATGTTCCACAACGTTGGCCCAAGCACGGATCCCTGCGGACATCCCATGGTGGAGACTTTCCACAATACCTTGCTTCCGACGAACAGGCCGACGCGGCGTCCAGCAAAGTAGCCCGCCAGCATCCGATAGATGTTTGGCGGGCATCCTCCCCTCTTCATCTTAACCATGACCATCGGCCACTAGGCATTGTCGAACGCACCCGAGATGTCAAGATAGATCGCTTGAACATACTTCGCCGAGGACGCCCTGACGGTGCCAGTTATGGCGTTTATCGCCGTAACCGTCGACTTACCTCGAGTAAACCCGTGTTGGCAGTCCGACATCCCCTCCGTGATCTGAGGTGCGCAGTGTAATATTACTCGCTCAAGAATCTTGCCGAGGACAGAGAGAAGCGTGATCGGAGGGTACGCTTTGGGGTCGGTAAGAGGCTTGTCATTGCCTTTGGGCAGCACTAGCAGTCTACCATCCTTCCATACTTCCGGGAACACTCCTTCTTCTACACACTTGGCGTACACCAGATGGAATTCCACTGATGCAGCCTTCCACACATGCATCAGTATTCGCGCAGTCACTCCATCCAGGCCCGGGGCTGTGTTAGGCAGCTGCCTAATTATATTTCGCAGATCCTCACCGGAAGGAGGAGATGCTTCATGACCTGAGGGGACTAGGGCAGCCGAGATCCGCATTTGTTTGTGGTACTCCGTGTCCTTAGACGGATCGTCGTCGGGGCACAGAGCATGCACAAGGCCGTGCATGGCTTCGCCCACAGTCTCCGCATGGCCTTCGGCGAATTTCGTGCCGTTAATTACATTGGCTGGGGGACGCTTCCTACCACTAGCCACTCGGTAGGCCAGACCCCATGGGTCCTGGTTGCCGGACTCGGCAAGCCCCCGGAAAAACGCGAGCTCCGTCTCCTCCTTTCGCCTTCTATATCGCGCTCTGCATTCGTGGAAGTCCTCACGTGCTATCTCCTCTGACCTTCCTCCTTTTTTCCTAGTCTTCTGCCACGTGCGACGTGAAGCGGCGCACTTCTTTCGAAGTCCCTCCAGTTCGTTCGTCCACCATTCATAGCCCGCGTCCTGACTTTTCCTCTTGTACCCGAGGGATTGTCGTGCAGAACGCACAATCACATCTGTGAAGCGTCTGCCGATTGAGTCCGCGGGCTCCCTGAAGTCCATACGTCCCATACGCTCGTGGATCATGGTCTCGAAGCGGTCCCAGTTGACACCCCGGTCCCGAAACCGCTTGGCTCTTAAATTGGCTCGGCGCACCTCTCAATGGCTCGTCTCAAGGTGGGTTGGCTCACCTTAAATGTTATAAGGCGATGGTCACTGGTGCTGGCCCCCACGTGGACTGTCCAGGCGCTGATCGTTACTCCCCTAGTGGCGAGGGTCAAGTCTACGTTAGACTCCCCGTTGACTGTGCTGAAGGTCGGCGGTTGGTCCGGGGTGTTGTGGACAAGTCAAGGAGACAAGTCCTCAACCGCCGACCTCCGGTGGTCCGCTGTCTGCCCTCTGCCGCTGCACTGGCTGGTCATCCCTTGGGCGCCACATAGGGGAGTGCGCATTACTGTCTACAGCAATGAGCACTCTCTGACTCTTTAGGGCCTCCAGTACCCTCTGCAGGTGGTCGATGTGCGGCTCAATGTTCTCACCGTATTTGAAGTAAGCCGACACCAGATAGATGTCGGCATCGTCCAGGTGGCACACCCTGCAGCGCTCGGTGCTCAGGTGATTAAGCAGCGCCACCGCCGAAGTCGAACCGTGGAGGTACGCGCCCGCCAGCGACGACGCGCCACGCTGGAGGATGAGTCCGGACTGCGAGTACTGTTCTTGGACTAGAACAGCGTCGAGTCCGAATTCCTGCGACAGCGCGGGAAGTTCGTCCGTGGCTAGCGCCCCACCTCCAAGGTTCAGCTGCCCCAAGGTCCACGCCTCAAAGAGCGTAGCGGGTGGCCGCTACGCTTTGCTCCTCTGCGTGAATTCGTGCTGGGCACTGGCGAGCCCCAGTGGTATGTGAGGCCGCATCCCTTTTGCCGAATTTGTGGCACGGAGCGCAGCGCTGCACGGAGTCCTTGCATTCTTCCGCTCGATGCCCGTTCCCGCCGCACTTGCCGCACACCACCTCAGTTGCCCTGCAATCGTTTTCCGGGTGTCCGTACAGCTGGCACTTGTTGTAGCACGTTACGGACACATAATCGTGAACGGCCGCAACGTCCCACCCGATGTATAGCCGCTCCAGTTCCCGTAATGCTTTTCTGCACGCCGGCGTGCACTCCTGGACAACCGTGGTGGCACCGCTCGCACTCTCCCCTGAAGCGCTCCAGGGGCCAGTCCTGGTTCTGCGACAGGTTCTGTTCGTGGACTCTTGAAATAAACTCTTTTGGGTCTGGGTCGTCTGTAACAGTGTAGTGTAGTGTAGTGCGGTCGGTCCCGAACGCTCTATTCTGGTTTGGTGAGACACCTGAAGAGTACCGTGGTCATGCGCAGTAACACCCCCCGAGGACCCCGTTGCAAATGAAACAACGTAGTATGTTCATGGTGGAAGCGGTGGAGGGTCCCAGTTTTGCTGCTGGTAGGGTTCAGGGCTTCCGAGTTTCCAATTTTCGAAGTTAATACTCGG
Organism: Anania hortulata; assembly: GCA_963576865.1. Lineage (NCBI taxonomy): Eukaryota > Metazoa > Arthropoda > Insecta > Lepidoptera > Crambidae > Anania > Anania hortulata. Next base: position 5,105,738 of record OY756415.1, on the reverse strand, counting down.
AGCTCTCGTCGAATAATGCAGTGCCGAGGTTTTTTTTTTTTTTTAATGGACGGACATATCGCTGAGTGCCTTTGAGGAAGACATTCGTCAGCTTAACCCGGGCAGTTGTGGCGTGCGCTGAAGGCGCACAGCCTAGGTCCACCCCGCTAGCGGTCGCCGCGACCCGGCCGAGCAGACTCGTACGTGTCGAGCCCCATACTAGCAGGCGTGATCGGGCCAATGTGGAGTGCAAAAGGCACCCTACCAAGCGGCGAACCCGCTAGTGGTGGCGCCGACGGGACCGGAACTGCCGAAACAGGCCGGACCGCTGCCGCTCCTTTCTAGCGGGCCCGATCTGGGGGTGAGTCGGACTCTGGCCTCAAGGGCGCCTCTATAGGCTCGGACCTCGGCTTGGGCCGTCGTCCGTAGGGTGGGCAGGGGAAAAACGGCCAGGCACATGTCTGTGTCGGCCGAAATGAAAGGCGGGACCTCGCACCCTTCGGCGGGTGCGGTGACGCGAACTACGATGTTGTGCAGTACTTAAAGTGCTTAAGGCGGTGTTGGCTGTTGTTCTACAGTACGCGGTGTAGGAATCGTCAGGGTCGTCCAGAACGTGCCGAGGCCGACGGAGTCGGGCAGCGACATCCTCCTGGGGCGTGTACGTGGCGGCTTTGACTATAAGCGGACTGGAGTGGTTTTTTGCCTTATCAAAGAAGCGCTTAGACGCTTCTTTCATATATTGGGCTACTGAGGGCATGTCGAAATCTCTATAAAGATTCTTGCGGCGTACGAACCACCGTTGACCCGAGGCTCTAAGCAAGAAATTATTTTGAAAACTTACGAGCCTATCTGGCACACCGAGTTGGTATAGCTTGTAAATCAAGCCATTGTGCCAGACTTTATCGAACGCTTTCGCCACATTGAAGAATAGCGCTCCCGTCTCTAAGGAGTGGGTTCTGTTGAGTCCGTCCAGAATGTGTTCCGTTAAGCGGTGCACCTGGTGGACGCAAGAGTGAGTGGCTCTGAAGCCAAACTGCTCATTAATTAAAATATTATTGGAGAAAATATAATCTTTTAGTCGGGAAACTAATACACGTTCGTATAACTTGCCCATGGTCTTTAGGAGACTGATGGGCCTGTAACTGGTGGGGTCTGACCGGTCTTTGCCCGGTTTAGGGATGCCTATGACCTCTGCCTCCTTCCACGCAGCGGGAAAGATACAGTGCGCCATGGCGGTGTTGATGTAAGACACCAACAGACAGAGAAGCTGTGCGGGGAGGGCGCGTAAAACTCTGTTAGAGATACGGTCTGGGCCTGGGGCCTTGTTGGGACGGAACCCTTTGATTATCGCCTGTACCTCGTCCACATTAGTAGGGGAGAGAGGGGGGGCGGTGGGTGGGAGTGACGAGCGGTGATCGACCTCGGCGTCCACCGTATGGAGGTGGACGGGGTCTACGGGGAGAGTACTAGGGGAGCACTGCGCCTCGAAACTGTCAGCCATACATTCGGCTTTATCGTCGTCGTCAAACGCTAAGGATTTATCGGGACGAGTCAGGGGGGGCATAGACGCTGTTTCATCCGACTTAAAGGACCTCGCTAACTTCCAATAAGCTTGGTGAGATGGCGAGATCTCTTTCAGCAGATCGTCCCACCGATTATTCCGGAGCTCAGCAATACGCTTCTTGACAGCACGCTGCAAGCTGCGTAAGCTTCTCCGATTTTCCTCAGTGGGATAAGCGTCGTAGGCTCTAGTAGCCGCGTTCTTAGCTCTCAATAGTTCTCGCGCGTCGTCAGGCAGCCTGAAACGATGGTCGCCCATCGCAGGCACCTGCCTAGACGAATCGCCTATGGCGACCGAGATGTGGCTAGTGAGTGCGTCGATCGCATGAATAGCCTCGTTAGGCGAGGTTATGTCATCGGGGATCGAGGACAGCTGGGGACTGTCACAATTCTCAAGTTTGCACTTAAGTTTGTTCCAATCTACCACTGTTCTCATGTCAGGGAAGGGCTCAGGAGAGCCGAGTTGGACCACCACCGGGCGGTGATCGGATGTGAGGGCGTGAAAGACTTCTATCGAGCATAGACGTAAGCCTACGTTCTTTAGAATAGCCATATCGAGAATGTCGGGGCGGTGGTTGACGTTATACGGGTAATGTGTCGGAGACAAGGGCGGTATGACGTCAAAATCGAGTGTCTCAGCGAGCGTGCTCAAGTCCGTCCAGTTTCGGGTAGTACATAAGCAGCCCCACTGAGTGTTTTTGCTATTAAAGTCGCCGCCCCAAATGACGGCGTCGTTCATAGCGAAGAGTGCCTCGAAGTCGCTCCTTAGGGGAGCTTTGAGGGGTGAGATATACACCGAAGCGATACGTATAGATTGATGACCGGTCATGCCAAGCCTACAAAGCGAGACTTCCATGTCGGTCAGGGGCGGAGGATCAACGGGGGCGCAGTGCAGAGAGCGCTTATAATAAATAAGCGTTCCGCCGCCACGTGTGGGTCTGTCGTTTCTAACGAGATTGTAATTCGCAATCCGAGGACTGCGAATTGAAGGTTTTAAATAGGACTCTTGCACCAGGAGGATGTCGACATGGTGTTCGGTAAGGAAGAGGGCAACCTCATCCCTCTGCGATTTGAGGCCGTCCGCATTGAAAAATGCTACGGAAATCGACCGTGGTTTCTTCCTAGAGGTTGTGTTATCCATTTAAGATGGAACGGAATAAGTTATTGACGCGCAGAACTCGAGTGCTCTGCGAGGACGGCCATCCTTAGAGTGAATTTGCCGTTAGAGGCGCGGAGTTTCTTCGCGACGACGCCAAGCTCGTCGAAGTCGATACCTCCCATAAAGGAGGCGACAGCGGCGAGGTCGGCTGCACGTTTGTGCACGCCTTCGGGGGTCCGGGCCGTAGGGGCCTTAGTGGCTGCCGCCTTAGAGGCGGCAGCTTTAGGGGCGATCGCCTTAGGGGCAGATGCCTTGGGGACAGTCGCCTTAGGGGCAGGGGATGCGCGCGGGACGGCCCCCGACTGGGGGGGCGGTGACGCGGGTGCGGGGGGCGTTGCCTTGGGAGAGCCCAAGGGCTTGGCCCATGCATTAGGCCTGCATGGGCGGAGTTCGGGGAACTCCGAAGGCGCTACAAACGCACGCGTAGCAGACGCGTGCGCCGTCCTAGGGGCAACAGGGGCGGAGGCGCGTGGCTGGACGCGTGGGGCCCTGGGGCATCCGCGATAGTTCGCGGGGTGTCCCAGACCGCCGCACAATACGCAGCCGGGAGGGGTGGTGGCCGTCGCCTTGTCACGGACACAGTCGGCTGTGCCGTGATCCCCGAGGCACTTGACGCACCTCGGGCGGGCGTGGCAATTACGGGCGGAATGCCCGTAGAGTTGGCAGCGGTGACACTGCCCGGGAGCCCCTCGCTTACGCGGGGGTTCGACCTTCAGGCCGGACATAAAGCATACCGTCTTCACATTGAAGACGGCCTTGGCTTCTGAAGAATGGTCCAGGACCACCTGGACCATGTCGTAGGCCTCGCAAGAGCGGGCCTTGTACAGGCGGTGCACCTGTTTGACGGGGTACACCTGCTGCTGGAGGTCGAGGAGGATGGACCTGGTGTCCATTTCCTTAGGGAGATCGCGGATTACTACCCGCAGTTCCCTTTCCTCTTGGAGAGGGTAGGTGTGGAAGCCGATCTTCTCGGCGTCGAGAAATTTAGTAAGGGCGCGGTGGTCCATCGGAGATGGTACCACGACCTTAATGCCTACGGCACAAGCCCTGGCGTGCGAGAACTCGCAAATTTTTCGCTCCTTTAGAGCGGAAGACACGGTATTCCAGGACGACTTGTCCTGGATGAATACCGGCGGTACTTTGCCGGAAGGGCGGGGAGGGGCGGGAGTCCCAGAGGACTGGGACTGCACCGGTTTGGCCGCGCCTGCACTGGTCGTAACGACCTTTGCAGGGGGCGGGGGCGGCGGGGACTTGCGCGGGCGCTTCGCCTTCTTTGTCACGGTGACGAAGTCGTCACCGGACTCGGCGGATTCGGGGGCGGACTGGTAGAGCGGGCGAGAGCGAGACGGACGAACCGTCTCTAGGCCGCGAAAGCGGGAGGGGGGAACGCGACCGGGAGCGCGTGTTAGAGCGAGACCGAGAACGGAGGAGGGTCGGGGGAGAGGAGGCTGTCCCGTGAGCGGGACGCCCGGAGGGCGTTAAAACGATCAAATGCGTCGGGATATGCGGTTTGGAGGAACTCCAGGAGTTCCTCCAAGACCGTCATTGTGTTGTCGTGCTTCTACTGCCGGTTCGCAAGTCGCACCTCTGAGAAGAACCGGCAAGAAACTCGAGAGGTATAACGGTGTGTAGATCCCTCCCTGTTAGTAAACAGGTCGGGGTGAGTCGAGAAGTGAGCCCTAACTAATGTATAAGGGTGTGTAGCCTACTCCTATCTGACCTTCGGGAGGGACCGGGCGGACCCGGGATACGCTCCCTCAGGGATGGAATGCGGGGATGGGAAGGGGGGTCAACCCCGGCAGTGGCAGGTAGCCGGACTCAGTGCCTCAAGAGCGAGGAGGAACGCCTCACCCTCTCGAGCGTGCCCTCTAGGGGGCCAAAGTCCGGGTACCGACGTACCGGCGGAAGGGGGAGTGCTTCAGCGCCTTGAAAAAGGCACTGTCCGACGCTCCCCAACGAGCGGAACCGCCTTGATAAAGGCGTTGAACTCTTCTGGGTTCGTTGTCACCGTAAGGTATCCTCCAGTGGAGCCGCGGGCAAACCACGTAATCGTCAGTCGAGCGAAAACAGACTATGGAGACTCGAGGCAGAGCGGAACGGAGTGAGCGTCCGATCTGTGTGAGCGCTGCGATGCGAATCCTGACTCCAGTGCCGAGGTCGAAACCACCCCTCTTTTATACAAAATTGGAGGCTCCCCCGCCACCCCCACTACTTTATTTGGTATTTTGATTTTTATGTGCCTAGGTAGGTTTTTGTACAATTTTTCTTACTTGACTAATCTTATTAGGTAGATACTTATGTCTAATACAATTTTACATTAACATTCTAACAAGATTTATTTACAAACTATACGAAATGAGGTTTTTTTTCCTGCCGGGTTCGGTGCGAATGAGAGGGCGCTATGTGCGCCTTCATTCGCACCTGCCGGGGTCCCTATACTATTGCGGTTTCTATTTTCCGCGACCTATCGCTTCAATGTACCGAATGTGTGTCTGGTCTAGTCACTAGGACGTGTACCTACCTAATTGTGTGAAAGAAAAAACAAAACAATACAATTATTTAATAAATTAAACTTACCTATTTACAAATATAATTATAATATATAAATAATATAATTAAATCGAACTTAAAACTATTACAAAATATGGGTCGTCCTGAACAACAACATAATAACAAACAACTAGTATTTACTATTGATTTAAAAGATCCACATAAATTAACTCAACTAATTTAACTAATTACACAAAAATATAAATTATTTAATATGTATATCAGTCAATTATGAGCATGGCATTACAATATTGATCGTATTGTCTGTGCATAGATTAATGCTATTTGACAGAATGTCAAGTAGCAACGTCAGTGTGACGTTTAATAATACATGGTTTAATCTGTGAACATGGTACCTAATTGATTCTATTTGCAAACATTAATTTATCTAGAACTAGATTAAAGTGTTAAAGTTATACAAATATAAATGATATGTATGGAAATCATACATCTTGCCGCCTCTGAATGGATCGTGCAAGATTAAAAGATAAAGTGAATGTTAAACAAAAATAAATAACATGTATGGAAATCATACATCTTGCCGCCTACAAAGGAGGTTTCGAGTTATGCAGGAAGTGGGCAGATATTGTTGTAGGCGCGTCGTATGACTCGACGTTTCCTCTGGATGTCTGCAACTCGAGTCACTCCGTCTGGTCCAGGCAGCGTGCGGGTGATGCGTCCAAGCTGCCATAGAAATGGCGGTGCTGAGTTGTCCTTGATGACCATCAGGGTGCCAACGGAGTGATGGTGTTGATCTTCGTTGAAGATTGTTAATAGTTCTCCGACCGAGGTTTTTGTTGGAGCCAAATGTGAAATTTAAGAAAGCTGACCAACATTCTTCTTCAGGAACTGACATCTCGATTATGAGTGAGACTGAGGCACAAATCTGCGAGACCGTTCCTTGAAGAGTTCCTTAAGGCAGCACTGTTGGCTTCCTTAGTAAACTCTGATACTGATACAAGGTGCACTGCTTTAGTTGCAAGGCACACAAAGGCACATATATATGCTTTTATCAGAACACAACCTCTGCCTTTTCGGTTAGCTGTCATGACTGGCTGTGCATAATCAATACCTGTTTGTATTGTATAAAATAGTAGTATACTGAATGCCCATTAAAGGCTGAATAGTTGTGACTTGAATTTACAACTTGTGTAATGCATGAAAGACAGTACTTTTGACTAAGTTCCTGCCCTTTGAATTGACAACATTTGCTATGAATGTGGACAGTGGACAGTACTTTTGACTAAGTTTCTGCCTACTAGTCCAAAAGTTTAAATTGTATTTTTCTAAAGACAACTGTTGCATCTATGAATATATATATTTAAACTGCTATTTTACAATAAAATTATGAATAATGATTTAATTAAAATAATTAATTGTATTTTAAATAATGACATTTGCTTTAAAATAAATAAGTAAGTAAGTAAGAAGCACTGAGCAACAGTGGAAAATGTTATATTATTTTATAACTAGTTGCTCAGTCTTGCCCCCACTTAAATGAGGCTGTATGATGATAATGATGATGTTTAAAATTAGAACTATTTCTAATTATATGCTTCTTCGCTTCTCCCACCGCTAAACAAGATTTTTCTGTTGTTTTAGGTGGAACAAGGAAGGAAGAATGACCTGATTTATCAGCACTAGGACTACAGGAAGCAAGATTCCTAAATGGCTCATGGTTTCGTTTGAGAATTGTTTTAGCCTTTCGCGCTTTATTTGTTCTATTAATAAAATTATCAAACATACATATTGAGGTTGAATTTGGAGTTTGATTTATTCTACCTGAAACTACCCATCCTAATTTTGTTTCAATTAGGGTAGCTATGCTTTCCTAATGGAATGCGACTTGAACCTAGTATGTACCAGAATCTAAACAAATTTTAGTTATTTAGTTTTTAGGTCTCAAGGGAAAAATACGTAAACGCTCCCAGTACAATAACAAAAAGCGTGAACTTAAGGAACGTCAAAAAATTATTGCGTTTTTTAATAGAGATGATAATAGCAGGAATACAGCTGGAAAAAAAGAGTTCGTAAAAGATGGAAAAAATAAAGTACAAAAACGTTTTCTCTTACAGAGCATGAAAAAGTTTTTTTTCAAATATAAAACAGAAGGGGGTATAGTTTCCTTCGCTACTTTTTGCAGAGGAAAACCGAATAACGTGAGAAAACCGACGCTGAGTGATAGAGACACCTGTGCATGCATCAGACATTGTAACCTTTTACTCAAAGCAATAAAAGCTTAATGTTATTGAGACTTCTGATCTCGAGGATTTAGTGAATTTAGTGTCATGTAGTTCAAAGAATTATGACTGCATATACGGTAAATGTACACATTGTAAAAACCAGATACCGACATTTGACAATAATACTTGTTCAAGTGAGGAAAAATGCGAGTGGATTCATTGGGTTCGAAAAGATTATGAATATGGCAAACGGGGCAAAGATGGGTCAATAAAGAACACAAAGACAAAAAGATATATTAAAGACGTTGTCCATGGTAAATTAAGAGATCTGCAACAAACATTTGTGAAAGAACTACTGCAGTTCAAAATACATTATTTTAATATTATCAATCACCAATCGAACTATAGAAAAATCATCAGCAGCTTAATCGAAAATGAAGCTTGCATTTTAGTGGACTTTGCTGAAAATTATCTTTGCAAATTCAATCAAGCTATCCAGTCGTGCCATTTTGGAGCATCTCAACAGCAGTTCACGATACATACAGGTGTTCTTTATTTAAAAGATGCCAAAGCCAAATCATTTGCTTCGCTTTCAGGATGTAATGATCATGACCCTGGGGCAATAAGAGCTCATCTTGAACCAGTCATCAAATATATAAAGGAAGAAAATCGTAACATAAATGTTATTCATGTCTTCTCAGACGGACTATCGACACAATACCGACAGAAAAAAAACTTCTACATGACAAATAAACTGATAAGAGATCATGGCTTCGAATTCGGTACATGGTCCTTTTCAGAAGCTGGTCATGGTAAAAGTGCCGCGGATGGTGTAGGTGGATCACCTACAGAATGCATGACGACCAGGTGGCTTTCGGAAAAGATATCTTGGAAGTCGATGAAGCCGTTCGTATTTTAAAAGAAAATTCAAAAATTGTATTTTTTTTTGTATCAGAAAAAGAAATCAGAGAGCAACAAAATAAAATACCTAATTATTTAGTTCCTGTACCTGGAACTATGAACATTCACCAGGTAATTTTTCGTAATGAGAACGTTTATTTTCGGGATGTTAGCTGTTTCTGTGGCCCTGCAAAAGGTCTTTGTTCTTGTTTTGGTGTAAGGAAACATAACCTGGTGAAAAACAACGAACAATTAACTAATTGTACAGATTTTCAATTGGCTACCACTAGTAATCTAGTAACAACACCCAAAAAAAAGAGTTAAGTACCTAAAGCCTCATCCAAGAATCGAAGAATTAGTGAATCCACTACACCGGAAGACTCGGATGTGACATACGCAGAATCTGATGACAGTTCATATAAAATAGAAACTGAAGATGAAGATTTTAATGATTTTTCAAAACAGCCCAATTCTCAAAACTGTAGTACCTATGTTTCCCCACCTTCAAACAAACTTACAATCCTTTCTGATAAAGTACTCACGTTTCATTGTGATGAAGTATCATTAATTTATTAATTTATTCTTTATATTAGTAAATATAAAGAATAAATTAAACATAAAGAAGAAAAAAACGTATTTTCCCCAATAGAACTCGATGAGAAATTAATTATAACCAAGAAACAAATCATAAAGACAGATAAAGAAAAAACAGGGATTCTACCACAAATTCAACTTTAACATCTGAAAATTATTGTAAAAGTTTTTATGATGATGCGTGGCAGTCTCATGAAAACATAGAATCAGAATTTGAAAATGGTAGCTGGGTAGGGATTGGCCTAAAAGGGAATCATTATGTTGATAAAGTCTTAAGTAAATATTTTGGAAGATACAAAATAAAACCTTTGAATAATGTCGTTAGAAATGAATTTATGTATTTTAAATGTGAAGAAATTGATGAAATTGGGCGCTCACATATTATAACATGGTTACATTCGGAACCTATATATAAAAAAACCGTATAGTTTTTACCGACTTGCCTAATTTGACTTTTATCTAGAATAGATGATAATAGTCAAATACGTATGTGATGGCTAAATAGATATTAAGAAAGTGACCTTGCAATATGTACTTTTATTGAATAAATACCTTTGAATACTCAAATAATGCTTTTATTATGAACATGCCTTAATGTCAACATGTGCGTAACTTTTAGTACATGTGCGTTACAATCATGTGCGTAACTAGTCCTTTACATGTACGTCATGGTACACTTTTTTTGAGACAAGCCCATATCTGTCTCGCCGGAGTTGCGCCTGGATCGCTGCATTATGACTTGAGCCGAAGCCATGCAGTCGTAGTAGGTGTCTTCAAAAAGTTGGCGCTCTTTGTCAACTACCCCCTCGCCTGCAGGCTCCGACTCCGACAGCATTTCTATTTCGGTCTGTAAAGCATCGAATTCATCGAATGTAGTAATTATCTTGTCGTATCGCAATTGGAGTTGTGCTAGCTGAAGCTGTGTTAGTTTGGGCTCACCTTGCAATCCCTTTACGATGTTTTGAAAAGTAGTCAAATTTGCCCTTTATTGCTCCCCTTTTATATTTAAGATTTTTAGATTCAGACATTTTTTATTTTTAAAAAGTTGGGTAGTTTAAAAAATCTGTAAATTAGTCAACTGTTGAATGAATTTCAACAGAAATAACGGAAATAATTAAAGATTTTTTCTTGAATCTGTTACCTAGAATATAGATAAGTTGAAGCGGTGCCGATAAAAACCGTTACCCACCTCACTAGTTCGGAATTTCGGACCGTTATTTTCAGCTTGTCAGCTGACAGCGAGCGGCTGATACAATAGTTATTTTCTCTCGAATAAGTTAAATCAATTCTGTGATTGAATTAATATAATTTAAAGCAGCTGTTTATTTGTTAAAAGTAATGGAAAACTGTTTCTACAATGATGTGGTCTAACGATGTTTGCAAAAAGTGAAGTTAAGTGAATTTAAATGCTGAAAATGTAAATAAATCTTATTAATTAAGGGATTTGTACTCTGCTGTTCAAATTGATTAGTGCAACCGAAAGGAAATAAGTCGTGAATTTGAAATGTGGACGTTATAAATTGCCCAACTGAATTGAATTTTAAATTTCAGGCAGTTAAGAACTGCCTAATTCAGTGGAATTGACGAAGATGCTATGAATTTGAGATCTTTGAAGATCTTTTGATACCTCCAAAGTGATTATGAAACGAGAAAGATTGACTTCAGGACGCTGCAAATCGCCCAATTGAATATGAATGAACTTAAGAACGCTAAAAAACGTCTAAATGGATTGACTTTAAATCGCAAATTGCGCCTAAATGAATGCAGAGGGTGAAAAATGTAAGTAGGCAATTGAATTTACCTCTACAATGTACTACTAAAGAGAAAGGAAAAATTAGGAACGGTCTCACTGTCCTTGTGCCTCAGACTGCCTTGTAGATGATGATCTTGATCTTCTTTCTTCTGGCTTAGACGGCTGGAACGTTCTGATGGTGTTTTCTTTCTTTTAGGCACCCTGCTGGCTTTCCGTCCTCCCGGCTCCCTGGATGTTCCCGGCTTGGCTGGCGTAACTCAGTTGACTGCTGACACCCACGGAGATGACCCGGTGACTCTGCAGATTCCTTCTTGATTCTTCAACAGTCGCTGAACGGCCCGAATATGTAGGATTCTTCAACCGTCGCTGATCCGGCTCGAATATGTAGGATTCCTGACTTCTACTGTAATTTGAAGCTTAGCAGGATTTTAAATAAAATGGACGTTACAGAAAATTATGGTTTTTTATTTCACAAATGGGCAGAGTGACCCCGTATGGTCTAGTGGAGGATGAAAAGTAAGAGAGCGTTATTACATTCTGTGACCTATTTATATTGAATTTGAATGCGGGTCATTAACCGCCAAATGCATCTACGTTTTGGTATTGCATTGTATTATTTACAAATGCAGGTTAATGACCGCTTTCCTTGAGTGACGTTTTGTTATGACTACATAATAACAAAGAACTAGTATTTACTATTGATTTAAAAGATCAACATAAATTAACTCAACTAATTTAACTAATTACTTTAAACAAAAATATAAATTATTTAAGATGTATATCAGTCAATTGTGAGCATGGCATTACAATGTTGATCGTATTGTCTGTGCATAGATTAATGCTATTTGACAGAATGTCAAATAGCGACGTCAGTGTGACGTTTAATAATACATGGTTTAATCTGTGAATATGGTACCTAATTGATTCTATTTGCAAACATTAATTTATCTAGAACTAGATTAAAGTGTTAAAGTTATACAAATATAAATGATATGTATGTGGTACCGTCGTTGTTTCTGATTTCTGTAACACAAGTGCTTCAGCTACTTATCATAGGATCAGAGCAATGTATGTGATGTTGTCCAATATTTATTTCCTCTCCTCCTCCGCCTCTGAATGGATCGTGCAAGATTAAAAGATAAAGTGAATGTTGAAACAAAAATAAATAACATGTATGGAAATCATACAGTTTCTGTAAACCAATAACAAGTACACTCATGTGAGGCCAAATCGTAAATGGAAAAATTGTGCACACATAATTTGGTCTTGTAATAAACAGCAACTGCAGTGATAAATAGACACACCTTAACAGATTGTAAATCCATCGGCAAAACTATGCATTTTCCATTAATAGCTTCACTTTTATCTTTATTTTTTTCTTCACGAGCTCGATTTTTCTTGCATAAGTATATTGTGTGTACTATCGAGGACACAGGCGCCTTACCAGTCTTAGAGCTAAAATCGTTTGCTTACACCGCGTTGCCGCTCACTTTAAGCCACGCCCTCCGTTCATTAATGTTTCGGATTCAATGGACGCAGCAGACCAACAAACAACCGAGTGAAGCATTAAGAAGTTTAAGCTCTATAGGAAGCGTTTTAGGTTGAGTATCGCTTGAGTATTCGCTTATCTTGTGATACGATTCGGTTTGGCAACGTCGCATTTCAGTAAATACGAAGCGCTTAGCACTTGGATTCGCGACACCAAATATAAACAGAGCTTTGTGTAAAATATGAATAACTAGCGTTCGACCGCGGGTTCGCCCGCGTGAAATTTGTATTATCCTAAAATTGCTATTGCAAATTCCACGGGAACCGTGCGATAAAAAGTGTAGCATATGTCCTTTTCTATTCTCCTAACAATGTTTGTGCAAATCTCATTTTAATGAGTAGTTGAGGTGACAAAGCGAAACAAACAAACTCACTTTCGCATTTGTATTATTCGTAAGGAGTACGGATTACTAGTTGATGGTTAATTAAAGTTATGGGTGTTGAATAACGTAACATTTTCAGTTTTATAGATATTGTTTATTGAGTATAAATATCTTAACATCTATGAATACTATACAAATTAAATAAAGTTTGTTAGATCATACACTTAAATGTATTACCTGAGAACAGTTCTACCGATCAGGTTATTTTTTTTAATGTAATATCTATAAGTCATTGAATGGGACACTAGAAGGTCCGATTGCAATTATAGCTACTATTTATTTATTTCTTAACATCTATAGGAACGATAAACTATAAATTTTTCATGTCACGAAGGTTTCAATTTAATGAGGGAGCACTAATTACACAAAAAATAAACTTATATCGATTTAGCATTAGTAACAAAGGTGCAGTAACTAAATTATAATACTATGCTATGCTCTGCTACATATTAAGTATATCTCTAAGTAAGTAGGTAAAAATAAAAACTATGCTTATTTGCATTGAATAAACAAACAACATCAGATTCCAATAAAATATGAAGGAATATTAGTAAATTCCTAAATCAAAACAATGTTAAGCTAATAATAAAAAATAAAAAGTTGTGGTGTTGTATTTTAAAGTCACCCATCAATAACTACATTGCCATACACAAAATATGCTTACACTTTGTTGCCCAGATTTAAAAAAACATACAAAAAGTTGACTTAATGCGATGTGGCATTTTCTACCAGTATATCATTAGGCTAAACTAAAATCATTTGTGCGCGTCGCCTACATTAAATTAATTAATCAAATGTTTTAATATTTAGTTGATGCCCCATTGGCGGCTATGACTGCATCACATCGCGACCGCATTGAGCACACAAGAATTTCGCACAAGTCTGAGCCGCTTAGTGAATCCCAAATTCGGTCGCAATGCGCAATTAAATTTGTCCTGGACCTTTCATTTAATGTGTCCCACCGCTGGACCATCAATCCCCAGAGATTTTCTATGGGGTTTAGATCTGGAGATCGCGAGGGCCAACGCAATGTTCGAATATCAGGCTGTGCCTGAAGCCAGCTCTGCACCACACGCGCGGTATGAATGGGGCAGTTGTCCTGCATAAATATAAACTCCCGCACCTCTGTCTCCGGATATACCACGCGCACAGTAGGAACCATCGACTCCTGGAGAAGCTCGAGATAGGACTGCTCAGTGGCCCTCCCAGAAATTTCAATTAGTTCCCCGGGTCCAGCGGCACTCATCCATCCCCACATATTCACGCAGATTCTACCCGAGTTATTGTTTGGGTTCACGTTACGCGGCTCATAACGAGTGTTGTCCACGCGCCATAAATGCCGACGACCAATTTGGTTTGATTTAAAACTTTTTTCATCGGCAAATATGGCACGAGAAAAATCGAAATCCCTATACTCTCGAGCGAACTGGACTCTCGCTGCCTTATTTTGTTCTGTTAATATTATTTTTGTTGCGGGTTTTCTGTGGTGCATCCCAGCGCGATGAAGTGCCCTCCTTACGGTCCTTAAACTGCAGTCAAATTGCTGAGCGAATACCCGTGTAAGCGTAAACGGCTCTACTGCGTATCTTCTAACCATTTCTTGAGATTGTCTTTGGTCTATTAGATACGGATGTGGCCGCCGTGGTCGATCGACCAATTGTCCCTCCTCTTCATAACGGCGAACCCAAAGATTTAACTTAAATAATCCATAATTTTGCAAGTTAAGTGATTGGCTCTATGAAAAAGAATTAGTGATAGAAGGCATCAAGGAAAGTTCTGCGCATAAAGATTAACTTGCAAGATTATTTGAGTTATAAAATATATATTTTTTAAATATAAATAGGTTTTTATTATTTTCCTACTCAATAATGCGGAGGTTTGGAGGCTTCATAATAATTGGTCTAGTCAGTTTGATATTAACTTTAAATAGGAATTAATTTAGTATAATATTTTCGTTATATCTATTTTTTTTAAACTGTCACCGAAACTGAATAGGCTAGAATACTGGAAGTTTTACTCGAGTTTTTTGTAGTCATGGCTTAGACTAAAACTTGTAATCTGCAATATAAATGATGTAACAAAAATTTCATTTCTTCGTTAAACACTGCGTTGTTGCAATTATTCTTAGAAATCGTTAGTTGCAGCGGTTTATCCTACCTACTTCTACTGATAACGGCCATAAATAAAAGGTAATAAACTTTAAGAACATCAAACAATGCGGCGAAACTTTAAAGCGTGTAACTCATTTTTTAAGACACAATAAAAATAATAATTATAAAAAATTAAAATATTATAAATAATATTTACGGGTAATAGCCAGTATCTTCACGATTAAATATTATCTATATTGAGTGACGCAGCTTGGACAGGCCTCCCACGCGGTGGACTGACGACCTGGTCAAGGTTACGGGCAGCCGCTGGATGCAAACTGCCTAAAGCCGATCGCTGTTGCGTTCTATAGAGGAGGCCCAGTCTGACAGCAGTGGACTTCTAGAGGCTGATGATGATGATTATGATATTGAGTGACCGCTGAGTTATAAATAATAACTATCGAAATACAACCTATTTGTTAAAATGATAAATAGTTTTTAATCATTATTATTATTTTAAAAGTTATTAAAACTTACCGAAAATCCAAGTTCCTGCGAAATTTGCGTAATATTTCTGCCAAGCTCATGTAGAGCAACTATTCTCCCTCTTTCTTCAATTGAAAGATTTCGAGACGCCATAGTCCTTAATCGCGCAGAGGTCAATAATAAAGCAATCAAACAGTCCAAATACTAGCAGGGGTCAACACACAACGAAATCAATCAGTCCGATAAGAAGGCAGAGGTCGTAGGGATCGTTAAACACTTTACAAAAAAAAATAGGAGAGATGTCGACAGTTCGCGAATGCAAAAAGCAGACTGACCCCAAGGGCGGTTACAAAAAACATGTTTGTTAGTAAACAGCTATTTGTCTCTAATTGGTCGTAGTAAAACGTAGTAAAATGCGTAACCAATCAGGGCAGGTTACGTCCTGCCGGCGCGTAGCGCTTGCACAGGAATCTCTCTACAAAGTGGTAAGGCGCGAGAGACCTCGATAGTACGTCAAAAAGAGCCAATTAATGGTCTTTGGGGCCGGGAGTAAAGGATATGAAAACATACCATCTGCAAAGATAAACAATAACATTCTACAAAGAGTATACAAATTTAAATATCTGGGTAATATGTTGACTCCTGACCTCAAGGACGATGAAGATATTGAGAGGGAACGGAGAGCGTTGTCGGTGAGATCGAACATGCTGGCTTGAAGGCTTGCACGTTGTTCGCCGGATGTTAAAATAACATTGTTTAGAGCTTTCTGCACATCTTTTTACACGTGCAGCCTGTGGGCTAGATACACTCAAAAAGCTTACAGCGCTCTCCGTGTCCAGTATAACAACGCTTTAAGGGTGCTGCTGCGGACCTCGCTTCTGTAGTGCATCGGGGATGTTTGCCGAAGCAGGCGTAGATTGCTTCTATGCAACAATGCGTAAACGGTGCGCGTCTCTGGTGCGCAGGGTGCGGGCGAGCGGTAATAGCATCCTGAATATGATCGCTAGTAGATTAGACTGCCTATATGTAAACCATTCTTGTGCCGTTTCGGGGGAAGTGGTGAAAGAATGGCCACTTTAAACTTTAAATTTTGTAAATCGTCTTTATTAACATATCGACGGTCAGAAATTCAATTGGCGTAAGGGAGGGACATGGGGGTAAAAAAAAATTATTGCACTATTCTACTTAACTTTTTCTCCTCTATCTATTGGTATACTTAATTCTTTGCAATCTTTACAAATAAGGCCCTTAAGACCCAATTTTTTTTAGGGGAATTTTCAATTTTGTGACAAAGTACTCCTAATAAGAAAATAATATTATTTTTTAACGTAAATACCAATTGTATTTAAATATTGGGTGTAATAAGCTTGATATTTTCCTTTTGTCCTTCACAACATACACAAAATGAAATGAGTGTCCTATACGCCATTTTCACTTTTTATTACACTGCAACAAATTTGGCGTAAGTACCTCAAACTTTTCTTTCTATCCCTTACACCATGGTTATTTAAATGTATTTATACGTTACGCCACTTCGTAGATTAAAAGTCTTTCTTACGTCATAAGATTTTATAAAACATTAAATCGGAAGTCCCTTTTTCCATCCCTTACACCATGGTAATTTTAATATATTTATACGTTACGCCATTTCGTGGATTTCGTTTCTATACATCATAAGATTTTGTTAGACATAACATCGGAAGTCCCTTGTCATGTTATGTCATTTATTTTTTTATAATACAATAGCTGCAACCATAATAGCTGCGCTTCATGACGTACGTATGACGTACGCACCATGAGGTATATTTACTCAGGATATTATTAAAAAATAAGTAACTAGAAAAAATACTAAACAACTTTTGATTTATTGATTTGGCAACACTCTGAGTAAGTGGGACCGAAGCGAATGACCAGTAGGTATAACTGTGCCTGTTTATTCTTGTAAAAAACAAAAATGCAAGTGATCCGTGATAAATAAATTTGTTATTATATTTAACAGTGTTTTAACAATGGAAAACCAAGAGAAAAATTGTTTACCTAGTTGTTTATTGAGAAGAAAAAGAAAATTAAGTTCGTTAACTCAGTTTCAAAACAATATGTTGAATGGGTGAGTGATTTGAATATTATAGTTATTTTAGCATTACATTAATTGTTTAAACTAACATAGTTCCTAAATAAAGTTTATTTGTGTTTAGATAATAAGCTAAACGATGGTAATTATATCTTTTATTTTTTAACAAAAATTGTAGTATGTAGGTAGGTACTTACGTAGTTATTACAAACATTTAGGTATTATCATTATGATTTGTATTCTAACGTACACCTACTTTGTGTTTTTGGATTCAAATCTGGTATTCTGATAATTTGATTTTTAAAGACGAGATTTTTAGGCAATTCATCAGGAAGTCATCTTAAGGCCATAGCAGGCGAGCGAGTAGGTACCTATTCAAAACACCGCAAGGTTAAACGGCTCGAGCGGTGTGATAATCTACTAACACAATGTCAATTTAGGCAGGTGCTAGTTTAAAAGAACAAAATAAGCCCCACTAACAACATGAGTCATTGTTACTTGATTAAATAAATACATTCAATTCAATTAGGAAGTCACCCTCAGACACATTACTAGTCTGATGACCCACACAGGTATCACACATGTATCACACATTTGTCCTTCTTTATTGTATGGATAGCTATATTCTTAGATTTTAGTGTTTTTGTAAATTTATTTCTAGCATAGGGATCGACCTCGTTTTCTGAACAAAATTGCTTATACGTACTGTATATGTATATGTTTGTATGATTTATATTCCGATAAATGGGCTCTAGGTAGACTTTGTTGGTATTGAGATGATTGTAATGCGACGGGATATTAGGCAACCTATCTAAAAAGTTATTAAGGGCATCAGCACGTCCCTGACAAGGTAATGCTCTAGGATGGCGGTTACGATTCATATTTTCTTCTGATGGATGCATCCCACATTGTCCTTTTTTGGCCCAACTCTGTACTGAAAATGAACCGAGACATTGAGTCCGAAGAAACATTATACGACATACTCGCTTCTTGGTTGTGGTGCCATCATTGGGATTGCTAACAGGAAGAAAATAAATTAAAGTACCTGATCTTCTCGAACTTTCAGATACTGTTAGCCTTTTCCCTGAAAAGTTATGTTATTAGCTACGTACACCTTTCGTTGATGCCAATCCATGCCAATCACTCCAGAAATTCGAATTACACCTAGGTCCTAGGACCCTTGAGTTTCGAAATTGTGGCACTTTTTCACCCCTTGGCCGTTTGCACCCTACATAGTCTTTACCTTCCATTCGCAATCGCTTTGTAACATTTTTTTTCCATCTATCTGGTTGAGCTTCTTTTAGTTAACGTCGGCCTTCTGTCATTTTTATTTATTTTTATTTATTTTATTTAAATTCAATTGCACACTCCACTAACAGCTCATATCTCCATAGTGAACTACCTCCTCAACAGTTTCCGTTATTTGACGATTTGGTTGATTATTTTCGGAATCAGAGCCTATTGCATCATGGTGGTTCGTGATCGCTATCGTCATCTGGCGAAAAGTCATCATAAAATGTAGTATAAGAATCTGGTCTAGGTGGTGGTGATAATAATAATAATTCATTTATTCACTTTTATACAGTAACAGTAGTCCACACAATAAAGGTATAAAAGATGTTCGTTTTGTTACAGTATGACCTACTAAGGCATTCGTGATTAAAATCTTAAATTAATACATTTTGAACATTATAAAAAATTTAAAGAAAAAAGATTTCTATTAAAAAGGAAAAACATAAAATAATAATCATAACAAAATAACTAAAAATTGTCACAATAAATTATGTCAAACTAAACTATAAAACTATAGATATGCGCGGTGATGTCGGGGTTTGACATACTAAAAAAGGCAGTGAATCTGTCGCTATCAAGTCAACTAATTGAACGAGATCTGGGTTATTGTCAGTATTAAATGACCCCAAAATCAAACTTTCTTCTGCCGGAGGTTCGTGCCTTTTATTCGAATGTAGTTCTGTAAATGTAGCAAGATCAATCTGTTCCGAAATAGGAGTTGGAGTTGAAGTTGCGCTTACAAGACTCTGTGCTTCACTTGAGCTACAAATTATGTTGACTAGTGCATGAGCCCTGGGCCCCAAGTCTGCTAATTTACGAATGGCATAATTAAATATCAATTGGATCGTATTGGGATTGTTTGATACATTTGGTATTCTGCTACTAATTTAAGACCAATGGTTTTCCAGTGACATTCCATTGAACTGCCATTGGATAATTTGCTAGTCTGTTCCTTAATCGTTTTACAATAGAATTCGATTGTGGCTTAAAATGGTATTCTACTCTTATTTGATGTTTGTTTGACACTTCAGTCAATGGAATTTCAGTGAGAATTTTGCTATTGACTTACGATCGAGCAACAATACCTCTACGGATCTTGTTACTATTTTGACTGATTATTTTGTGATTATGAGGCCATTGAGTATGAGTGCCATGTTTACGTTGGTGAATTTTGGCTTTAGCGTATGCTAGCGATCGCCGACGTAGACTTTTGGCTCAGCGCCGTAAAACGCGCGCCTTGTTGAGGCAGACTGTTGATGCCTTTCTAGACCTACCGGAGACGGAATTCGTAAAAACATTCCTGTAGTGTATGTGAGTGAAAGAGAAGAAAGCATTATGTCATCTCTAGCGCACGTGTGGTCGTAATACAGCTCAGTCGGCTGTGAGCGACAAGAGTGAGAGGGCACGCGCGTCTAAGAGCCGATAATTAATAGTGAAGGATATAAGTACCACATTTTGACGACGAGGACAAACAGAACTACCGTGAGTAATTTATTATAATAACATTGCATCAAAAAAAAAAGGGGGGGGGGGAGAAATTGTATTTGGTGTTTTAAGACGAATGCTTAAGGCAATTAAATTTACAGTGCAAATTGCGGTGAAGCAAACATTCTATTCGTCTAGTTATACTTACCTAGTTAGTTACATATGATGCGAGTCGACCGCATCACATTTTGTTTTGTAGATGCTGTAGGTCAGCCATACTCTAAGTGTGTTCCGCGGAACCCTAGGGTTCCGCGATACCCCTGTCGGGGTTCCGCAAGAAGTTAGAAAAAAAAATCAAAACACCTCTCTCTGGTCGACCGTTCTGTCGCGGCGTATCACGATTCACGAACAATTTTACTATGCCGCCACCGCCGATACCTACTTGTGACCGCGCAATCCCTTTGATAAAAGCCGCCTTTGAAATTAGACGCTATAATTGTGAACAAGCGACTTTCGGCTCTAACTTCAAAACGTAAAGTCGAGATTGCTTACACCACATTTTTTGAATTTCTATTTTTATATCGGCTTTTTATTTATCAAAGACGCCGACTCGAGTATTTTTGAGAATGTTCGAGATTGAGGCTAGGACTATAAAAGCGATGATCAAGCCTTGACACTAGTCAGTCGACGATTAGCGTTCGGAGCGATAAGTACCTACCTGCTAGAAAAAAATTGTGTATTGTTCTACTGCTGTTTTCTGATTGTATCAATTTTTTACATTTCTTCTTTGGACTAAAGTGCTAAACTTTTCTACGCAGTAACGACCGTGCATTATTTTAACCTCACCATCCTGAAAGAATGGAACGTTGGCTTAAAGGCGTTAAACGTGTCGCAACAACATCTTCCAACGAAGCCGAATGTTCAAAAGCAGTCCGCGTGGAGTATACAGCAATTACCGATCCAGACGATGATGCAACGACGTCAAGTTCCACGGTTTCAAAGGCGAAAAAAAGGAAGTATGATGAATCATATATCAGTTTTGGATTTGTTGATTCCAACGGCTCACCTCTCTGCATGTTATGTAGTAAACTGCTTCCTAATAGTTCCATGGCACCTGCCAAGTTGCGCCGACATTTAGAAACTGTACACCCCGAGTCTAAAGACAAGAATAAAGAATTTTTTGTACGTAAAAAAGAACAGTTATTGGAAAGTCAAAAAACAATGATGCATGTAACCCAAACTATCAATGAAAAGGCCACGGAGGCATCATATTTAGTTAGCTATCGCATTGCACAAGCAGGAGAAGCGCACACTATCGCTGAGAATTTAATAAAACCATGTGTATTAGACATAACAAAATGCATGCTCGATGAAAAATCTGCAAAGCATCTTTCTACTGTGCCGCTATCTAACGATACTGTTTCACGGCGAATTCATGATCTAGCAAGCTACGTCAAACAAGAACTAGTTACACGTCTACAAAAAACACAATTCGTCTTGCAAATGGATGAGTCGACTGATGTCGCTGGTCTGGCTATCTTGCTGGTTATCGTGAGATATCCATGTGAAAGTTCTTTTGAAGAAGACATGCTTATGTGTTCACCTCTACCCACAAACACTACCGGAGAGGAAATTTTTAATAAAATAAATATATTTTTTGAGGAAAATAATCTCAGTTGGAACGATTGCATTGACATTTGTACAGATGGGGCCAAGGCGATGACGGGTAAAACAGCAGGAGTAGTGTCACGAATAAAAAATAAAGCGCCTAATTGTAGTTCCAGCCATTGTATCCTGCATAGACAAGCACTTGCGATGAAGCAAATGCCGTCCAATCTAAAATTAGTTATGGATGAAGCGGTAAAAATAATTAATTTTATCAAATCACGACCACTACAATCCCGATTGTTCTC
Source organism: Anania hortulata (assembly GCA_963576865.1). Classification (NCBI taxonomy): domain Eukaryota; kingdom Metazoa; phylum Arthropoda; class Insecta; order Lepidoptera; family Crambidae; genus Anania; species Anania hortulata. The sequence continues at coordinate 5,083,851 of OY756415.1, read as the reverse complement.
ATTATTGTGTGAAGATTATGGCAGCACACATAAAACACTGCTGCTCCATACAGAAGTGCGATGGCTGTCTCGGGGTAAAACTTTAACAAGGCTATTTGAACTTAGAGCCGAGTTACAAATGTTTCTTTCAGATACTTCTTTTAATTTGAAAGACCGTTTGTATGATAAAACTTGGTTGTTCCGACTGTCTTTTATGGCGGATATCTTTCAGAAACTGAACGAATTAAATTTATCATTGCAAGGTAAACAGACAACAGTGTTCCAGGCCTGTAACAAAATAACTGCCTTCAAAAGAAAATTAGATTTTTGGATTATTTGCGTTGGAAATAGAGAAATAGAAAGCTTTACGTCACTCAGTGAGTTTCTTGGCGATAACAACTCAGAAATATTTCAAGATGATGTATTTGAAGAATTGGTCCAATATCTCACTTCGATGCGCGCATCTTTTGAGCAGTATTTTCCTGAAGAACAGAATACAAAAATGAAACTGAATTCATGGATTCATAATCCTTTTTTACCCAACTTACAAAAGCCCGAAAGTATGTCAAACGAGATATATGAATCTCTTTTAGAAATGTCATCTGACACAAGTATGGAGTCACTGTTCAAAACGACGCCTCTCAACGATTTTTGGTGCAGAATCCGAAATGAATATCCAATGCTTGCCAAAATGGCTTTGAATATTCTTCTCCCGTTTCCAACAACATATTTGTGCGAAACAGGATTCTCAACCTATGCAGCCACGAAAACAAAATACCGCAATAGACTGGACGCCGAACCTGAATGAGACTTCAACTGTCCTCTATGAAACCTGATATCAACCAATTGATGAAAAATAAAAAACAGTTTCATACATCCCATTAGTTAGATTTTTTTTCTTTTTCAATGTTATATTTATTATTATACTTGTTATGTAAGTAAGTAATAAGTAACTGTTACATGGTACTCTAATTATGCTTATTAATAAAAAATACACTTAAAAACCATTGTTTTATTGTAGGGTTCCATCAAGTATTTTGCTATCCAAAAGGGTTCCGTCACCAAAAAAGATTGAGAACCGCTGCTGTAGGTTATCATTTTCAAGCGAGACGTTAGTTTACATTTCTTATTGCTATGAGTGCCTATTTGTGGGGTCGTTTGTATATGATTAATTCATGACCATCATTATCTTCATATATTCATACGATTAAATAATACATTTACAAGTTATATTTAAAATTCTCGCCTCAACTACGAGCGCCCGGGTTCGATTCCCGGTCGGCTGAAAATTTTGTATGTGTTTTAGATTACAAATATTTATACAAAATGCGTACACTGTTGCATGATCTACCTCGTTATCTAATACTAAACTGTAGACCAATATTAAGATTATTTATTATTGCATCATGTAACGATCCTCGTACAAAGGAAAACATGAGTCTCCTCATGTATTGACTAAATCACAGGTGATGCCTATTAAATGATAGAATGTAATGTTGTACAAAATCAGTGTGTGAGTTGGACACGAACAAGACGTGATGTCGGTGTTAAGCTGTGAATTGTAAAGTTACCAGATGATGCCTGGTAGTCCGCAAACAGGTGACGCCTGCAAGGACTCCGTAATATAATTAAGTACAGGTGATGCCTGTAAGTACATAATGCGATGTGACGTACTTAGGTATGTCAAAGTGTGAAACATGATGTTTTATACGGGTGACGCCCGTAATATGAAGTTTTGTATTTAGGTGATGCCCGTAAGATTAAGTCTTTTACGGCCACCGCCCGATACATGATGTATTATACGGGTGACGCCCGTAATACGAAGTTTTGTATAGGTACGAGTAACGCCCGTTTACTGAAATTTGAAGACAATTCGTACAACATTGTTAGTTTAAAATTGAACTTTTGCGATTGTATGAACGCTGTAAGGAATAAATAATGAATGTGTCAGGTTGTTAAAAGAATGATGCTCATTTGGTGACCTAACTTAGACATTCTTTATTTGTTTCCTTGTCCACAGATTAAATGATGTCAAGTCTTAATTTTGAAAAATTCGAGTGCGATTGTGAGGTAGGATCTGTTGGAGCTAGATGGGAACGTTGGAAAAGGAGTTTATATATTTACCTGGAAGCTGCTAGGAAGTTCAAAAAAACGCGCAAGTTTGTTGCATTGGGGAGGACAAGGACTCCAAGAAATATTGTTTAATATACCGGGTGGCTACGTTACGGCGACAGAAGGAGATGATCGCGACATAGATGTATTCGAAGTAGCAATAAAGAAGTTAGATGAATATTTCGCACCCAAGCAAAACAAACGGTATGAGAGACACATATTCAGACAAATGAAACAGGAAGGAAACGAGAAGTTTGAAAAATATTTAGTTCGACTAAGACAACAAGCATTGAAATGTCAATTTACGGATGTGGACGACAGTTTGATTGATCAGATAATTGAACAGTGTTCATCAGAAGAACTTAGGAAAAAAGTACTTCGTGCAGGCGAAAAAATTACCTTATCTGAAGTCATAACCGAAGCAAATACTCTAGAAGTGGTGGAACGTCAATTTGGTAAATTCAGTCAGAAAAGAAAAGATCAAACTGTCAATAAAATCGATACACAAGTGAAGGAAAAGACATTCCTAAATAAAAGTAAAAAGACGTGTTTCCGATGTGGTAGCTGGAATCATCTGGCCTATGATGCGAAGTGCCCAGCTAAAGGAAAAATATGTAACAAATGCAAGAAGGTGGGACATTTTCAAGCTCACTGCAAGGGAACAGACCTAAAACGAAGCAATGAAGATTGTAAAGCAGAAAGGAGCGAAGATGCGAAAAGATTAAAGAAGTCGAGTCAAAGTGTTGAAGATATAAAGCAGGCGAATGCGATAGAAGATAAAATTGATTACGTTTTTAATATTTTCCAAAATGATACACAATTGATTCTCAATCATATAATCAGAAGTTATGGCGATAATAAATTAATGAAGTAAGAATCTGAAAATTGTTTCATTGAACAAAAAATCTAAAATTAAAAGAAGGAAGGGATGTAGTGTATGTGAGTGAAAGAGAAGGAAGCATTATATATCTACCGCACGTGTGGTCGTAATACAGCTCAGTCGGCTGTGAGCGACAAGAGTGAGAGGGTAAACGCGTCTAAGAGCCGATAATTAATAGTGAAGGATATACCACAATTCCGACTAGGAAAGGCAGAAGTGAGGGCACTGTCCTTAAAACTAACACCATTTCTCCAACGACAACGGAGGAAGGATAGTACACCAACTAGTTTGAAGGTTAGTAAAGTGCGTTTTTTTTTAAAGGCAAAGTTGCTAAGTACCTAGGTGTTTGTATAATATCAAATTTTCATTGCACTGGCCTTCTATGCGACGGGGTCATACCAAACGCTAGTTGGCCAAAGCGTATTCCACAATGTGTCACAAACCACTGTATCAAAAGCTATGAGACAAGTAACTAAAGGCACTCAACTAGCCCGATATATTTAAAAAATATATTGTCTGGCCTGTGCAAGTCCAAGACCGAAATGCTATTAAGGCAAAGTAAGTAGACATCTGCCATTGAGAATTACATTTATTTAATTATGTACCTACCTAACTGATACTTACTGTTATAGGTTCAATAGGTTTGGAATCCCAGGAGTGTTGGGTTGTATAGACGGCACTTATGTAGCAGTTATAAGACCGGTTGTACATGAGGAGCGTTTTTTTAACCGAAAGGGTTACCATTCACTGAATGTGATGATTGTAAGTTATCATACATAATTAAACTAATAACAATAGGTTAGAAACCCTATTTTAACTTAACAATTACTTATAGATATGTGATGCTGATCTCAACATCCTATGTGTGGATCCCAACAGCCCTGGACTGACCCATGACTCAAGTGTGTGGCAGAGTCATTCCATTTCTGCTCACATGAAACACTTGAATGATGTTGGAGAGCATATTTTTTAATTGGGTAACGTTTTTGACTTTCAATAACTTAATTTTGACATATTTCACAAACATGATTGTTTATAATTTTGAAATATTTTAAGGTGATAGCGGATATCCTTTGAGGACGTCAATGATGACCCCAATACTTAACACGGTTGAGGGGACACCGGAGCATCTACACTACCAAATGTATGTTTCGGCCCGCAACACGGTAGAGCGCTGCATTGGCGTATTAAAAGCTCGTTTCAGGTTATGTATTTCAATAAATAACAATAATTTGTGTACTATAAATTATGATATGCAAGGTAATTCAATATATTGTTATTTTGTAGATATCTGCTAACTGCGCGAGCATTACACTATAATCCAGTGACTGCTGGGAAGATAATAAATGCTTGCTGCGTCTTGCATAATATTGCAAACAAGCATCGACTACCGGTGACACCTCTCACATCCGAGGAAGCTCTTATAGAGAGGCAACGACAGGATCAAGTATGTCTTCACGTTGTTGCTTTATTTACATGCAGTCACTTGAGAATGAGGTCTGTATTACTAAATCAGAAATAAATAAATAAATATTGGACACCACTCACATTCATTGCTCTGATCCTATGATAAGTAGCTTAAGTATTTGTGTTAAACTAAACCTATTGACATTCAAATAAATCATCTAGGGACTGACACTAAACATGTAAATGAAATAAAATTCCTTGGTATAAAAATGGATAATGCATTGAACTGGAAATCCCACACGCAAGAGCTATGTCTTAAAATAAATAAATTTGTATACGCATTGAGAAAACTCACTCAAATAACCAACACAGCACGTTCAGCTTACTTCGGTTATATTGACTCGATTCTGCGCAATGGTGTTATATTTTTGGGGAAATTATACAAACCGAGAAATGGTTTTTAAGTTTTAAAAACGATGTATTAGAGCCCTTTGTGGACTGCAACGTCTGCAACGCACTGATTCTTGTAAACCATATTTTAAATCACTGGAGATACTCACACTTCCATGTCTTTATTTGTATGAATTGACTGTTTTCACTAAAACAAACCCACAATTCTATAAATTTGCATCTGATGTACATAAAAAAAATTTGCGAAATAAAAGTAAACTATATTCACTACCAGCTCGAACAGCCTTAATGCGGAAGAGTGTACTCTGTATGGCTATAAAAATATATAACCACATTTCAGGGCCATTAAAGAGCTACCAGCACAAATATTTAAAAAGTGTCTCATGCGAGTGGTGCTAGACAGGGATTATTACTCAGTTGCTGATTTTTTAAAAGTATCCTGGACGTGATTTCTGTTACTATTAAAATTTGTTGTATGTACTATCGAGGACACAGGCGCCTTACCAGTCTTAGAGCTAAAATCGTTTGCTTACACCGCGTTGCCGCTCACTTTAAGCCACGCCCTCCGTTCATTAATGTTTCGGATTCAATGGACGCAGCAGACCAACAAACAACCGAGTGAAGCATTAAGAAGTTTAAGCTCTATAGGGAGCGTTTTAGGTTGAGTATCGCTTGAGTATTCGCTTATCTTGTGATACGATTCGGTTTGACAACGTCGCATTTCAGTAAATACGAAGCGCTTAGCACTTGGATTCGCGACACCAAATATAAACAGAGCTTTGTGTAAAATATGAATAACTAGCGTTCGACCGCGGGTTCGCCCGCGTGAAATTTGTATTATTATAAAATTGCTATTGCAAATTCCACGGGAACCGTGCGATAAAAAGAGTAGCATATGTCCTTTTCTATTCTCCTAACAATGTTTGTGCAAATCTCATTTTAATGAGTAGTTGAGGTGACAAAGCGAAACAAACAAACTCACTTTCGCATTTGTAATATTCGTAAGGAGTACGGATTACTAGTTGATGGTTAATTAAAGTTATGGGTGTTGAATAACGTAACATTTTCAGTTTTATAGATATTGTTTATTGAGTATAAATATCTTAACATCTATGAATACTATACAAATTAAATAAAGTTTGTTAGATCATACACTTAAATCTATTACCTGAGAACAGTTCTACCGATCAGGTTATTTTTTTTAATGTAATATCTATAAGTCATTGAATGGGACACTAGAAGGTCCGATTGCAATTATAGCTACTATTTATTTATTTCTTAACATCTATAGGAACGATAAACTATCAATTTTTCATGTCACGAAGGTTTCAATTTAATGAAGGAGCACTAATTACACAAAAAAAAAACTTATATCGATTTAGCATTAGTAACAAAGGTGCAGTAACTAAATTATAATACTATGCTATGCTCTGCTACATATTAAGTATATCTCTAAGTAGGTAAAAATAAAAACTATGCTTATTTGCGTTGAATCAACAAACAACATCAGATTCCAATAAAATATGAAGGAATATTAGTAAATTCCTAAATCAAAACAATGTTAAGCTAATAATAAAAAATAAAAAGTTGTGGTGTTGTATTTTAAAGTCACCCATCAATAACTACATTGCCATACACAAAATATGCTTACACTTTGTTGCCCAGATTTAAAAAAACATACAAAAAGTTGACTTAATGCGATGTGGCATTTTCTACCAGTATATCATTAGGCTTAACTAAAATCATTTGTGCGCGCCGCCTACATTAAATTAATTAATCAAATGTTTTAATATTTAGTTGATGCCCCATTGGCGGCTATGACTGCATCACATCGCGACCGCATTGAGCACACAAGAATTTCGCACAAGTCTGAGCCGCTTAGTGAATCCCAAATTCGGTCGCAATGCGCAATTAAATTTGTCCTGGACCTTTCATTTAATGTGTCCCACCGCTGGACCATCAATCCCCAGCGATTTTCTATGGGGTTTAGATCTGGAGATCGCGAGGGCCAACGCAATGTTCGAATATCAGGCTGTGCCTGAAGCCAGCTCTGCACCACACGCGCGGTATGAATGGGGCAGTTGTCCTGCATAAATATAAACTCCCGCACCTCTGTCTCCGGATATACCACGCGCACAGTAGGAACCATCGACTCCTGGAGAAGCTCGAGATAGGACTGCTCAGTGGCCCTCCCAGAAATTTCAATTAGTTCCCCGGGTCCAGCGGCACTCATCCATCCCCACATATTCACGCAGATTCTACCCGAGTTATTGTTTGGGTTCACGTTACGCGGCTCATAACGAGTGTTGTCCACGCGCCATAAATGCCGACGACCAATTTGGTTTGATTTAAAACTTTTTTCATCGGCAAATATGGCACGAGAAAAATCGAAATCCCTATACTCTCGAGCGAACTGGACTCTCGCTGCCTTATTTTGTTCTGTTAATATTATTTTTGTTGCGGGTTTTCTGTGGTGCATCCCAGCGCGATGAAGTGCCCTCATTACGGTCCTTAAACTGCAGTCAAATTGCTGAGCGAATACCCGTGTAGGCGTAAACGGCTCTACTGCGTATCTTCTAACCATTTCTTGAGATTGTCTTTGGTTTATTAGATACGGATGTGGCCGCCGTGGTCGATCGACCAATTGTCCCTCCTCTTCATAACGGCGAACCCAAAGACGGACAGTGTTTCTCTGCGAAATAAATATTTACGTTTAAATAACCTGCTACTACAAAACCATGTAGATGTATTAGGGCCAGAGCAAACCTGGCTAGGCGCAGCGATAAGACTGAGATAATAATAATTTAAAAATAAACCGTAATATATAAGGTCTAACAAAATCAACTACATTCCTTTTAATGGGGGTATCTGTACAACGAGCTGAGCAAGCTCACCAAATTTGAGCCAAAAATTCAGGCTAGTTACAGAGATATTGATCATAACAATCTCATTCCGTAACTACGAAAATCTACACCCTTTACAGCTGTTTACTACTACATTGACACACTACGCACGCACACAAGCAAACGTGACCCACACATGCACACACTCAAGAGAACAGCGCGGTGCGGCGACGGCGACTCAGAAATACCAACATGAAAGAATTACCCTGATTTTAGGGTAAAATAAAGTTTGTGGGTTTTCATTTATAAGGATTTTTTTCACTACAGATTGGAGTAGAATTATGTGTTTCGCAATTAGAGAATTAGGAATTAGGGGTTTTAATTGGTTGTTGATTGTTGCGCTATTAGGAAAAGAAGTACCTATCAAAGTAGACAAAATAAAGCATAAATCTGAAAGGGATTACGCGTCATTCATAAAGAGTTCCAGAAAGCCAATATGAAGTTTTATGTAATCCAGAAAACTGGGCGGTCAATATTGAGTTTTGCGAGTGGGTGTGGTTTCGGAGATCATCTACCAACAAGGCTAAAACCTCACCCACAATCGCAGAGTAAAAATATTGAAATTTATTATCAGAATGTAAGAGGTCTTCGTACAAAGTTAGACAATTTCTACATAGGTATCTCTTCTTCAAACGCAGATTTATACGCCATTACAGAAACTGGCTGTAATGCCTCTGTCCATGACTCAGAAATAATTCCTATCGGTTACACCATAATACGCTGCGATCGAGCGGATGGACGAAAACTTGGCGGCGCGTTTCTCGTGGCCACACCGCGCTTCGAGCTACGGCAAGTGCCAATACCGGGTGACGTCAACGTAAACGATCAGCTGTTTGAACTCGTTTGTGCTACGGTGTACCTACAAAATAAGTTGTTGTTTTTGTTATGTGTACTTTATATTCCGCCACATAGTAGTGATACTGAGTATATGATGTTATTTAAGATTATTGAAGAATTATGTAACAGTTTTAGAAATATTATTGTAATTGGGGATTTTAATTTGCACTCGTGTTCTTCGGCAGTAAGTAATTACTATGAATACTTCCAGACTTATTGTGGATTCACTCAGGGTAATAAAGTAGGTAACTGCAACGACCGCCAGCTGGACTTGGTTTTGAGTGCATTTGAGGGGTGCGAGAGTGTGAATGTGACCGCGGCTGCTGGCGGTGCCGCGCGCGAGGTCGCGCTTGCTGAGCGAGGCGCCGCTGACGCGTGCACTTTCGCTTTCTCAATCTCATAGCGGATCACTTAGACCTGTTTTATTGTAGCCTGAGTGAATTCACAAGAGTGGCACTGTCTATATCTTGTTATTATAATAACTGAATTGTATTATTGTGTAGTCTTACAAATTAGTACCTAGTCTAGTTGCTTCACTATCGCATTGGGTGCATACCTGTAATGATAGTTTTAAGTTTTGGATAAATAAATAAATAAAAATAAATAAATATCTTCAGTTTGACTTCACTTCCTTCGCAGGCTGTCATCGCCGAAGCAACTTCTTCGTTGGCGGTGACGTCTTCCTGTTGTCTGGCAGGGGCTTCGCTGTGTAGAGTAGCGTGGTGTGGGCGTTTGCATCCCTTTGTTCCGCAGGGCTTCTGTTTGCAATTCAACCTCCGATGTCTACTGCTGATGTACCGGAACCAGAGTCCCGCTTTCTTCACCACCTCCCATCGTTCGGATACCGGCAGCTCCTTGTACTTAGGGCAGGCAGGGAGTCGGTGCTGTTCGTTGCAGACTGTGCATGCTTCTAGCTTCTCTGTGGTTGCTGCTGGTTGTGCTTCAGTTATGTTGAAGACTTTCTTTTTTCCCTCTGGTCTAGCTGTAGGGCGCGGCGGTGCCTCTTTTCTAGTGACGCTGTAGCTGTGTTTCAGTGCACGGTCCGCTTGTTGCATCAGAAATCGAGACAACTTGATGATCTCTGGTATCGCCTCTGGATTTTCTTCAGCGTAGTCACACCACTTTGTTTTGATATGAGGGCTCAGCTTTTCCGGGATCTCCCGTACCAGTAATGGGTTGTAGAGGTATGCTGCGTCAACGTTTCTTAGCGTGGCTACGACGTTTTGAACTTTCACAGCGAATGTATTAAGTTCACTTGCTGTAGATCCTAATTTCGGTAGTTTTCGCAGGTCTTCATACGTCATGTCGATGATGATCTCTGGACGTCCATAGCATTGTTGCAGAGTCTTCATAATTTCTTCTGGATGCGTAGCGGTGTTTAAGAGCGGTGCTACGGTGTCTCGTGCTTCTCCACGAAGGGCGTTGCGTAGTCGCACTAAGTTCTCGATCGGTGAGAACTTGTACAGCTACGGAGCTGCAAACTACGGAGTTTGCTTCATGGCTAGCGCAAACTGGATCCATTCCATCGGGGATCCCGAAAAGGTCAGAAGATCAGTTGCCTGTCGTGGCGGTGGCCGGCTGGACATCATTTGTGTGAGTGTCTCTGCTAGCTGTTCAATCCCGCGGCTTCTCGGCGTCGTTGATCTTCTTCTTGCACGTGTCGTTTGTTCATTCGGTCCCGGTGTCCAAAATCTCGTCCTTCTGTTCATCGGAGTAGTAGCTTCGGTAACGACCGGTTCTGTGGGGGCGGAGGCTTCGTGCCGCTCCCCCTGTTCATTGCCGACGTTCGGTGCGGATTTATTTAACCAATCATGTGTCCGTTCCATATCTTCCATTGGGTCAATCTGGTCGCTGACACCTCTTCGAGCTCTGCTACGTCGGCGGTCAGCTTCTTTCTTATTAGGTTAGCTTCTAGTTCCAGTTCCTTCCGACGAATAGCGGCGAGCTTCTCTTCCACTTCGTATCGTAGCCTTGCTACGGCGCTGGCTGTAGACTTCGTAGAACGCGCCACACGACGTTGGGTTCCGTATGTCGTCTGCTTGTCTGCCGGGCGATCCGTAGTTTCACTGGGCTCCATCATTGCAGCGCCTCCTCGTTCGGGAAGTTGGGTGGCAGCTGTAGTGGGTAGCCTCTCCAAATGGCCTTGATGCGGAGCAGGGTTGACCTCGTGCGTAGTCGAAGGCGATGACCATAGCGATGAATTCTTCTGGTGGTTCTTTTTTTTTGATCCGGGCTCCTGAAGGACCAAACAATGTTAGGGATTTCGGGCCTAACACTGTTTTGGGGTAGAGAGTGGACTGTAGATTTTCTCTTTGAGGCCGGAGCAGGTCACTGAATAAAACCCACTTTGAAGGATTCAGCTTTTATTGGAGATACACTAGGATGTTACTATTTCTAAGGTTTATACTGTACTGCTAGTATTGCTAGTACCCTTGGAAACCGCCCGACTTATATAGCAATCTGAGGAAGATTTTAGCCAATCAGAGCGCGTAATTTTTTACACTCGGCACCAATGTGTGCATCCTGTTTGTTACGGACAAACCAATCAATCTATTTTGATGTAATAGTTATAAGTTTAATGTTTTGTAAATAAAGCTTAATTTTCTATTAGGGCCTAGCTATAAGGCATATGTAATTAGCGCAGGGATTGTTTTATTTTAATAAAGTTTGTTTAGATATATCCCACTTGCAACTAGGTAGGCAGGTAGGGCTAATAAAGGTAACTAGGTTTGTATGGTATTTGGTAAACGGGTGTGAAAGAGACCCTGTAAGGTTGTCTCACCCTACCAGGGAATCGACGGAACTGGAGGGTGGGACCGGTAGAACCTGCAGACTATCTCTGTCGCCCATCTCGCACATTCGGAGGGTAGGTAGGACACCCACAGAGGTAGAATGTTGTGAGTGGGAAATATCACATTTTCTGTAGGTAGGTTTAGAAATGTGTAGACAGAGATAGAACATAAACAATAGGTCGTCTCCCTCAGTATCTCGATGTTAGGAGGGTGGACATAAATGTTACACTAACGAATTTGGTAGACAGAGACAGAAGTTTGTATGTCCTTGTCTTATGAACTAACCCGCGATAGTCACTAGTAAACATAGGCTAAGATTGTATGAATAAAGGGGCCGGATGGTTTCAGACGTTTTTCATCAGACAGGACGCATCGCAGCGCTCGCCCAGATCGGACGCTCACTCCGTTCCGCTCTGCCTCGAGTCTCGAGAGTCTGTTTTCGCTCGACTGACGATCACGTGGTTTGCCCGCGGCTCACTGGGGGATACCTTCCGCCGGTACGTCGGTAAACGGACCTTGGCCCCCTGGAGGGCACGCTCGAGAGGGTGAGGCGTTCCTCCTCGCCCTTGAGGCACTAGGTCCGGCTGCCTGCCACTGCCGGGGTTGACCCCCCTTCCCATCCCCGTATTCCATCCCTTAGGGAGCGTATCCCGGGTCCGCCCGGTCCCTCCCGAAGGTCAGATAGGAGTAGGCTACACACCCTTAGACATTGGTTAGGGCTCACTTCTCGACTCACCCCGACCTGTTTACTAACAGGGAGGGAGGTACACACCGCTACACCTCACGAGTTTCTTCCCGGCTCTTCTCGGAGGTGCGACTAGTGAACCGGGTTTAAATTCACGTAAACACGATGTCGGTTTGGAGGAACTCCTGGAGTTCCTCCAAACCGCGCACCCCGACGCTTTCGAGCGCTTTAACGCCCTCCGGGCGTCCCGCTCACGGGACAGCCCCCTCTCCCCCGACCCTCCTCCGTCTGAGGAGGGTTCCTGCCCGACCCGCGAGACCGATTCTCGGTCTCGCTCTAACACGCGCTCCCGGTCGCGTTCCCCCCTCCCGCTTTCGCGGCCTAGAGACGGCTCGTCCGTCTCGCTCTCGCCCGCGCCCGTCTCTCGGCCTTCAGCCGAAGACGGAATGGACTACCAGTCCGCTTCCGAATCCGCCGAGTCCGGTGACGACTTCGTCACCGTGACCAAAAAGGCGAAGCGCCCGCGCAAGTCGCGCAAGTCCCCGCCGCCCCCGCCCCCTGCAAAGGTCGTTAAGACCAATGCAGGCGCGGCTAAACCGGCGCAGTCCCAGTCCTCTGGGACTCCCGCCCCTCCCCGCCCTTCCGGCAAAGTACCGCCGGTATTCATCCAGGACAAGTCGTCCTGGAATACCGTGTCTTCCGCTCTAAAGGAGCCGAAAATTTGCGAGTTTTCCCACGCCAGGGCTTGTGCCGTTGGCATCAAGGTCGTGGTACCATCTCCGATGGACCACCGCGCCCTCACCAAATTCTTAGACGCCGAGAAGATCGGCTTTCACACATACCCCCTTCAGGAGGAAAGGGAACTGCGGGTTGTAATCCACGGTCTCCCTAAGGAGATGGACACCGGGTCCATCCTCCTCGACCTCCAGGCGCAGGAGTACCCCGCCAAACAGGTGCACCGCCTGTACAAGGCCCGCTCCCGCGAGGCCTACGACATGGTCCAGGTGGTCCTGGACCATTCTTCAGAAGCCAAGGCCGTCTTCAATGTGAAGACGGTATGCTTTATGTCCGGCCTAAAGGTCGAACCCCCGCGTAAGCGAGGGGCTCCCGGGCAGTGTCACCGCTGCCAACTCTACGGGCATTCCGCCCGTAATTGCCACGCCCGCCCGAGGTGCGTCAAGTGCCTCGGGGATCACGGCACAGCCGACTGTGTCCGTGACAAGGCGACGGCCACCACCCCTCCCGGCTGCGTATTGTGCGGCGGTCTGGGACACCCCGCGAACTATCGCGGATGCCCCAGGGCCCCACGCGTCCCCAGCCACGCGCCTCCGCCCCTGTCGCCCCTAGGACGGCGCACGCGTCTTCTACGCGTGCGTTTGTAGCGCCTTCGGAGTTCCCCGAACTCCGCCCATGCAGGCCTAATGCATGGGCTAAGCCCTTGGGCTCTCTCAAGGCAACGCCCCCCGCACCCGCGTCACCGCCCCCCCAGTCGGGGGCCGTCCCGCGCGCATCCCCTGCCCCTAAGGCAACCGCCCCTAAGGCGACTGTCCCTAAGGCGATCGCCCCTAAAGCTGCCGCCCCTAAGGCGGCAGCCACTAAGGCCCCTACGGCCCCGACCCCCGAAGGCGTGCACAAACGTGCAGCCGACCTCGCCGCTGTCGCCTCCTTTATGGGAGGTATCGACTTTGACGAGCTTGGCGTCGTCACGGAGAAACTCCGCGCCTCTAACGGCAACCTCACTCTGAGGATGGCCGTCCTCGCAGAACACTCAGAGTTCTGCGCGTCAATCACCAATTCCGTTCCATAAAAATGGATAACACAACTTCTAGGAAGAAACCACGGTCGATTTCCGTAGCATTTTTCAATGCGGACGGCCTCAAATCGCAGAGGGATGAGGTTGCCCTCTTCCTTACCGAACATCAGGTCGACATCCTCCTGGTGCAAGAGTCCTATTTAAAACCTTCAATTCGCAGTCCCCGGATTGCGAATTACAATCTCGTTAGAAACGACAGACCCACACGTGGCGGCGGAACGCTTATTTATTATAAGCGCTCTCTGCACTGCGCCCCCGTTGATCCTCCGCCCCTGACCGACATGGAAGTCTCGCTTTGTAGGCTTGGCATGACCGGTCATCAATCTATACTTATCGCTTCGGTGTATATCTCACCCCTCAAAGCTCCCCTAAGGAGCGACTTTGAGGCAATCTTCGCTATGAACGACGCCGTCATTTTGGGCGGCGACTTTAATAGCAAAAACACTCAGTGGGGCTGCTTATGTACTACCCGAAACGGGACGGACTTGAGCACGCTCGCTGAGGGACTCGATTTTGACGTTATACCGCCCCTGTCTCCGACACACTACCCGTATAACGTCAACCATCGCCCCGACATTCTCGATATGGCTATTCTAAAGAACGTAGGCTTACGTCTATGCTCGATAGAAGTCTTTCACGCCCTCACATCCGATCACCGCCCGGTGGTGGTCCAACTCGGCTCTCCTGAGTCCTCCCCTGAAATGAGAACAGTGGTAGACTGGAACAAACTCAAGTGCAAACTTGAGAATTGTGACAGTCCTCAGCTGTCCTCGATCCCCGATGACATAACTTCGCCTAACGAGGCTATTCATGCAATCGACGCACTCACTAGCCACATCTCGGTCGCCATAGGCGATTCGTCTAGGCAGGTGCCTGCGATGGGTGACCATCGTTTCAGGCTGCCTGACGACGCGCGAGAACTACTGAGAGCTAAGAACGCAGCTACTAGAGCCTATGACGCTTATCCCACTGAGGAAAATCGGAGAAGCTTACGCAGCTTGCAGCGCGCTGTCAAGAAGCGTATTGCGGAGCTCCGAAATCGGTGGGACGAACTGCTGAAAGAGATCTCGCCATCTCACCAAGCTTATTGGAAGTTAGCGAGGTCCTTTAAGTCGGATGAAACAGCGTATATGCCCCCCCTGACTCGTCCCGATCAATCCTTAGCTTTTGACGACGACGATAAAGCCGAATGTATGGCTGACAGTTTCGAGGCGCAGTACGCCCCTAGTACTCTCCCCGTAGACCCCGTCCACCTCCATACGGTGGACGCCGAGGTCGATCACCGCTCGTCACTCCCACCCACCGCCCCCCCTCTCTCCCCTACTAATGTGGACGAGGTACAGGCGATAATTAAAGGGTTCCGTCCCAACAAGGCCCCCGGCCCGGACCGTATCTCTAACAGAGTTTTACGCGCCCTCCCCGCACAGCTTCTCTGTCTGTTGGTGTCTATCATCAACACCGCCATGGCGCACTGTATCTTTCCCGCTGCGTGGAAGGAGGCAGAGGTCATAGGCATCCCTAAACCGGGTAAAAACCGATCAGACCCCACCAGTTACAGGCCCATCAGTCTCCTAAAGACCATGGGCAAGTTATACGAACGTGTATTAGTTTCCCGACTAAAAGATTATATTTTCTCTAATAATCTTTTAATTAATGAGCAGTTTGGCTTCAGAGCCACTCACTCTTGCGTCCACCAGGTGCACCGCTTAACGGAACACATTCTGGACGGACTCAACAGAACCCGCCCCTTAGAGGCGGGAGCGCTATTCTTCGATGTGGCGAAAGCGTTCGATAAAGTCTGGCACAATGGCTTGATTTACAAGCTATACCAACTCGGTGTGCCAGATAGGCTCGTACTCATCCTGCGAGACTTCTTTTCGAATCGTACTTTCCGCTACCGCGTCGATGGCACCCTCTCGTCCCCCCGCCCCGTCCGCGCCGGCGTCCCGCAGGGATCGGTGTTATCGCCGTTACTCTTTTCGATCTATGTCAATGACATACCCAAGACGCCGGACGCGGAGTTAGCCCTATTCGCGGATGATACCGCTCTCTATCGCACAGGATACAACCGTCGTTACATCACGATAGCGCTACAGCGCGCCGCTGATGCTCTCGGCGAGTGGTTCAGGAAGTGGCGTGTGGAGGTGAACCCCGAGAAAAGTGCAGCAGTGTACTTTACTCGAGGTCGCTTCAAATCGCGGCCTTCCAAACAACCCCGCTGCAAGAAAATCCGTTTTAACGTCACCTTATTCGGCCGACCGATCCCTTGGGTGAAGGAGGTCAAATATCTAGGTGTCACTCTCGACCAACGGTTATCGTTAGTACCCCACATTACGCGCGTCCTCAAACGAGCGAAGTTCTATACCCACCGACTATACCACCTTGTCGGTAGCAAGAGTAAAATGTCGCTTAGGAATAAGTTGACAATTTACAAAACTTGCATCCGCCCCGTGATGACATACGCCAGTCCGGTGTTTGCTCACGCTTCTTCCAACACCCTTGAGAAAATGCAGTTTTCAAAATAATTTCCTTCTTAAATCCTCGGGTCAACCGTGGTTCATACGCCGCAAGAATCTCCATAGAGATTTCGACATGCCCTCAGTAGCCCAATATATGAAAGAAGCGTCTAAGCGCTTCTTCGATAAGGCAAAAAACCATTCCAATCCGCTCATAGTCAAAGCCGCCACGTACACGCCCCAGGAGGATGTCGCTGCCCGACTCCGTCGGCCTCGGCACGTTCTGGACGACCCTGACGATTCCTACACCGCGTACTGTAGAACAACAGCCAACACCGCCTTAAGCACTTCAAGTACTGCACAACATTTTAGTTCGCATCACCGCACCCGCCGAAGGGTGCGAGGTCCCGTATTTCATTTCGGCCGACACAGACATGTGCCTGGCCGTTTTTCCCCTGCCCACCCTACGGACGACGGCCCAAGCCGAGGTCCGAGCCTATAGAGGCGCCCTTGAGGCCAGAGTCCGACTCACCCCCAGATCGGGCCCGCTAGAAAGGAGCCCGGCAGCGGTCCGGCCTGTTTCGGCAGTTCCGGTCCCGTCGGCGCCACCACTAGCGGGTTCGCCGCTTGGTAGGGTGCCTTTTGCACTCTACATTGGCCCGATCACGCCTGCTAGTATGGGGCTTAAGCTGGCGACTGTCCGGGTTAAGCTGGCGAATGTCTTCCTCAAAGACACTCAGCGATAGGTCCGTCCAGAAAAAAAAAAAAAAAAAAAAAAAGAATAAAGGGGCCGTGGGTCGCAAAATTTGTACTGCGCTCACGGTCAAGATCATCATCGGAATAAAGGAACAAAGGAAGAAAGAAGTGTTTCATTTCAACTATACAGTCCACACGAAGGAGGAAGATCTCTCAAGATTGTATCACGGCGGACCCAAATCCGCTGTGACTTACATCGTTGGACCTTTGCTCGCCGGATCGAAGAGAAGATAGTGTAACCAGCAACGCGGGATCTACGCCAAGCACTACCAGTGTTTGGGCCATCGCAACGTGGGATCGAGGCCGCGTACTGGGCCTATTTACTCCCGTGAAAGAGAGATCACATTACGCGGGTGTACCGCGGCTCCGGCATTCACCACCTGACGGTGCCAAACGGTGTCTGTCGCGAGTTAACGCCGTTCCCAGGCGGTGCAGTTTTCGGTTGTTAGTAGGGGCAGCAAGTAAGAAGATGCCGACAACGCGAAGCCAAGCGGGAAAGAAAGAGATGGAAGACTTAAGACGACGTAATTTCGAAGAGCCACCCGCATCACCGTCTGTGCAAGCAACTGCAAGCATGCCACACGCCGAAGCGAGTCTAGTAGCCGCAGAAAGCGGTCGTACTGAGCCTACTGTAGCGCCGCCAGAGAAGCGCCTAGATGCCGACGCGCCTAGGATAAGGCCACCGTCGTCGAGAGGTTCAAGTGTCGCCGCACGATTAAAGCAAGCCGAGTTACTAGCAGCCGAGAAGCTCGCTGCATTACAAAGACGAGAATTTTCAATAGAGAGAAATCTCATACAAAAGAGATTAGAATTTGAAGTAGCTACAATAATGGAGTCCGAGGATGAAGACCGTGAGAGCGTACCCGCCGGTGAAGTGCAAGCAAGAGTAGACGATTGGTTGGACAGATCGCATTCCCGGCGTCACGACGACAATATGCAGTTACCCACAACAGAGGTGTCTTTAGACGTTCCTACCCTGCAAGACGAGAGGAATGAAAGAGACAGACATATGTTTACGCGTCGCAAGGAAAAGGAGGCGCGCAATATAGAAATAGATAAAAACAGACATTTAAATTCGCCGAGTATACAATCAGTAAACAATAACATTGAAAATAATCCGCGCCCAGTCGATAATGTATGTGGAGCAAGGCCCCAAGATAGTATGGATGGGGTTGAACGACTTGCTAATACATTAGACAGGATTATGTCAAGACGACCGTCTACACGCCAGATCATCGAGTTACCGATTTTCAACGGAAACCAAGCTGATTGGTTGCCATTTAAAGCTGCGATACAAGAGTACAACGGCATACAAATTCAGCAAAGCCGAGAACCTGGCTAGATTGAGAAATTGTTTAAAGGGAGAAGCTAAGGAAGCGGTAGCGGCCTTATTAAGCAGTGCCACGGATCCAGAAAGGATAATAAAAACACTAGAACAGTGCTATGGCAGACCGGAGGCGATTATAGATCGAGCATTAAGCGATTTGAAGAGCCTACCGCGAGTTGGAACTGCCAGTGAGCTTAATATCTTCGCCATTAAGATTCAGAATATCGTATGTACATTGGATTCTATGGACAACAGAAACTACCTGAGAAATCCGATGCTAACACGAGACGTAATTGAAAAGCTTAGCCCACATCTGAAATCAAGATGGTGTGACTACGCAGCAAAGTACACAAGTGACTCGGAACCAGAAATCGTCACTCTGTCGCAATTTTTAATGGAGGAAGCCAACAAAGCGATACGATTTGCATACGTGCCGCAGCCAAGCAGCTCCGCAGACAAGAAAGAGACTGTGCTAGCTAAACAGAAGGCGAACGCACGAAATAAGAACACAGGGGTGTACGTCACAGCCAGGGGCGTGCATTGAATTTTGGGCTGGGTAGGCACTAGGCAGTAACATCATCACAAAAAATCTTGCTATCAAAATCAATTATTTGAAATAAGACTTACCAATTTTAGCGTTTCGAGGCGAGAATATATCATTTAAGGCAGTGAAGATTTGTATGAAGCACCACAAATATCACAAAAAAATGCATGAATTATCCATAACATGTCATTTTATTGATATTCATAGTGCATAAAAGTCATTCCCTAGTTATCGCTTTTTCGCGCACCTATAACCAGTCTGTAATCTTTCATCATGTTTACACCGATAAGCTTATTAAACTGCACTTTATTTAAGAAACTTCATTGTTTGGTAACAAAAACATAACTTATCACGAGAGGTAAACAAACAACAAATTGGCGGCTTCGGCGTTTTTGTCGAGTTAACATAGTTATCTAGTTTTATGACTTTGTTATTTGTTCACCGCATTTTAATACGCTTCAACTATTACAACAACTAACTTTTAACCACATAACACAAGTTTAATCAAGAATATTGTTTAAAATCTATATTGCTATATTTGAGGTTACATTTAAAATCGTAAATTACAGATCACTAAACTTGTTCCGAATTGAGCCAAAATAAACTTTGGCGTATCTAAACCCTGTTAATCTTAATATAAATGTGTTCGAGCACGCCAAGATCGATTTCGGCATAATTCGGAACTCAAATTACCCGGCCAATGGAAAAATGTACTATTGTTAATGTATTATTGTATACGCTCACTGAGTCTTGCATTTAGACGGATTACAGTAGTCTTGCCTACTCGACCTTTGTCTCACCTTTGTCAAGCGGATAAATTGCGAATGTCAACTGTCAAGTTTTATTCTATGAAAGTAACGGACTTTTTTATTTTTCCGTATTACGGGCAGTATTTTGGGCGCTGTACGGAAGAGCGAAAATCGCGTGAATTTCGCGCTACGGAAGTAGGCGGTCTCTGCACAGCCTACTGGTCAATTCTATAGCGCATATTTGAGTTTTAGTAGAAGTAGGTTTTTGCGAATATTATATTTTTATACGATTCTGTTTATTGGTATTGTTACGGACAAACCAATCTATTTTGATGTAATAGTTATAAGTTTAATGTTTTGTAAATAAAGCTTAATTTTCTATTAGGGCCTAGCTATAAGGCATATGTAATTAGCGCAGGGATTGTTTTATTTTAATAAAGTTTTAGATATATCCCACTTGCAACTAGGTAGGCAGGTAGGGCTAATAAAGGTAACTAGGTTTGTATGGTATTTGGTAAACGGGTGTGAAAGAGACCCTGTAAGGTTGTCTCACCCTACCAGGGAATCGACGGAACTGGAGGGTGGGACCGGTAGAACCTGCAGACTATCTCTGTCGCCCATCTCGCACATTCGGAGGGTAGGTAGGACACCCACAGAGGTAGAATGTTGTGAGTGGGAAATATCACATTTTCTGTAGGTAGGTTTAGAAATGTGTAGACAGAGATAGAACATAAACAATAGGTCGTCTCCCTCAGTATCTCGATGTTAGGAGGGTGGACATAAGTGTTACACTAACGAATTTGGTAGACAGAGACAGAAGTTTGTATGTCCTTGTCTTATGAACTAACCCGCGATAGTCACTAGTAAGCATAGGCTAAGATTGTATGTATATAGGGGCCGTGGGTCGCAAAACTTGTACTGCGCTCACGGTCAAGATCATCATCGGAATAAAGGAACAAAGGAAGAAAGAAGTGTTTCATTTCAACTATACAGTCCACACGAAGGAGCAAGAAGATCTCTCAAGATTGTATCACGGCGGACCCAAACCCGCTGTGATTCACAGGTATAATTGTGAATTATGTATGTTTCTTTTTTTAAATTACAATTCTTTTGAACAGTACGATTAGTTTTATTTGAAGAGGAAGAGATTCAAATCATCGCAAGTAACAAGGAGAAATACAGGGTGAAAGCGAGAACCATGGAGAATCTCCGCTTGAATAGTCAAACTGTGGACGAGAGATGTCTAAAATACAAGCACATGCGTAACCTGAACGAGAACCACGTGTGTTATGTGAACGCCAAACCGCATGTCCTTATAGGCGCGGACAACTGGCAGCTAATAGTAAGCAGGAAGCTGTTGACAGGCAAACGCCACGAGCCAGCGGCGTCACTTACCAGACTGGGGTGGGTGATACATGGCTTAGCGCCGTCCCGTGTCATAAGGGAGAGAGATACGGTGCTATTCGTTGATGGCCATGGGGGCGCTCGGTCTACGCAACCTGATGAAGAACTACATGATATGGTGAAGTCGTATTTTGAGATCGATTCACTAGGTATACAGAAAAAGGAACGCGAAAATCCTGACGACGTTCGCGCCTTAGAAGCTTTTGAATCAACGGTGAGATGTGTCAATCAGCGATATGAAGTAGGATTGCCATGACGCAAGGTTAACACAGTTATGCCGCCGAGCTACGATGAAGCGAAGCGGAGGCTCCTGACAATCGAAAGAAAGATGGACGCATCAAAGGAATTCAAAGCCAAATATACTGCCCAGATCGACAGTATGCTACAAAAGAGCTACGCTGAAGAAAGTGAAGAAGTCGATACGCAAAGCTCGCGACTCTGGTACTTGCCACATTTTGCGGTGGTAAATGTAAACAAGCCACAGAAGCTAAGACTAGTATTTGATGCCGCAGCCAAAAGCAACGGGGTATGCTTGAACGATGCATTGCTAGAAGGCCCTGATTTGCTACGAGACTTAGCTGCAATGTTATTTCGGTTTAGAGAGAAGGCTATAGCTGTAACAGCGGACATCAGAGAGATGTTTTTACAAGTTAAGATAGCCAGAGAGGATCAGCCGGCTCAGATGTTTTTGTGGAGAGGCGATGATAGAGCAGCGCCACCGAAGAGGTATAAGATGACATCGATGATCTTCGGTGCTAAGAGCTCACCCTTCCTAGCGCATAGCGTCAGAGACCACAACGCACGGAGACACGCGATAGAGTTCCCGAGAGCGCACGAAGCCATAACCAAGAACCATTATATGGACGACTGGGTGGACTGTTTCGATACACAAGACGAAGCTAATGACATCATCAAAGACGTCATTCATGTGCACGCGCAGGCAGGATTCACGCTCGCAGCCTTTAACTCGAACGGGCTTGAAGTCATACGTGAGCTGCCAGTAGAGAGCCGTGCGACAGCGCCGAAACAGCTCTGCTCTAGTGGGGACCAACAAGGGCGTACACTAGGCCTTGTGTGGGACGCGAACTCCGACGAACTGGGCTTCAACACCGTCTTAGTTAGAGTACCGCAGGAGGTGAAGAAGTTAGAGCGGACGCCGACGAAGAGGGAAGCACTGAGCGCAGTTATGTCAATATTTGACCCACTCGGACTGCTCAGCTACTACACGATTAGAGCAAAGATTCTAATTCAAGAAGTATGGCGCCTACAAACCGGCTGGGACGAAGCTCTACCGGAAGAAATAGCAAGGAAATTCGGCATATGGCTACGCGGCGTAGAGACACTTGCCAGTCTGCGTCTACCCCGTCTCTACTCACTGACGGGGGGAGTGACCGGAAAGCAGCTGCATGTGTTCTGCGACGCTAGCGAGTCAGCTTATGCAACGGCCGTTTACTGGCTGATAGAGTTTAACGACGGGTCGAGACGAGTCGTATTGACGGCAGCGAAGGCACGGGTAGCACCTATGAAGACTCAGACGATACCGCGTCTTATCGGAGCAAGGCTTGCGTCGACAGTATTGAGAGAGCACAGATGGCAACCAGATAGAGTTACATACTGGACAGACTCTAGAACCGAGTGAAATAAGCGAGTTAACCAATCCCGATCAATGGCGGTGGGTGCCGACGCAAGATAATGTAGCAGACGACGCAACGAGAGTCGACAGTTCAAATAAATGTCAAGATGATAGGTGGTTCACCGGACCATCGTTTCTGTATGAGAAGTGAAGATTTATGGCCGTCTCCGGTATGCACAGAGAGCAACGAGGAGACTATATACAGCGTCACGACAGACGAGAAATGGAGCGTGCCAGACGCCGGGCGTTTCTCTAATCACGTACGCCTAGTGAGAGCGATGGCAAATATGTTATTATTTGTAGATAAATGTCGTGAGCGCGCAACTACGATGACCAAAGATCACATAGATAGAGCGCCACACCAGGGGGGAGCGTGGGAGCGACTCATACGCTCTGTCAAGAACGCTCTACGTGTAACACTCAACGAGAAGTCACCGAAGGAAGAGGATCTACAGACGCTATTGGTAGAGGTCGAGCACACTATGAACGCACGACCACTTACGCACGTGCCAGTCAGCGCTGACGATCCTGAGGCGCTGACTCCGAACCACTTTTTGCTGGGTGGATCGCACGGCCTACCCATCACTGGGCCGAGCGAACCGGCATCAAGGAAGACCTGGAGGGCTGCGCAAGCATTAGCCGACGAATACTGGCGTCGTAGGCTTAAAGAATACCAAGCCTGGTGCCGAGAAGAGGAGCTCGTGACGTCACTGAAGTCGCTATCAAACCAGGCGACTTAGTCATCGTGGCGGACCACACACTACCACGCACTGTGTGGCCCCGTGGAGTTGTTACGCAAATACATCCTGGACCAGACGGAGCAGTGAGGAACGTCGAGGTACGCACCAAGGGCGGCGTGTTTCGTCGACCGACGTCGAGATTGGTTGTCCTGCCGATGGAGTAGAAGAGGTTCGCACTTCGCAGCGCTTCACCGGGGGGAGAACTGTTACGGACAAACCAATCTATTTTGATGTAATAGTTATAAGTTTAATGTTTTGTAAATAAAGCTTAATTTTCTATTAGGGCCTAGCTATAAGGCATATGTAATTAGCGCAGGGATTGTTTTATTTTAATAAAGTTTGTTTAGATATATCCCACTTGCAACTAGGTAGGCAGGTAGGGCTAATAAAGGTAACTAGGTTTGTATGGTATTTGGTAAACGGGTGTGAAAGAGACCCTGTAAGGTTGTCTCACCCTACCAGGGAATCGACGGAACTGGAGGGTGGGACCGGTAGAACCTGCAGACTATCTCTGTCGCCCATCTCGCACATTCGGAGGGTAGGTAGGACACCCACAGAGGTAGAATGTTGTGAGTGGGAAATATCACATGTTTTATTTTATTTTTATTTATTTTATTTTATTCGGAACACCAACAGCATTGATACAATCTATGAATACAGAGTTATCATATAAACGTAGCTATTAACAGGCATTCGCATATAGAAATACAGTATGTAAATAGACCACATAAGCCATTTATAAAGTAGTCAAAAATATAAGTAGAGAAAAAAACAAAACAAAAACAAAAACAGGTCAGGGGTTTGCTGCACCCTCGGAGTGGGGCCCGAAAAACTCAGAATTAAACAATTTGTTTATAGTTAACGGTTTAGTCCGAAATAATTCCAGCTCGCCGTTGCCTTTTGACAGGTCGTTAAAAAAGTTGCTCGCTCGGATAAAGAAAGAATTACGACGATAATTCGTGTTTATCCTGGGTATTGCCAGAGGTTGAGTACGTCTGGTCGGTAATTTGCGTGGTACCCAGATGTCAACTTGTTCTAATAAAGCAGGACAATCAATGGTACCATTTACAATTTTTAAAAGACACTTAATATCCGTCGCTTGTCGCCTTTTCTGTAAAGGTAAGAAGTGGTATCTTCTACATCTAGCCTCATACCCATGATCCCGTCGTTTACTTTTGAACTGCAAACACCTCAAGAATCTCTTTTGTATGGACTCAATACGGGAGACATATACGTTATATTGTGGATTCCAGACCTCAGAGGCGTACTCAAGGATACTGCGCACATAAGCACAGAAGAGTACTTTAACCGGTTTAATAGATTTGAATTCATGTGTTGACCTTATAATAAAGCCAAGAGCCTTAGAGGCCTTTTTTACAGCGTGATCAATGTGCATGTCAAATAAAAGCTTTGAGTCTTGTATTAGCCCCAGATCTTTAATGGACGTAACTCTATTAAGTAATGTATTATTCATAATGTACTGATAATTTATAGGGGTGTGTTTCCGAGTAAAAGTCATTGCAAAACATTTAGAGATATTTAAATCAAGTTTGTTCACAATACAGTACTGCACAAAATTGTTCAGATCACGTTGTAACCGGTCACAATCAACAAGACTCTTGATGGCCATAAAAATTTTGGTGTCGTCTGCATATAATAGGACTTTCGCATGATTGAGGCACGAAACAATATCGTTAACAAATACAACGAATAACAAGGGCCCTAACAAAGATCCTTGAGGCACGCCAGAGGGTATCGACATCCACGCCGACGTAAACCCATTTATTGCAACAGCCTGGGACCTGTTACTGACGTATGACGAGAACCATCTAAACAAATCACCGTGGATGCCAGCTTTGTACAGCTTCTCGAGGAGCAGCAGGTGATCTATACGATCAAAAGCTTTACTGAAATCGGTAAATATACAGTCTACTTGTTGCCCTGAATCCATTTGTGACGTGGTGTAATCATTAAAGACTAGGAGGTTGGATACAGTCGATCTTCGTTGCAAGAATCCATGCTGCTCCGGCGTAAAAGATGGCTGTAGTGCGGCATATACCTGACGGTAAACTATTTTCTCAAATATCTTTGCAAATATACATAATTTAGAGATAGGCCTGTAATTTTTTATGTCGGACCTATCACCGGTTTTATGCACGGGTGTTACAAATGCAGATTTCCAGGTGGCTGGTACTGTGCCTTCACTTAAAGATCGCTTGAAAATAATGCATAGGGGTGGGATCAGATTATCTACGCACTGCCTTATGAAGAAAGGGGTTATACTATCAGGTCCCGCGCCTTTGTTTAAGTTTGTGGTTTTCAGCAATGTTTTAATTTCTGTGGGGTCTATATTTATGTTGCTTATACTAAAAATATTTTGACAATCTATAAGTTTAGGAGAACAGATGTTGTCGTTGGGAGTAAGAAAAGTGGATTGGAAATATTTTGCAAATAAATTACACACAGACTCTCCAGTATCAGCAGTCTGATCATCGTATTTCATCACAGAAGGCAGCGCATATGAGGGACGATTTAGTGATTTTGTGTACGACCAGAAAAAACGGGGGTTATCAATAACTGAATCTTCCACCTTAGCTATATATAATTGGTAACATTCAACCTCCAATCTTATGGCTCGTTCTCTAAGAAAAGAGTACGTTTCGTAATCATACCGATTGCCATACCTTTTATATTTTTTAAAATATTTAAATTTTTCTTTTAAAACCTTTTTTAATGCCGAGTTATACCAAATAGGAAAAGTGCTATTACAAATATTTTTATGTGGTATAAACGCATCACGAAGATCAGTTAAGATATGGTAAAAAGTACAAACACAATCATCAATAGAACCCCGCGATAAAATATTATTCCAGTCCATTTTAGACAAAGTAGCATTAATTTCATCGTAATTTCCCTTTTTGTAGTTAAACAATGTTCGGTTATTTACACCTAGAAAACTCGGTATATCTAAAATTAATTCAATGCAGATTGACTTATGGTGAGAATCTTCTGGGACAAGAGGGTTGTCACTGGGACCTATATTTACAAAATGGTTACAAAAAACAAGATCCAATAGTCTATTGTTGATATTACGTACATGATTGTATTGGTCGAGATTACATTCAACTATTGTATCTAAAAAACGAATCTGGCTTTCATTGTACGTACCCGTAGGCTCTAATTGGCCGCAAGTCGATAAATTCCAGTCAATATTCGGCATATTAAAATCTCCCACAACCAAGAACAAGTTATTAGGAGCGGAGTGAAAGCTATCAACAAGCTTGTCTGTGAAATTGTCAAGCTGAGCATTCATTGAGTTGCCCCCTCCTTGATTACATAAATAAATAGTGCATAAGTGTAACGTAAGAAGGCCGCTTTTAGTACGAAGTGTCAGGATAACCCAAATATCTTCGGCGGATGAGCGCCAGGCTGGCTGCTCGGCGGCGGCGAGCTCGCGGCGCACAGCCACCAGCACGCCGCCGCCGTACCGCTGGCCGGTGGAGTCATAATCTCGGTCACGTCGCCATACTATGTACCGCTCATCGAACAGTTCACTATCACCAATACCGGCCAACAACCAGGTCTCCGTTATTGATATTATATCAAAGCAATTCAAGGCTACATTTCTTCTAAATAAGCTGGCTTTCGTGCGCAGCCCTCGGGCGTTTTGATAAAAAATATTAATAGCGAATTTTACGGTAAACTATAAATACGCTGGGTTTACTATTTCTTAACGTCTTGGTCTGGAATTCACAACAATCACATACAAAAAAGACACTGGATCTGCTTAAATGGCATATAAGCACGTCTATAAAAAAAACGACGGTATACGTTTCATTAAACGGCTGAGAGTCGCGGTAATTCGGAGACAACGACATTGCGCGAACAAAAAGCAACACTTTCAATAACATTATAAGCATGTCCTCTAAGAAAACGCAGGTATACGTTTTATTAAGCGGCTGAGAATAGTGGCGGCTCGTAGGTAACGACAATGCGCAAACAAAACGCATCATTTTTAATAACAAGTATGCAGCTAAGATATTATTTTCGAGCCCGTTCAAGATGCAATGGAAAGTGACTTCTATGCAAACGTAGTTAGGGCAACTATACACAAAAGGACATTTACTAATGACCGTCAAGTGTAGGTAGTGAGATGCGATAAGCAATACAAAAGAGTCAGGGCCTCCCACACCGCGGGCGCAACAAGTACAGCATTTGAAGGAGTTATAATATTTGCTCGGACAGTATGCAATGAAAATAACTAGAAACAGACAAAACATGAGACTAATTGACACTAGGCGAACTTTAGCAGATCCCTTTCCGATTTTATCCGAAACGTCGGTGAAGTGTCGGATTTTCGGGCTAGAATCTTGCAATGTTTTATCCACACGTATTTGAAGTTTTTTGCCTTCGCTAAATCCTTAGTCTTCTTAAGAAGAGTTTTATTATGGAGTGTAAGGTGATCGTTGACATAAAAATTGCCCTGTTCAGAATAACCCAGCTGAGAAACTAGCAGTTCCTTGTGTCTACGTGCGGCTGCTACAAACTCTTCCTTGCAGTAGCGGTTGTTGAGTGCAATTATTATAGACTTTAGGGAATCCGATTTGAGGCTGGGAACTCGAGCAATATAATTGATGTCCTCTTTGCGTATAGGATATTGGATTACTTTGCAGATTTTTTCTACAATATCGTATAGGTTCTCAGTTTTTTTAAGTGGAACTCCCTTTATTTCCACATTATTAGCCCGTGCCCATTGCTCCCTGTCCTGTAGATCATCCTTAAACTTGTTCATGTCCGCTCCCAAAGTATGAATCAAATTGGTATGTTCCTCGACTTGTGCAATTCTATGTTCTGTGGGTAGGTTTAGAAATGTGTAGACAGAGATAGAACATAAACAATAGGTCGTCTCCCTCAGTATCTCGATGTTAGGAGTGTGGACATAAATGTTACACTAACGAATTTGGTAGACAGAGACAGAAGTTTGTATGTCCTTGTCTTATGAACTAACCCGCGATAGTCACTAGTAAACATAGGCTAAGATTGTATGAATAAAGGGGCCGTGGGTCGCAAAATTTGTACAGCGCTCACGGTCAAGATCATCATCGGAATAAAGGAACAAAGGAAGAAAGAAGTGTTTCATTTCAACTATACAGTCCACACGAAGGAGCAAGATCTCTCAAGATTGTATCACGGCGGACTCAAACCCGCTGTGATTTACACTGTTTTTGCGCATAACTCCCTCTCTTTCCAACACTCATTTCTCTAAACATTGATGCAAAAATCACAAAAATCGGCTTAGTATTTGCAGAGTTAGAGCCTAAATTCTTGCGCGGCTCTCCTGAAGGTATTGCCTTTTTTTTTTCTTGCGCGTAGCTGTCGTTAACAGGTACCGTGGTATCTGTAGGCAGGCTGACCTCGTTACGATTCTGATCGGAATTAGTTTCGCTTGTTGTTAATATATATGCGGGCTTCAACCTGTCTAATGGCGCATTTTCATTAGTCGATAACTCGTTCGGTATACAGCATGCGGGGACTCCCCGCATGCGAGATAACGACCAATGAAAGTTGCAAGTCGATACGCGTTCGGTACAACGCCTGCGGGGATTCCCCGCATGCATTATACCGACCGTGCTATCGACCAATGAAATTCATCAGTCGAATATACAGCTTGCTTGCGGGTCTTGAGTCAAATATTTCATACGTGTGCTTGTTAGATTAGAAGGACACTGTTCAAAATGGCTGATCGCTTATCGGATTCGCAAATGTTAAAACTTG
Source organism: Anania hortulata (assembly GCA_963576865.1). Taxonomy (NCBI): domain Eukaryota; kingdom Metazoa; phylum Arthropoda; class Insecta; order Lepidoptera; family Crambidae; genus Anania; species Anania hortulata. Next base: position 5,054,648 of record OY756415.1, on the reverse strand, counting down.
TGGAAATCTATCAAGATTACGATTGTTTATGGAATGTGACTAGTAAGTTGTATAGAAACCGAGATGCAAGAGAAGGTGCGTACAAACAAATTGCGGAAAGGCTAAATATCACGGGCATCTCAATAAAGACATACAAAAAAAAATTAAAAATCTCAGATCATCCTACTATCAAGAATTAAAAAGGATTGAAGCAAGTACTCGGTCAGATGCTAGCCAAGATTCCGTATATAAACCAAAAGTTTCGTGGTTTACAACGGCCGATGGATTTTTGAGGACATTTAGTAATAATCAAGAAACTGTCTCGTGTGTAAGTTAAATTTTTATTTTTTGGTAGTGAATACATCGTGTTTGCCACGGTACTGCACCTTCACCATTAAAGTAATGAGTGTATTGATCTCGAATGGTTGCTCCACTTTCATGCGTATATTCTTCTTGTAAGTTCTGTAAGCCTAGAATACGAGTAGTAAACTCAATTCATGAGTAAAAAGGGTTTGACATTAATATGTTAAATTATTTTGTTGAAACCCATTGATCTAAACGGTCGCGTATAAATAATGAAATTTCTTAAACAAAAAGAATCTCTTAAATTGGAATTTATCTGTCCTGCTCCAACGAGTGAGGTTAAACGTCATGGAAATTTACTACCAAGTTCTATTCGCAGTATTGTTTGTGGTCCATCAAACTGTGGAAAGACTAACTTAGTAATCAGTTTGTTGTTACACAAGAATGGACCTCGATTTCGTAACCTATATGTTTATTCAAAATCTTTGTATCAACCTAAATACGTATTTTTTTGGAGAAAGTATTGGAAAATGTAGCAAATACGTCCTATTACAAATATAAACATAACAGTGAAATTTTAAGTCCACACGAGGCATTACCGAACTCGATAATCATATTCGACGATGTTGCTTGTGAAAATCAAAACAATATACGAGACTACTTCGCTATGGGTTGTCATAAAAATATTGACTGTTTCTATATAAATCAAACATACACAAAAATACCAAAATCTAACCTCATTATATTATTTAAGCAAGACGATATCAACCTGAAACACGTTTATGATGAGCATGTGGGATCTGACATGACAGTCTCAGTTTCGGGAAATGTGTTCAACTGTTTGGAGTAAACCTTTCAATTACGTTGTAATTAACAAAGATTCTGAACGAAATAAAGGTTGTTACAGAATGAAGTTCGATACATTTATATTAGTGGATTGAACGCTTTAAATAGCTGCTAAGTTATTAATCAATCAGTTTCATATAAGAAGCCAAACAGAGTGGAACCTTCTACAATGGAACGAAGTCTCAAGGAGCAAATTGTAAAATCTGCAGCAGCTGTAAAAAGAAAAGTAGAAATGATAAAAGATTCGAAAAATACAAATGATATGGCTCTCGAAACAATATTTAAACCTATTGTTAGCCCACTTACGCTGTTAACAAATAAAACTGATAACAAACGTCACACAGATGAAGAAATGGAACAAAACCAATTAATAAAAAGAACAAAAAATACCGACAGTGAGTCTTCAAATAATTTGGACGAGTGTAACACGTCGTTACAAATATTTTTGATTTTTAATAATTATGTTTGAAATGTTTCTCTTTTCAACAATTTTTTATTTTGGATTTTTATTTTTTGGCCAAACGCAGAATTCCCATTTACTAGACAACGCCATCTATCGGTATATCTTTGCCATCCGTTATGTTCCGTTTCTCACAACTACCTTTTTTTCAGCATTAACTTATAACTTGCACACCTAAAGTAAGTAATGTATTTTTATTAAAAGAACATATGAAGGCTGTAATTGATGTTTTTCAGTTTCAATTACTTTTTGGGGATTTTCAGCGGTGTTTTGTTCTGCGTTGACGAATGAAAAAAATGAATCATTTTGCTTTATGCGTTCAAGTGTTGCGCGAAACGAAACGCGACCAGAGAGGGGGATATTATGTCAGACATGACATTGAGATTTGACCGGATCTTTTTTTTTGGATGCGAGCACATTGCTTGCGTCCCAAATAGTTTCTTTCATTTAAATAAAATGAAGAAATTAAAATATCTGGAGGCGCCTGGTGCGTCATGGCGACCTAATGCCGTGATGGGCATTTTGTAAAAAAAATCCAGTAAAAATGTGATTTATTTTTGTCTTCTCTTGGTTTGTTTGTAACGTCTCATCATTAGTGTGGAATCACATACACTACGTTGAAGTTAGTTATTTCAAAATAGTGTATATGAGCTATAAGCTTGATTTTATTTTATTACTTGCAATTCTTGTACTGTTAAAATATACTTTGTTTTTACATAGTTTTTATTTGTATTGTGGCAGAATACCCATAAATGGGTTGTAAGTAGCCTTTCTTTTCAAAAATAAACCAGGAGAAGACAATTTAGCATTTTCTTTCTCTCCATTAATTCAACTTCACTCTTTCTTGCTTGTAGTTAAAGCAAGTGGCGCCCTGCACAGTTTTCTTGTAGGAGTCTTTGAGCGCCTGAGGACCCACGAGCTAGCTTAACTGGCAAAAATAGCATATACCATCCCGCTGTGTTACACGAGGATTTCGATTACTTCAACAAGGTTGTTCAAAATGAAGAAATCTCGGATGATGATGATGTTAGTAGAACACCTAAAACTCTCACTTCATCACCCGCTGAAGAGCACGATAGCCCTGATGGCTCATTCAAATCACTTCAGTCATTACCAAGTGTTGACAATGATTCTTTATCATGGTCGGTGACATCTGAAGCAATACAAGATTCAAATATACCTTATGGTGTAAGAGTTGTTAATGGAAAACTTATGCTCGGTAAAACTCGTGTTCATGATTATGATGATTGCATTCTGAAAATAGGGAAGCGAAGTTTCAAAAAAACTCAAGGCTTAAAAGAATTATTATTTAAAAAGATACCAAATTTGAAATTTGTTACAGTAGAAGACTTAGAAAATTATAAAATAATACTTACGTACACTAATGTGCACAGACGAGACTACAATCCAATGAATCCAATAAAAAGCAACAAAGGATTTAAATATATGAACGTGATCAAACCATTGTTTAAATTTTCTAGACCACATACAAGCAGTGTAGAAAGTCTCCCTCAAGGGGAAGGTATCGAAATTTTAAAAGAAGTTAAAAAAGATACTGATTTAGTTTATTGGGATGATCCAAATGAGTTAGTGGAACGGCTAAAATTATTACTAGCTTCATGGGCTGCTGGTAATACTGGAGTACAAAATTAAATATATTCAATAATAGAAGAACTGCACGAAGCTGGTCTTATAAAACAAGTGAAATATATAAAGCTTCCATCGGGAGGATTAGGCAGTATCATTGCGCTAAAGAAGCGGACTGGATGACAATGAATATTGATAAGTTCGGTCACCACGTTCATAAACGTCTTCGACAAACCGAATTCACTGACATTATTTCCGAAACATTGATAAGAACAGACAAAGGTGATTTTGATTTAAAATTATCAAGATTAACAGGACTACAAATTCCCGAGAAAGATGATGAGGCTGTGAATAAAAAATACGTAGATAATTGTGTTCAAGACCTAAGAAATGAAATGAAAAAAATTCAAAGTGATATTAAAAAATACCTTAATAATCTTGAAAAATTGACTTCTGTCAGTTTGAAAAAACTGTATTACACAAAAAAAGAAATTGATGACATAGTTGCACCAAAACCTGTTAAGAATGAGTAAACAAGAAGTAGTAAATGAGCTTCATAAAGCTGTAAGAAGAAATTTCGTTCGTCGATGTACGATCATTAAGGGATTAGATGATCTATGGCAAGCTGACCTAATGGATTTTCAAAAATTCTCCTCATTTAATAAAGGATTTAAATATGTTCTTGTCGTAATTTATGCTTTATCAAAATACGTGTGGGTGAGACCGTTGAAGTCAAAATCCAAGCAATGTGTTACAAATGCAATGAATAGTGTATTATCCGTATCTAAAAGAAAACCAAAATATTTACAAACAGACCTAGGTAAAGAATTCTACAACGATTTATTTAATCAGTTAATGAAAAGATATAATATAAATCATTATTCCACATACTCTGTTAAGAAAGCTTCTATTGTAGAGCGTGTGATTAGAACTTTAAAATCAAACCTTTACAAATTGTTTAGTCTGTGTGGTAAATATCACTGGGTTCAGAATAATTATTTTCAGTTGTGTATAATTATCAGTTGTGCAACACTACAATAATACTGTGCATCGCATTACAAAATTTAAGCCAAATGACGTTAATCAATCGAATGACAGTAAAGTAAAATCTAACATTAATAAAACCCATCAGCTAAAAATACGACAAGGACCTTTCAAATTGGAGACTTTGTTCGTATAAGTAAATACAAAGGTGATTTCTATAAAGGTTACACTCCTAATATTGGTCTACGGAAATATTTCGTATTGCAAAAATAAATCAAACAAATCCCCAGACGTATCAATTAGAAGACAAACACAATCAGTATATCCTAGGTTCTTTTTACGGCTATGAACTACAAAAAACAAAATTCCCAGACGTTTATCTTATCGAAAAGGTTATTAAAAGAAAAGGGAACAAACTGTTTGTAAAGTGGTTAGGGTTAAGTGATGAAGAAAACAGTTGGGTTAACAAAAGTGAATTAGTCAAATAGGTATATAAACAACTCTAATACTTCTTAAACTCACTTTATGCCTATCAATGAAGGGAGGTAGTGGTATAATTAATAGCTGGATAGATCATTTACCGTTTGAAGTTCATTTACCTGGCTATCAATTTTGCGGTCCTGGAACTAAACTTCAAAAACGGATAAGTAAAGGTCAACGAGGAGTGAACAAATTAGATGAAGCCTGCATGTACCACGATATTGCATACATTAACAAAGACTCGAGCGCTCGACGTATAGCTGATTTAAAACTTTTGGATATGGCTAAGAAGAGGTTGAAATCAAAGGAAGCTGGTAAAGGAGAAAAAATTGCCTCTTGGATTGTAAAAAATGCTATGAAAGCCAAAATAAGGGCAGGCAGTGGTATAAAATGTTTTAAGAAAGGCGTTAAAGTAATTCAGTCTCAATTGAAAAAAAGTAAATACAAAGACCACCATTCTGCAATAAAATATGCTTATGCAGCTGCAAAAAAACTATTTAGTAAGAACAAAGGAATACGCTTGCCCCGTTGTATTCCACTTCCAAAATCAGGAGGCCTTTTACCACTTATCCCTATATTTGCGGGATTGTCAGCATTAGGTTCACTCGCTGGAGGAGCTGCTGGTATAGCAAAAGCTGTGAATGATTCTAAAGCCGCGCGAAAGAGTCTTCAAGAATCTGAAAGACATAACAGAACGATGGAAGCGCTAGCTCTCGGAAAAGGATTATACATTAAACCTCATAAAAAAGGAGCGGGTTTATACCTAAACCCTTCAAACCATTGATGTTCAACGTGATATTCCACACTTTCGTGGCGTTTACATGAGAGATACATTGCCCTTGAAACCTAGAAAAATTTAATGTGGAATACTGAATTTAGATAGCATCTCAAATCCTGGCACGCATTGGGTAGCCTTTGTAAAGAAAAACAATTACGTTCAATATTATGATAGTTTCGGTGATTTAAAACCGCCTTTAGAATTTATAAAGTATATGAATAACATGCCTATAAACTACAATTATACAAGACATCAATCTTTTGGCACTGTAAACTGTGGCCACCTATGTCTTAAATTTTTAAGAAACTATTGGAAAAAATATTTATATAATAAGTGATTGAAATAAAAAATGTCATTATAAAAATGTCTTTCACTGTGTCTATAACTGGGAGCGGAGCCTCTTTGTCTACAAACTATTCCCCAACTTTGGAACTCCGAGGAGACTACGAATGTGGTCTGATCTATTTTTCAACGTTCAATTCTATTCCTAATATAGATGAAAGAAACAATAAGTTTTATTATGGTGAAAATGAAATTATACAAATTCCTGAGGGATCTTATGAGCTTCAAGATATATGTGATTATTTAAAAAGTAACATTAAAAACAGTGTGTTAAAATTGACCTGCAATAACAATACATTGAAAACGAATATATTTTGTTCCAAAGAGATCCATTTTAATAAAAAAGAATCAATATTTTACCCATATTAGGATTTGGAACGGAAACAATAAAAGCAAATATAAGTACTGAATCGCAATATCCTGTTAGCATTCTATCAACAACCATCGTGCGGATTGAATGCGATGTAGTTAGTGGTTCATTTGTTAATGGAAAAGCAAGCCATATAATTTATGAATTTGTACCTAACGTGCCACCTGGATACCGGATAATTGAAATACCTAAAAATTTGATTTATTTTCCTGTAAATCAAAATTCTATAAGTGCTATCAACATAAGGCTGTTGGACGCAGACAATAAAGAGATAAATTTACGAGGTGAAGAAGTGCAACTATATTTACATTTTAAGAAAAAATGATAAATTTTAATAAAAACCCCAGCACAAAGACTTTTCAAGACAGTCTTCAAAGATCATCTCACAAAGGCACATCGCTTCAACTTAAAAAGAAGCTTACCAAAGCCAACAAAGATTTCCTTAAGCTAATTGGGTTAATAAAATGAATATTTTAAATATATCTCAACAAACGTCATATGACAATACCATTGAAAGTTTTAAGTACCATTCTTACAAACCATACGTCTCAAGTTTTAACACGAATGATGAAATAAGAATTCCTATCAACCAGCAAGACTTGTATCTGTTGCCTTCACTTAGTAGCCTATACATCGAACGAAAAGTAAATGTGTACGACAGCACTTCTAAAGCAGGAGTTTCAAATGTACATTTTGTTAATAATTCAATTCTGTTTTTATTTCAAGACGTGAGATATGAATTAAATGGAGTAGAAATTGATAAAATTAAGAACGCTGGTGTTACTACTACTATAAAATCTTATCTATCTTTAAATGAAAATGAATCTAAATATGTACGAGTTTGGGGCTGGTCGCCTGAAGGAACAAATAATGTCACTGGTGGAGCATTTTCCGTATCAATCCCGTTGAACAAAATATTGGGATTTGCAGAAGATTATGAAAAAATTATAATGAACTGCAAGCACGAGTTAGTGTTACTAAGAAGCAACTCAAATCTTAACACGGTTAAGTTAAATTCAGGAGAAGTTATTAGTGATGTTACAATAAGTAAGATAATTTGGAGAGTACCACACATTAAAGTATCCGATCGTGAAACAATAAATTTATTAAAACATTTAGAGAAAGATCGAGCTATTCCATTAGCTTTTCGTAATTGGGATCTGTATGAATACCCGTTACTGCCCAAAACACGTAAGCATACTTGGTCTATCAAAACTTCTTCCCAAACAGAGAAACCACGATTTGTTGTGATTGCCTTACAAACCAATCGAAAACAAAATAGTAAATTGTCAATGGCTGAGTTTGATCATTGTCATGTACGTGATGTGAGAGTCTATTTAAATTCGTCATATTATCCATATGAGGGATTGAATGTCAGTTTTTCAGATGACAAATTTACTTTATTATACGAACAATACACAAGATTTCAACAGTCGTATCACGGACGTCGTTCAGAACCGTTGTTGAGTTTAAAAGAATTCAGAGACATAGCTCCTATGTTTGTTATCGACTGTTCGCGACAACACGAGACCCTAAAGGGGTCGATCGACGTTAGAGTTGAAATTGAAGCAGACCAAGATATACCCGATCACACAGCAGCGTATTGTTTGATTTTAAACGATTGTATATTCGAATACAAACCGCTTAATATTGTCAAAAAGTTAACATGAATAACAATACGGTAATAGTGGATGTGCAAGGATTTAAAAATCTACACAATGAGTTCATAGTCAAAGAATTGGCTATAGCTACTTGGCAATATACTGATATTTTTTTAATAAAAAACTTACTGAAGAAGAAAAAAGGCGTGTTCGGTGGTTAGAAAGGAATAGGGGATATTCCTGGAGCGATGGATATAAGAATAATGAAACCATACTTTAAAGACCGAATAATTATTGTTAAAGGAGCAGAAAAGGTGAAATGGCTAAAAGACTTATGTGGTCATCAAAATGTTATAGATATTAATGATGAAGGTATTCCCAATCTTAAGAAATTATCTGAACTTTACAGAAACGATGTTTTTATAACTCATTGTGTTAATCATAAGAATATTTGTGCATTGAGAAATGTTTTGTGTATAAAAAAATGGTGTTTAGCAAACAATTAATAAAAATAATTAAAAAATATATATACTGTTTTACTCACGATACCTCTATACAGATATAACTATTTTTAAACTTGATTTTAAAAGCAAAAAGAAAGGAATTTAAATGCATTTTTAGTTACTTATAAAGTTTATGGCCCAAAACCACGAAGTTGGCGAATTTGCTTTGGCAGCTCATAAAAAAAATAATCTGAATGAATTTTAGTAAATAAGCATTTGAAACTATTGAAATTAGTCGGATATACCTATACCTTTAAAAAAAAATTTCAAAAATAACTAATTGTCAATAAAAATCAAGGTCAAAAAATCATTTCGGGAGCGCGTCCGAAACTACAACTTGTAACTTTAACTTAGTCAATTATAAAAAAAATAAAAACCGAATGACTGGCACCGACTCTAAAAGTAACTGATTAGGTACTTAAGTGTTAAGATTATTTTTAGCGTTTTAGTTTTTTGAAGTCGGTTTTTATTTTTTTTATAAAATTAACTTATTTCATCCATTTTAGTGATAAATCCTAATCAAAACAAATCTTACGAGTGCAAACATAATTTAACTGCTGAACACCGATTTCATTTCCTATTTTTCCACCCTTAGGGGTGAAATTTTTTCCAAAAAATTTTATTATAGTATTTTTGAAGTATAAGCTATTCATTAAAAAAAGAATCATCAAAATCGGTCTACATTTGGCAGAGATATAGGTAAGATAGATACTAAAATCAGTTGGCGTGGTACGGAGTTTATGCAATGTTTGATGATTTTCTTATAGATCCCATCATCAGAATTTTACCAAATTTATATGGGACCATTCTGAAAGTATTACCTTTCAAACAAAAAAATAATTATCGAAATCGGTCAACGCAGTAACGAATGATCGCTGAACATACATAAAAAAAAAAATAAAAAAAGATACCGACGAATTGAGAACCTCCTTCTTTTTTGAAGTCGGTTGAAAATGAAGTAAAATTCAACTTTATATATTTTCAACATTCATTATGAATATTTTGGTTCCTAAAAAATAAGGTTTTTTAACTATCTTAGACAAAATAAATTTATTTTAAACGCAGGATTAGTTAAAAACTTGTCCAATAAAGTAAACGTCATATTTGTGAACGAAGCAATAAATAGGCGAATTCGAATTCTTTTATTTCTGAACGTAACTTTTGGCGCTAGTGTGCTGCAGTAGTGAACAGGTGTTTTGTGAGTCGGGCGTCATTTGTTTTGCTCGCAAATATATATTAATTTAAATGGTAAGTACCTTTGCAATCAGCTTATATTAACCGTACCTTTATTATATATCGTTACGGGAACGCGTGTAACTGTTTGTTAAATTAAGATGCCAGTTATTTCATATCTATTTCTTAAAATTATTCTTGTTAGATTAACGTTAACCTCTAAATATGGCGTCTAAGATGGCGGGCGCCGGAATAACGCGCGCGAAAGTTTGAAAACGTCATTTCGGGAACAGTCATTATGGCAACGTTCCCGAACATGATGACACGTTCCCGGAATGACTTTGCTGTTCCCGGTATGACGTTATTAGTGCTAAAGAAATATTAAATTAGTATTTGGTGGAAATTAGAGTTTAATTTTTAATTGCAGCAAACTTGGAAACAAATGAAAATGGGAGGACGAAGAAAAAGTCTAAAAAAGCACTTAAAAAGGATAGTTTAGCTTACTTACGCCACAGAGAAAAAGCTAATGCAAGAAAAAGAAAATTTTTAGATAGTTTGACAGAGGAACAAAAAGAAATTAAACGAGCTAAAGACAGGGAGTACTACTGGAAAAAGAAAGCTGAAAACAAGGTAAATAAAATATCAGATCTGACTGAACGTGAAAAACGAGCGCTAAGAAAACAATGGAAAAAAGCATCAAAAAAGTATAGAGCCAAGAAAAAGATGTTAGCAAATGCAGTCAGTAATACGCCTCCGCCTTCAGATGACGAGTTAGACATACCATTATTACCATTACCGCCCTCTCGCGATTTAATGCGAAAACAAAGTGGAAGAAAAAAAGTTAAAAAAGACCGAACAAAAGCATATCGAAAAATATTAAAGCAAAAAGGTATCATTACAGAACTGAAACGCAAAAATGATGCTATGAGGAAAAAACTAAATAGAAAAGAACAATTACAGATGAAGAAGAATATAGGAGACGACAATATGTCTCCTAATAGTAAAGTGAATGACTTAATCAAAGATATACCTGTGCCTCCTCAAGTACGCAAGCACCTGTTATTTGGGGAGGTATTATCAACTCAACTGAAGACGAACGCAACATCTTTGAAGAAAAACTCAAAAAAGAGAGAAGTTTTTCACAAATGTGTCAGTGGCACCGACATTAGGAAATATAAATTGTGGCATATGGCCAAGACATTTATGCCTAAAGAAAAAAATAACAAAACCATTTTTAGATCAGACCAAAAAGTCCGCGAAGTAGTTTTGAAGCCGGATGTACGCCAAACGATCAAGGAATTCTTCCAAAAAGACGATGTTAGTAGGATGTGTCCAGGTAAAAGGGACTTCGTTAAAAAAGATGGTGTCAAGAAACAAAAACGCGTCCTTTTATCAACAGTCAAAGCATTACATCCAAAGTTCGTTCAAGAAACTGGAATCAAATTACCATACACAACTTTACTAAGAGCGAAGCCATTTTGGATCGTGGCACCAAAACTAAGAGACCGTGAAACTTGTCTGTGTGTCAAACATGAGAACTTCGAACTAAAACTAAGGAAATTGAATAGCCTACAACAAACAGGTTGTCGTGACACCGAAGCATTTATTAAAGAATATGTTTGCGACTTGACTTCCTATGAGTGTATGAGTGGCTCATGCGAAACTTGCAAAGACCTGACATTGGTAGAAGGAGAAAACGAAGATTCCGTCACATATTTTCAATGGCAATCGATAAACAAAGAAAGTATTATTAAGGGAGAAAAAAAGACATTTAAAATTACAAGTAAAATTCAAATTACAACCACAGTCAAAGAGTTGAGAAAAACTTTAGCTGATGAAATTCCAACGATGAAACAACATCTTTATGGCAATTACAACTATAACAAACAAAAAAAGGAGCTGAAAGAAAAACTTACTGATAATGAGACCATGATTCAAATTGACTTTTCGGAAAACTATACGACAAAATACTCATCAGAAATACAGTCATCGCACTTCGTCAAAAATCAATTGACTATTCATACAGGAGTTTATTACTCACGAAATGAAGACCATCAGTTGCAAACCACTTCGTTTGCTACAGTCAGTGAAAACTTAGACCATCAGGCCCATGCCGTATGGGCACACATGAAACCAATTTTAAGGAAAATCTTGGAAAATAGAAATATTGACACCCTGCATATTTATTCTGATGGACCAACGTCGCAATATCGTAATCGTACAAATATAAACCTATGGCTGGGAACTTTAATTGACGAATTCCAACAAATCGTAAAAGCTACGTGGACATTTAGCGAACCCGGACATGGAAAGGGCCCGATGGATGGTGTAGGTGGAGTCCTAAAAAGAACTGCCGATAGCCATGTGTTAATGGGGAAAGATATTAAGACGGCCTCAGAATTTGTTCATCTGTTTAAAGAGTCTAAGATACACGTGCAAGAAGTTTCTGTTGATGAAGTTGAAGGCATGAAGAAAATGATCCCTAAATCAATTAATGCAGTTCCAGGTATAATGAAAATCACCAATATTGTTTGGGAAAAAGGCCCTGAAGTTATTATAGAATTATACCAATATAAAAGTTTGCAAAAAGTGTTAAAGTTGCAAACACTTTCCAGAAATAATTGCAGCTATTTTACCGAATCTGCTGATGTCGATATGCCTTTAAAAATGAAACCGTGTCAACAAGAACTAACTAACATAGATCTTCAAGATCTAACGAACATAAATAACAGACAAAGCATTTTTAAAAGCATTTACGACTCTTCATCATCTGATGAAGAAAATTTAAAAACAGTATCTGATCGTCAGAAAGCCCTAAACGTCAACGTGAAGGATAAAGCAGCCGGATCGTCGTATAATACAAATGGCAAAGAAAACATTCATCCCAATTGAATTGATCCTGGAACATTTTTATTGATTAAAGTGCCTACCCAAAAGAGGAATATGTACTATAGATACCTTGCCATCAGTCAGACTTGTGTCGAAGACGACGGAGAACTCAAAGTTACTTTTATGAGATCGGTGCGCAACACTGCGAAGATATTTCAGTTGGACCCAACAGATGTATCTTATATTACATTTGCACAAATTATAAAGATTATGCCTTTACCTACACGGAAAATTGGAAAAAACCACGAGTATTACCACTTTAACACTAATGTTGATATATTTGAAAAATGTTGATTAATTAATATTTTAAACGTGTTTTTTTGATGAAGAAACGTTAGTTTCAAATGTGTACGGTTGTGTTTTTTACCTATTTTGTTTATTTTATTATTATAATTCTTAAAGTCTAATGTGTGACTGTTAAATTGACAAGACTGTATTTGAGGACTGATTTAAACTAAAGAATACCGTAGTCAGAATTAGACATAGTTTGAGTTGTCAAAGATTAAATTTAAGAAGAGTTATGTATGACTAAGTAACATATTATAGAAGCTAAAAAAGAGATTTTTTACCAATTTTGTTTTATTTGTGTAGTTGTCAATTCTATAATGTTACAAAACTACTATATCCTTATATGATTAAATATTATAAAAAATATATATTTGCTTTTATTACTTCAAAAAACACCATTACCAGTATCAAATTTCCGACTACATCATTCAGTGAACGCCTCAGTCAATCCGGGAACACTAAATCATTTTCGAGAACACCACTTTTTTGTTTTTTTATTAGTAATTTCAAATATTTTTGAACAGATAAATTCTTACATATAATGAAAATAAAGTTCTTATTATGATCGTAACCAAGTTAACGTTTTAAGTCATTCGTATTCTCTAATATACTAACTTTAATGCATGAAATTTGTCATTTTGAATTTCAGTTATTTTTTTTTTTGTAATAGGGTAGTATTTTGACAAAATTTTCTTTTGCACTTAGAAAGAAATAATAATTAATTAATGTTTTTAAGAGTGCTTCTATTTATAAAAAGAAAAATAATATCGTTCCCGGTATGACGAATTTTACTGACGAGCTTGCTTAAAATCGCTGTAATAAAAAAAATAAAAAAATGTGTGCGCGCCCCTTTTAAATCTATTAAGAACAATAATGTAGCAATTACTTTCAGTATTTAATTTTGCTATTCCTTTTATAATTTTACTTGCAAATTACCAAAACAGAATTCGCCACCTTCGTGGTTTTGGGCCTTATTTCCTTAAGTAAGATACAATTTTAACTAAATGTAATTTTAATGTACATTATAAACACTATTATTAAACCTTACAAAATAATCATAACCAACCAAAATCACCACATAGCTTTTTAGAAATCTTTCTTACTAAAACCTCGGTAAGATCTGCAATTTCATCTACGAAATCCTGCACCACATACTGCGCGTTGACCACCACATTTTCTTTCTCTTTACATGAACTCGCCACCGCTGATTCTTTTTGAAGATCCAATATTTTGATTTGGACTAGTTTAATTCCACGGTTTTCCTTTCTTATAACAAAAGACTTAGAGGCGTTCTTTTATTGATTTCTCGTTTTTGTCTTCGTTTTTTCTCATAATTTGTCGGCTGATTCCTCATTAGTTCCTGGTATTGCTGGGTAAAATTTTCTAACGGATCCTGAGCATATTGGCTGAACATTATGTTGGCTGAATCTTCCATTTTCTGTAACAATCAAAAATATATATTAGTTTAGTACAAATACTATTTCGCAAAGATAATCAAAATAAAGTTTTACTATTAAAAAAAATTGCATTACTTACATAAATTCACGAATTGGCTCGCTGCTAATCTCAACGCTGCTGAATGAAGAATGATTATAATGACTTATGAATAAGCGGTTTTAGTATTTTTTTTTAAATTGTTGAATTGGTTTTTCACAGTCAACCGTAATCTATATATCAGCATTTTTACTTGTTACGACATGTTTGTTGCATATATGATGTATGTGCACAAGTAAAATAACACCATTGCAAAACCGTCAAATTAGCAAACCATATTAGGTGTCTGGTTTATTTTTACAGTAATTAGCTTTATACTTACAACAAGTTGCAACTTGATTAATCCGATGCTATAAACATGTTGGGTCTCCTAAGACGTAAATAAAACACTAACTTTGTTTAGCAAATTTATTTAAAATACGTTACCTATCTTAAAACTAATCAATGTATAATAAACAATAAAATATAATACTAATACTATAATACACTGGTTTAGCTGCTTAACATAATGATAATTATCTTACATCCATCCATTTATTTCCAAAAAATTATACAGTAATATAATAATGTCCCCAAGACAAAGTGTTGACATTATCTTTTGCAATAAAGCGTTTATCATCTTTTCTAGACAAAGCCACTTTATTTTGCTCTGTAGTAAAGATTTGATGTTTTATTGTTTTAAAAAGTACATTTTTACCTCTTAATTCATTACCAGTTGATAGGACATTGGTATAGTCAGAAAACTTTAATTTTTTTGTAACATTCTTTTTTACACCTTTTGCTTTTTTGATTCCAGCATTGTTTGTTTTAATACTGTACAGTTTAGATTGCAGCCCAACAAACTCTAATAATATTTTACCTCCTAATTCATCTTTGAATAGCCCTGGAACTTTTTTGTTTTTAGGTATAATATCAAAACATTTTTCTAGATCGTAATTGCTTGTATCAAAATAAGACAAAAAGTTTTCTTTCAAGTCGGAATAAAAATTATTTGTCTCTATGGAGTACAAGAGACTATCAGTATCAGTGTAGCACAATGATATTTTATCATGGTAGTAATTTTTCATTACTGAGTAATGAAAATTGTACAAATGATTTTTAGACAGCTCTAGTACTGTAAATCCAATGTATATGGGTTTGTCAAGAATAACTTTTTCGCGTTTTAATTGTATAGCTACGAAATTTTCATCAAATATTGTTGCACTATGAAAATTTGGACGAGATATCAGCTGTTCAGCTGAGTAATATTTCTTGGTCTTATTTCTCTCATCTCGCCACGTACTTACTAGTTTAACATCTACTCGACGTTCAGTATCTTCTAAGGTTTTTCCAAAAATACTGTTATTGAGCAATTTAAAAAAGTCTTGTTCAAATGGTGAGTTAGTATTTTGTCTCAAATGGGTGTTTAAGTCGATATATTCCTTTAAATATGAGAGTTGTTTGAATGATATTCCTTTGTGATTTTTTTTAAGTCGTAATCCATGTTGTAAGCATGTCTTTAAATGAACGTAGTGGATAACATAGTTATATTTATTATATAAATTTGGTGTAAGTTTAACATTTTTAGCACCTGGAGGAGTAAAGTTTTCCGCACAAAATGGAAGATCGTTATGTAAGTCATGCAACCTCTCATGGTATTCCAAATCAACTTCGAGGATATAACCGTAGTCATTGTCGTTGGGAATGTTTGTAATGTCGAGTTCATTACATTCCTGTTTATCGAGGAATTTAAAATCCGCGTAAGGCAGATAACTGCACATAGCGAAGCCATATAAATTATTACAGTCCACGTACATTAAATATTTGCTTGGTTGGGAGTTATCATAATCCGACTGATATTGATTATTTGATTTAGCATACCTTTTTGAGCATAAGCAAATACCTCCGCGAATTCCCTTTTGTATCATTCGTATCATTTCTAAATCTGAAAGCAGCTCTAATTTCACTTTTGTTTTTAGCAACATGGCGTCAAAGCTGAGACTTGGTGCTGTGAGATAAAATGCAGGATCTAAATCATAGTTTATCTTACACGTTTTACGGAACTTTTCAAAAATGTCGCTTAGTATCAAAACATCGCTTTTTACATATAAATCCGTATATTCACCAAGATTTTTTATATTAAAACTATCCCAAACATTTTTTGCATGATCATAGTCAGAATTACTTATGGCTTCATCGGTTAGATTGTTAAAAAACTCTTCTTTTGGCGGTAAGTTATTTTCTTCGTAAACATTCCAGTTTGACATATAATTGTATGGGTATACACCTTTTCGACTAAGCAATGTTAATTGATTTTCATTTTCACAATATGCACTCAAATTTATAAAATCGTTTCGCTGTAGATTATTGGCTAATTGTTCTAAACTAGTTCCCAAAAACTTAAATGAGTCTACAAATCGGACCGCGATAAAGTCGCTAATTGAAAACTGAATAAATTTTGTAAAAGAAATGTAGTTCTCATTGTTTTTAGGAATTACTTTTATTTCACCAGGAGTTCTACTTAGTTCGCGAATAAACAAATGGCAGTCATAACCTGATAAGTTATGAAAGAACACCGGGATAAATTTTGGTATTCTAAATTTAAGATTACAACTGGAATGAGCGGCACCTCGATATTCACCGGTGAAGTGACAATGGTCCCGTACTTTATCAGTAAATTAGAACACAAATAACAACGTTCAGCATTTTCATAATTCAATTTGTCTTCTTCTCGATAAATTATAGGAACTGGAGTTTCAGACGCAGATTGAATTAGTTTGTAAATCTGTTTTATGTCTCTTTGCAACCGCTTAACAAATACAGTAGCACAGTCGAATCCGCGATATGTCACTAAGCGATTATACGAATTATCGTAATTACAAACAATGTAATAAGCAAACGCTGCAGGCAAATGTTTTTGTACTTTTGCCGTATAGGAGCCACTGCTCTCGGAGCAAGGCTCTAATATCGTCTCGAAGTCAGCGTAGATAACGAAAGGCACGTTCTGCATGCAATGATAGTTTTTAAATTGCATTATAGTGCCACTATCGGATAGTACCGTGACCACTCCCCCGCAAACGTGCTCATCATAATCTCGATCTGATTTAAAAAATAACAAACATTCTTCACAGAAATGTAATTTCCCGTGATGCTTTGTAATTTGATTGCGAACTAATTTTGTCAAATCCTTAATAAGGCAATAATGAGATTTTGTGTTTTTTTCTAACAAAAGCATGTTAACATGGTTTCTTTTTCGAGACAATGTTTTATATAACGGTCCAACAATATTTTGTTTCTTGTCAATCCCATATACGTTGACGCTAATCTCTTTATTATTATTCTCAAACATTTTAATATCTTTAAATGATACTGGAAAATGCATATTATCGGTATCTAAAACTTCAGAGAAGTGTGGATATGATGAGACTCGATTATCGTTTTTTACATCAGGATATAAAGCGCTCATTACTGTCCAAGCAAAACAGTATTCATCACTATTTCTTATATTAATGCACGCTTTTTTTGCTTTAATATTTTTTGGTAAATCTATATAACTAGAACCACCTAATGGTGAATATTTATTAATGTTAGTTTCGAGATAAAGAATGTCCATAAGGGACCAACCACTTCCCTTTTCTTGGAAATCATCAATTTTTTTACAAATAACCTGAGAAACATTATTCAACAAATCATCAAACGAGTAATTATGAAAGGTTGAAATATTTTCTGTTGCAAATGATTTGATTTCCACTGTATAATCTTTAGGTAAAATCATGTTGGCAAATAATGAAAAGTTAACTTTTACATTAGTGTGACATGCTATGGCAGAATCGAGTACTTTACGCAGCCTAGACGAAACGGAATGCATGAAGTGCTGTGGTGAAGTAATTGGCAACTTCTGACCATCAGGAGCCTGTTCGCGATCGGCACTGATGCGATACGACACGATGCGACCTCTAAAAGCTGAATTAACCGTCTCAATCCCTTTGTCATAGCTTAATGCGGTATTATCTTTGTGAATAGTACTGCGTAAGTGCCCAGGAAAAACTTTCCTGAGTATGGATTTTTTACATACTGAACAAAAAATAGTTTTTGAGCTATGCATGATTAGAATAGAATGGAAGTTATGGTAGGCAATAGTAAATTTAATTAAATATGTAAACGCTTAAGTGAAACTAATATTACATACTACCTTTGATTTATTATTATTAGTTATGTTTTACATATTTATTATTATATTTATTTTAAAATTATTGTACTCTTATTTTAGGTTAAGAATTACATTACAGTTGTATGGATGAAAGCTAAAATAACATACTTATTAGTATTTACTAAACAAAAAAAAAAAAAGACTGACTACCTTACTTTTTCTTCTCCGCGTAAAACGTCGGCTCTATATTATTAAATACCTTATTACTATCTTTAAATATTTTCTTAACGCTATCCCACAAGGGATCGTCGTGGTTGAGCCGAATCCTCAAACAGCCGCTCCACTTGTCAAAGCGTTCCCGGGGGTCCACCTCGATGATTTCGGCAACGTTGAAGACTCGTAGGTCGATGTAGACGTCGCCGTCAGCCTGCAGAGTGCCTTGACGGCTGATCCCGCCCGCGACGCGCCTCGATAGCGATGACCACAGTGGTTGTTGCTTCGGAGCAGGCTCAGCCGCGCCTCCAAACAGGTCTTCACAGACGATGCCTCCGGTTTTACTGCTACAATAAAGAAATAATGATCATACCTACGAGTATAGTAAATAACAAACGATAAATGCGTTACTTATAATAAAATTAACGTACCCAGACTTTTTTCGAGGTTTCTCCTTTTTCGTCCCTTTAGCCTTGCTATTGCAGGCTTTAGCTTTCTTAGAAGACCTGTAACAAAATATAGTTTGTAAGTAAAATATCTAATTACTATAAAATAATTTTAATGAAGACTGTATTTATGGAGAAATAGAAACATATGTTTAGTAACAAAATACAAAAAGAAAAAATTGAGGAGTGAGGTCTAAGGTTAAACAACTCTGTACCTGAGATCTTCTTCGCCTGAAGAAGACTCCGATTCAGACTCCACACCCAAATCTGCAACGATGTTACGTTTTCTGCGAGATGAATCGGTCCTACATATAAAACAAATAAAAATAAGTTTACAAAAAACACTTTTAAATGACATGATATAGGCACAATTAACAGAGTTAGAATACGTACCCAGACTTTTTGGTGGATTTCTCCTTCTTCACCACTTTAGCCTTGCTGGCTTTGTTAGTTTTTTTAGGTGGGCTGTAACAATACATATGATTTATAAGTTTGGTTAAGATTAAAATGCATTTAGAGTTTTTCGTCACTTAATGCTCACTCATCATAACCTAAGTAGTAATCTATATTTACCTTGGATATTCTTCCGGATCCGACAACGACTCTGACTCTAAGTCAAAGCAAGCAGCGGCGGCGCTACGGTTTTTGTAGTCTGATTCCGACCTGAAAATATGAATTATACAAAATAACTGTAATTTATCAATACAATATCCTCTAAAAAATCAATACAATATCCTATTCTCAAACAAATTAACTCGGTTAACTCTACTCTAAAATAGACAATGAAAATACAAAACCTCACCACAAAGAAAAAAAAAGACCGTTTAGGTATTTTAGGCCTTGACTCATTAATTCAAACACAGAACAAACACAGTTTCACTGTCTAGGCCATTGAGAGCCCAATAACATAAAATAAAAATAACTTACGAACATTTTTCCAAGAGAATAAGGAGCAGCGTTACCTCGAAGTTTTCCGCAGGAAGATGATCGGGAGGTGACCACGGACAGTAATAGCAATTGATGTACTTACCGATCATTTTATACCAAATTTACACTCACACTAATAAAGTAAAAATTACCAAATTATACACACGATGAAAATAATGCCGATCAGCTATTGATTGAAAACGAACAAAACAAGTTGATCAAATTACTTATAAAATTACCTATTTAGGAAATCGTCAACTTGCAATATTTGTTATTTCAAGTACTAGTTACTGCCCACGGCATGACTCACACTAGATTATTAATATAAATTTTCATAAATTATTGATTGACTTGTAGTAGGATTTAACCATAAGTTTAACAAATTGACCTTTTAAAAATATTAATAACCTAATCGTTAATGAGTTTTTGGATTAAAACTTGTCTAGCATATTTATTTTATATCCAAGTCTCATCATCAACCAGTCTCAAGGCGTTGAAATTAGGAAGTCGGAAAGTACCTACCTACTAACATAAAAATAACCATGTTATATGATGAAAAATCAAGTTTACCTATAATCCATTTATTCAATAAACGTTATTGAGTAAAAATCATTTTAACCGACTACAAAGAAGGAGGTTTTTAATTTTTCGAAATCTATTTAAAACATATTAAATAATACCATGAAATCCTTTGTCGATCACACTTGACATCGTTTACTGTTGATGGCAAAATTATCGGATTCACCAACTTACGTTACAATATTAAAACCTCAAATATCTATAAACTATGAATAAGACATAAAATTTTAAATATTGCTCATATTAGAATAATCACCAGATTATTTTTAACAATCAACGATATTCCTTCAAAGGTTTGCGTAATAGGTAAATATATATAAATTCAGCTCAAACAATGTCCAAACGAAATTATTAAGACCAATTTATTCAGGCTATCATCAACAAATTCATACACCATAATATTTTTAAGGATTGCTAGCTCCCAATTCGTTGATCGTAAGTGTAATATGTAACAAGATACGTCATGTAAGCAGATTTAGGTTTACACACTTCGAATGCTTAGGAAGCTAAGTTAGCGATACGCAGAATATAAAGCGTTGTATACACAACCTGAGAATAATCTAAGGAAGAAATCATAAACTGTGGAAAAAAAAATCCCTGTTATTTTATTTGTAAGCAAATACCTACTTGTCTATTATCAATTCTTTTCTTGATTTTTAAATGCATTTTTGAATGAGTAATATTCTAAAAGCTGTTTATTAGAATATAGTGCAAGAAATAATACTAATCAGCTAAGATGATAAAAATGTGTATTTAAAACAGCCCTCGTTAAGAATATTCTTATGCGGCGATAGGCAAAGGTTCAAACCGATGCTCACTACACAAACATTTGCCCTGACGGATTCGGACCCACGACACCTAGTTTGTGGTTGAGAATAAATTAGAAATAGATTATTTCATTATTTTACTCATACTCATTATTCATTATTCACAAGTTCAAGCAGTATGCACTTCCCTTTATCTTACATGCGCGTCACGGCACGGTGACTTTAGCTACCTTTTAGTTGAAGCAATAATCCCGTGTGCATAACATCTTTCCTATTTAATTTTGATCGAACTACCAGTTTTTTTTTTTTTTTTTTTCAGTAAGTATTGGTTCATAATTTCAGTAAGTAGTGATTTGATCAAAATAACTTTTACGTACTTATATTCATTCTTTTTTATTATGGCTATGTTTCATATGTTTTGTGGGTACCCTGCAAGCCCGGGATACAGCCAGAAAGAAATACCCGTTACGGTATGGTTGTGAACAAATCATTTAAAATGTCTCCCATAATAAAACTGTAATAATATAAAATTCGTAAAAAGTTTTCTCATTGATTAAGTTGATATTGTTAAAATGCTAAAGTGTATGCCCTGCTGGTTGGGGATACAGCCAGAAAGAAGTACCCGTTTTCGGTACGGTTGTAAACTGAAGCATTTGAACAATACCTACGAAATCAATGTTTAACATTAACAATTCATAAGTTAATAAATTGCAAATTACAATGCTAAAGTGTATGCCCTGCTGGTCGGGGATACAGTCAGAAAGAAGTACCCGTTTTCGGTACGGCTGTAAACTGAAGCATTTGAACAATACCTACGAAATCAATGTTTAACATTAACAATTCATAAGTTAATAAAATATAATATTGCCAAAGTGTATGCCCTGCTGGTCGGAGATACAACCAGAAAGAAGTACCCGTTTTCGGTACGGTTGTAAACTGAAGCGAAATCAATTCATATTTTTTTTAAATTGTTAAGTAATCAAAATTAAATATTTACGCTTAACGAATAATAGAAAAAAAAACAGTTCAGTTCTATTTTATAAATAAGTTTATAAGTAATCAAACAATAACGGTGACAGTGTTTGTTATAGTGGTGTTAAATGTGCATCATTCATCGGTTGCTGTGAACAGGTATGTCTGATTGTTTCATGAATTGGAAAGGCTAGATCAAGACGATGTATTTCAAAGAGCGAGCTTGCGAGCGGTTGAAATACAGCGTTTTTGAGCTAGCCTTCCCAATTCATTTACTACTAATACGTTTTTGTCTCCAGGTGCCATTTATTATCGTACCCGTAGTGATATCCTCATAATCTGCAAGTCCAGGTTCGATGTAGTCGGAACTTTTCTTCCTTAACCAATTATGAAGAGCACAACATGTTCTTGTTATTTTCATCGTATGAGCTGCATTGTTGGGAATCCTTTTTTCAAAAATTCTAAATCTACTTGCTAATATACCGAATGCATTTTCGACCATTCGTCGAGCCCTTGAGTCGGTAATTGAAAAATTTTTGCTGTAATGTTAGATTAGTCCCTGGGTACGGTTTCATAATGTTGTTTTGGAGCGGGAAAGCAGCATCCGCAACAAAAACACTTTGTGCTGGAATATTCAGACGGCCGTCATCAATTGCACGCTTCAATGAGGAATTACTGTAAACGCCGCCATCGGAATATCTACCTTTAGCACCAATATCTATATAACTGAACAAGTAATCATCATCTACGCTAGCTAGTAATACTATGCTATGCGTTTTTTTGTAATTGTAGAAGTCAGACCCACTATTCGCTGGAGCTCGCATGATTACATGTTTACCATCGATTGCACCAATACATCCAGGAAAATTCCATTTTAACTCAAGCCCAGTTTTTATTTCATTCCATTTTTGTTCCGTGTTTGGTGTCTGAAATATAAAAAAATAACGCCATTATTATGTTGTTTTTACTGATTGTTGAAAATTCAAGCGTAAAGAAATAATTTAATAATGACTCGGAATCTCAAAATTCTGAATCACTGGAGGAAACACAACATTTTGAATCTCTGGAGGATAATAACACTGAAGAAAATTCCAATGATGCTGTTATTAACAATAATGAAAGTAATCGCATTGAAAGAGAATAAATCGAAAATATAGGACCTCAATTTGTTGTACCAGCAAAGAAAACAGTAACAAATGGAGGAAAATTGCTCCGAAAAGATGACGATATACAAAATGCTATTGACAGAATTGATAAAATTGCTAAGAGTGTTACTAATAGCACAAATTCGTTAATAGAAAATAAACAAGATGAATTTGACATTTTTGGAAAATATTTAGCTACGACTTTGCGTTCTTTGCCAAGCGAACTAGCAATTATTGCAAAGACAGACATTCAAAAGGCTTTATCTGACATTCAACTAAGAGCTTAAAAAGTCTATAAATTATTAATAAGTAGACATTTCTTTTGTATATTTTGTATGTTGATAATGGTAAATAATTTTAGCTTATAAGCAGTTTGATTTTTGCTAATTTCTTACACTGTAATTTTTTATTTTGTTTAAATTTGTAATTATTAGTAATTTGAAATTGTAATCATGTCACCTATAAAAAGTTTATTAGAGATTGATAGTAACTTTTTTTATTGTAATTAGTTAATCCCCTTATTTACTGAAGAGGTTGGATTAGTTCACCTCTACAATAATAAATATTGTAAAGATGATCCATAATCTAAGGGTGTGGTGGGACCTCTGTTATTCGTATATATTTAACACCTGCGGATAGACCTTGGACTTAGACCATTTTTGGCTTAGAAGTTACTATAAATTAATTTTAAACTTTTCAAAACAATATACTATTCAATCTAAAATTGATTTTTTATTTTTATGTTCCTGCAGGTAGAAAACTCTAATTTAATTTTAACATTATTCTATTGCTTTTTTCAGTTTTAGGTATACATAAATCTGTTAATATAGGAGTACCTGTTAGTGATTCGTATTTTTATATTAACTTTTATTATGTGTATTATAGTCATCGTACAAAATTTATCACTTTAAGGTACAAAGAAATCTGTAAATGATTAGTAAGTAGATATTTAATTTACATAATTAATACTTTAATGTTTTAAAACTATACTAGTAAGTGCGTAATCCATACCTGATTAATATATAAGTACATATAGTTTATTAGAGCTCAATTGTAAAAAAACCTAAATCAGGGGAATACCCTAATTTCCAAAAGGAGGTTGGATCTATAATCCAAGGGTGAGTGGCAGGACCTCTGTTATATTCATTAAACACTCGCTTTGCTACTGACTTCGATAATTTTTGGCATTAAAGTCACTATAATTTTATTTAGAAAATTAATTTCAATTTTTCAAATTTTTTTTCAAAAATCAATCAAAATTTTTTACTCTTACCTTAATCGATTTTTTTATTTAATTTTTTACTAATAGAACAAGACCACTCTAAAGAGTCACTGATTTCATAATTCAAATTTTTTCGTTGGCTTGAGGTTCGGTCCCCCGAGCGGTTAATGTTAGAATCCCTGCGTCATAGGCAGGAACACTGACCTGTAAGAACCCTGGACTGGCTGCTATTACCTATCAATTAGAGCCCATGTATGTTCAGCAAAATGTAACAATTCACGATACCGATTAATACGTATGTGTAGACTAATTTAGTTTCCTGTACCCCTGCAACTGCGTATTATAAATAATAATTGCTGAAACATATGCAGTCATTTGCAGTAAACGTCAAAATTAGTTCTCGGTAGAATTTCAAATGATGGGCAGTCTTTAAATTAGACATTTATTAATCTGTGATGGACATACACGGTCACTTGCCAAAATACAAATGTACTCTGTGGTCACGTACAGTAGCTAGCAGAGCTTCCAAACAAAACTCTATAATATAAGTGACAAAATTTTAACGGACAATCTTGATACAAATTTAAGTTTGTCACCAAAGAATAATATGTCGTAAGTATTTTTATTGCTTAATTCAGTGTGATATATTTTTTGTAGTTTTTGTCAACAATGGCGTTTTTGCAAACAACCTACTAAAAAACACCGTTCTCCTAAATTGTAAATTAAGCAAAACTTGACGCTTTTGTTTTTTTTTCAATAAATATGTAATTATGTGTTGAAATGAAATATATGCGCCCAGCGCTGGAGTGCCCAATGTAAGATCTAAATTCGTATTTTTTTGCTGAAATTTTTTTGGTGTTTGTAATTTGCGTTTCTACCTATACTTTCTTACGTGCACTGCTCAGAATAAAATACGAAATATACTTGTGTTTACGTAGCATGCCCATAAATTTGCACTTATATAAAAACAAACATTACATAAATAACCTAATTTCTTATTGGTACTAACTAACTACGGTTATTAGAGCTATTGCTTAATTTCAAAATGAATCGGTGTGCTGACTCGTGTATTGTGTTGTCATAAATTTATAGGTATCAGAAATATTTTAGTAGAGTCCATCAGGTAATGATATGTCTATAATTACAGTTTCCCCGAAGAGACGCGAAAGCGTTTGCGGTCGCCGTGCAGTGAGGGGTAATTTTTTTAAATACTTAGCTATATTATTTAATTTTGCTTGCACTTTTGTTTTGGGTTGTTTTTATCTGCAGAAATATTTGTGCAATGAATCCATCAAGTAATCATTGTCTACATTTCAGATATGGTGAGGACTATCCGGACACGGCAAAAAAAACAAAAATAGAAAGTGAAGACCAGTAAGTGTTTTATCTACTTTCTATGGGATAACCTCAGAAATGTAGAATAGTAAAATATAAACAGTATTTTCTGTACTGTTTTTTGTGTGGTGTGCAATAAAGAGTATCTATCTATCTATCTATCTATCTATTTTCAAATAATTCAATAGTATATTCTGCACAACCAAAATACAAATATTAAAAACAGCTTTTGCAATTTTCATTAAAAAGCCCCGCCATTGAATCCGTATCCCAAAGAAAATACAATCATCCGTATCGCTTAAAAAAGCAATTACTGTCTATCAAATAAATTACACAATCCAACCAACCTTTCTCGTATTTGATTGATGCACTAATATTAATGAATACTAAATATAATTAAATAAATAAGTAAGTAAGTAAATAATTAGTATACAGTATTCTCTTAGGTATGCTACAAGGCTTATATTATAATAAATGACACAAGGAGGCTTACATTTCTTTTAAATTTAAACTATTTTAACCCTTATATAGAAATTGTTTTGGTTTATCAGACAGTATACCAAGTTACTGTTATGCTATATGAATAGTGCATTCATGTTTTTTAAATTGACTTTAAGCACCTCATAATCACTTCCACTTGTTTTGTAGAAAAACTTTGATGTCACCGCGTCCGTCGAGTAGCAGGCAAGCGGACGCGGTGACCCATTCGCCTTTGCCGTGCGGGACCTCCTCACCGTACATGTCCTCATCGTGCACGTCGTCCGCGGGCTCGCCCGCTTCGAAGCCGCCTTCGAAGCCTGACTCCAGTAATATAACATTGAGTGTCTAAAAGTGTGTAACAAGAAAATATAATTGAAATGTGTAAATATACAAATGATGTTGTTACAGATGTCGAGCAGGCGAGCCCAAATACGGCGGAGGCAGATACGGTGCCCAACTCTCCCAGTTTTGGGGGGTCGACAGAGTTTCGGCTGTCGACAGAAGAGAACTGGGCAGTTGTGTGCCGTACTCCGAAAAAAAGGGGGTACTTTATGAAGGAGTACACAGACTCTGAGGACTCAACATAAAGTACCCCCTTTTCCTTTGCATGTAGGGTAAATTGCTGTGAAATAGCCACCCTGTACTTACTTAGCTACACTCCGATTAAAATAAGAATTATTGATTGCATGCATGCATGCATTATTGCATTTGTTTTGTTAGAATTTTTGGCAGCTATCATAATACGTTTTTCACAAGGCTGCATAGACTTAGATATTTCTAACCCTAATCAAATTATTTTTAAAAAGCAAATAAATTTACTTCTTAAATAATTTACTGTATTAGTAGGTATGTTTCTTTTATTTTCGTAGAACTCGCTATTTTCCTTAGTCTATTTGTTATTTGTCTAGTTTTAAAACCTACCTAGATACATGTTTTGGGATAGAATTACAGCAAATTAGTTTGTATCAACTGGTTTGTGTCTTCAATCAACAGAAAAAAGACAAAACTGATGATAGTCGACCGTTTTGGTACTGCACAGCGCACTGATATCCTTCAAGAGTTCGAAACCGTGGAACGTTTCCAGTACCTCGGCTCGGTGATTACGAACAAGGGCACTTGCGAACCAAAAATACGGAGACGAATCGGCATGGCCAAGACAGCGATGAGCCAGCTCGGCAAAATATGGAAAGACAGAAACATCTCAAACCGGACTAAAACCCGCCTCGTTCGCACTCTCGTCTTCTCCATATTTCTCTACGGGGCTGAGACCTGGACGATCAAAGCCGCTGACAGGCAGAGGATCGACGCGTTCGAAATGTGGTGTTGGCGCCGCCTGCTAAGGATTTCTTGGACAGCCTTCCGTTCAAACGTATAGGTCCTCAAGGAACTGAAAATTGAAAATGCTCAACGTCTGTCCTCGATTTGCCTTCACCGAGTTGTGAGTTATTTTGGCCATATCGCACGAAGAGAGGTAAACAACCTGGAAAAGCTGGTAGTGACAGGCAAAATCGAAGGCAAAAGACCCAGAGGCCGCAGCCCGAAGAGATGGTCGGACCAGATCTCCGAACAGCTGGAGCTACCAGTCAACGCCGCCCTTCACCAGGCGACGGACCGTATCGGTTGGCGGCAGACAATGAAGCGTCTAAGGAGTCACGATCCTCAGCAATGGGGGAACGATTGAGAAGAGATTAGGTACTTACTTATAAATATTTATTTTATTTTGGCTGTAATTATACTTAATCCCTAACTGACATATGGCTAAATTAATATTAGAAATGTTTCCATGTTAACATTATTTATTTATTTTATTTTTATTTTAATGTAAATTACTACATTTTGTTAAAATAAATAAAATATTGGACAATATCACATACATTGCTCTGATCCTATGATAAGTAGCTTAAGCACTTGTGTTAACGAAATCGGAAACAACGACGGTACCACAACACCCAGACCCGAGACACTATAGAAAAGTTATTTTTCTGCATTGACCGTCCGGGAATCGATCCCAGGACCTCAGAGATAGCGAAACCAAGTCCGGTATGCTCGCCTCTCGGCTCCGGAGGTCGTCGTGAAAATTGACGTGCTTAATAAAATGAAATAAAATAGACATGCTAAACTAGTATCTAAACATTGTAGTAATATGCGCCATCTATTCTACCATGTGTAAACTAGTCATTCGATTTAAACAATTCTTGACCAAGCTGGCGCTACTCAGGTGTATATGTCGCTGCTGATCAGTTTCGAGACAATTACCCCTTAAAATATTAACAAATCTCCGTATTTTTAAGCTATAACTTAAGTGTTACATTTTTGTTTCCCGAGAATTTCAAACTAAATAGGTACTTACTACTTACATAACTAATTTTTCCGGACTACAAAGCCTAGCGGGCGGCCCCGCGCGGGTTAAGTGTGATGAGCAAGATTTCTATGCCTACACAAGTCATGGATGTTTATCCGGGTTAAACCATAATTTAGTTTAGGGCTAGATAATTTATTAGGGTTTTTACATTTACTAAAACTGTCACCTTATTTTAGGCCTAATTACCCGGCACATTATAAATTAATTTGAAGAATGATTTTTAATTGTTGATAGTGGTGTGTAAAATACCGTATTGGTAATTGTATAGACATTATTTACACTCGATAATTAGCCAATATTTTATACATTTTTTAACTAGGTGTTTGTCTGTAGTGTAACTGTCTGCATATTTATTTTTATCCTGCGTCTAGTGGTTCGCAATCCGGGACTACGAAATTAAGCGGTACCAGGTTCGAATACGGCAAGGAGCAAATGTTTGTGTGATGAGCATGTTCATAAATGTATTTAATTATGTTTATCCGTTATCTAGTGGCCATAGTACAAGCTTTGCTTAGTTTGGGGCTGGACAATTTGTGTGATTGGTAAAATAATTTATTGCAGCGTAAGTATCGAGTTGTTAAATAAAATATCATTTTATATACAAGTTCATTTATTAGTATCGGGAGCTCTGTACAAATTAGAGTTGAAAACTCTAACTTGTATAGAGCTCCCGATCTTGGTTATTATTTATAAATAATTTAATTCTCTTTTTGGCCGCCGCCACCGCCGCCCGCCACCGCTCCTGCGCCGCCTGGAGCTCGGCCGGCGTCATCGGGGCCCGGCGCGCCGGGTGCAGGTCCCGGTCGCGGAACGCCAGCCCCGACAGCCGCAGGAAGGCCAGCCGAGCCGCCCGATAGGCGCGTTCGCCGAGGGTCGCGGTCGTGTCCTGCGCGTTAAAGTTAGTTAAAGTTTGTAAAAGAAATGGCGACCGACACCGAAGGCGTATAAGGTTAGATTTTCATGTAAGGGGTCTTTTTTCCAAAAGCAGGCACACAAGGCGACGGCACTGAGCACTTCACTATATTTCCAATTGCTTAATAACTTAAAGAAGTCCACTGCTTTGCTTATTAAGTCTTTATTTCCAAATAAATGTTCGTAATTACGTATTAGCATGTTGTTACTTACACAAAGTCGTTCGTAGAACTCATATTCAAAGTACACTGATCAGGTAAAACTACGTGTCAAGTATCTGAAAAACAATAAACAATCAAGTAAATAGAAATGTTCAATACAGATGATACAGACGATGGTTTTTTTTTGTTAAAGTTAACTACGACAAATATTTGTTTTAACCTTACCTACCTCGTCGAATAATAAATATTCAAAACGGAAAGAAGTTGTTTGGTAGATACTTGATCCTTTTTTTTGTTCCGATAGAAACAGGCTAAGGTCAGGGACCATGCGGCCTAGTCAGTAAATCAGTTAAAATAAAGTTATTTATTAGTAATAGATAATTTATTTAAAATCGAAGAATTTTTTATAAAATTTCATCGTTTTAATGAATGTAGTCTTCAATAAAACGTAAGAGCGTAAAATAATACGTAAAAAGTAGTGTCACACTTACCTGTATGCATGACCTGTATGAGCACCTGGACAGGCTGCTGTCCCATGTACAAATGACAGGCAAAACTAGTTGCATTCCTATAAACCACTGACCAGAAATAGCTGGAAATTCAAAGGCCTCTAATGTAATATAATAACATATTAGGAGGTTGCTTTAAGTGACTGTTGGGACTTGGCAGTTGTGTTTGATTAAGATTTGTTCTCAGCAGGGGGGCGTTCATCGGCTTGCTTTGAGCCGGTGACAGATGGCGTCGGACGCGGCTGCTGACTCGTCTTGACATTGTAAGGTCAAACGCTGCCATTGGTCGATCCTTGGACTAGCGGAAGTTGACTGAAGGATAGACCAATGGCAGCGCTTGACCTCACAATGTCAAGACGAGTCCGCAGCCGCGTCCGTTGCACTCTATCCCCAGTTTTAATGTCGTACCATAGAGTATATTAAAAACAAGTTGATAGTATCTCAATTATCAGTAGGACCGGGAGAATCTTAAAGCCGGTGACATATGGCGACGGACGCGGCTGCGGACTCGTCTTGACATTGTGAGGTCAAACGCTGCCATTGGTCGATCCTTGGCTGGCGGAAGTTTACTGAAGGATAGACCAATGGCAGCGCTGGACCTCACAATGTCAAGACGAGTCCGCAGCCGCGTCTATCGCAGTTTGTCACCAGTTTAAAGCACATACAAACGGCGACAGACGCGGCTCCGGATTCGTCTTGACATTAGAAGGTCAAACGCTGCCATTGGTCGGTCCTTGGGGTGGCGGAAATTGACTGAAGGATAGACCAATGGCAGCGCTTGATCTCACAATGTCAAGACGAGTCCAGAGCCGCGTCCGTCGCCATCTGTCACCGGATTAATTAATTATTCGATTTGATAGTAGATTCTAGGTTGATTGAGTAGGTAAAAACAGTGGTCAGATGTCCGTGAAACTATTTAAAAAAAAACGAAAATTTAGTAAAATTATTTGCAAGTCAATATTAATACTAACTAGCTGACCCAGCGAACTTCGTTCCGCCATTCTTTGTAATCTAAGCACACTAAGCACTAAACAAAATATTTGTACATATTATTTAATTTTGTAGTAGGTAAAAATAAGATAATATTACTTATAAAGTAATGGTTTGAGTTGATTGACGTTGATTGACCTTGACAAAATATTCATGTCGTGAGGTGGCAACTGATGTGCTCCCGTTCACTGTCAAATAGATCGCCTTGTTTGTGGCACGTGCACCGGCATGGAGCACATACCCTATAGAGTAGAAATGTCATATGATTTGTTCGACAAAATTTTCCGCCATTTTTAAATATGTATCTGTGCTGTTTTTGTATGGGCGAGCGTTGACGGGACCTGTCATTTCATACTAAATGAGTCGACTAGTTTCAAAGGCGGAAATCTGTGCTTTTTATGCAAAATGAGTTATTGACATGGCGACACTAAAAATTTTGAATAAAAACGTTTTATTTAAACATCAGGTAACAAAACTGGCAATCTGCCATAGAAAATACGAATCAAAATCTGGAGTTGGGATCAAATCGGCCATTTTGTCAAACTTCGTAATCAAAAACGGCCATCTTAGGCCAGCGGCCAATCAGAAGCGAGAGTTCATATGCGTGCTGTAACGGCAGATAGAACATTACTCGCTGTGGATTTAAGTGCATTCTAAGTGATTTTATGACTAAACCTATCGAAATTTTGTGAAAACATTACCATGGAGTCAAGCCCCAGCGTTGTGACTGATAACACTTCACGGAAACGCAAGAAAAATACCGAAAATTGGTCTAGAAACCGGGTCAAGAGATTGAGGTTAGTATAGTACTAGGGTTGTCAAACTAGCATGGAGTTCGTTTAATTTAATATCCTACCTAATAACCTGAAAACGTAGAAGTTTGTATGAATGGAGAGATGTTTGTTACTCTTTTACGCGAAAACTGTTCAATGGATTTAGTTTAAGTTTTTAATCTGTACTTACAGACAACGTCGCGAGTAAAAACTATAATTGTTATTTTTTTCTATTTTGAAATGTTGTTTCAGATACTCTTCAAAATCGTTGCCAAAAAAAGTTTGCAACCACAACTCTAAGGCTCTAAAATGTGCTACACTGACAATGACCCAGCTTAGAAAATTGCATGAAAAATTTTATAGTCATAAAATGCTCTACGTGTCCAATATAACAATGGCTTCAGAATGTTGTTGGGGCTGCCTCGATTTTGCAGTGCCTCAGGGATGTTCGCTGAGGCACGCACTGACGATTTCTATGCTATCATGCGTAAAAAAGCAGCGTCGTTGCTCTGCAGGGTACGGGCCAGCTCCAACTCCATCCTGAAGACCATAGCGGGGAGATATGACTCTCCTATAACTCGCCATCTTGCCAAGGTGCTGGTCAAGAGGAACACTGGCTGACCCACCGCTGTCATCTGTAGCTCTCTCTGTTTTTATTGTTTTGTTTTTGTTGTTACTAATATAGCTTATAAGATCTTACTAATAAAATGGACCTGCGTTGTCTGAATCAATGAAATAATAATAATAATAATAAGCCCCCTAAATTCCTTCCTTACGTCCGAGCCGAACACCAGGCCACGTGGGGGGCGGACACGCGTACTTTCGAAACTTACGCGGCTAACAAGGCAAAGGTATCCCTTTAAATATGGAGCTACGTTCGAAAAGAGTTTTGAGAATAGTGTCGCTGCCCGGGGGCAATCGCCGGGGCACACCTGGAGCCGATGCTGGGTGTTCCAGCATGCGATCCGTCGGCGACGAGGAGCTGAGCAGGCGGGCCTTCGTCGACAAATTTATTACAGCCGAAACCGCCCGTAATTCTACATCCCCAGTATCATCAACACGCAGTCTTTTTCCGTCACCGAATTCATCTCCTAAATCCTATGAAACCCCATTTGCAACTTCTCCAGTAAGCAGCGAGATTTCAGTGGCTGTTGCGCAGGAGACAAATACTGTCAGTAAATCTGTGCCCACTACTTCGAAATCGAAAAAACCTAGAATGAAATGGACTGATGAATATAACGAAGAAATAATCAGGTCCTACTACCGCATCACAAAATTAGAATCAATTAAAACCACATATCGAAAACAACTACACCAACAATTTATAGCAATCTTTCCAAACCTTTCACACGTTTCTGAACAAAGAATTGCCGACCAAAAACGTCTGATAATATGTAACAAATTAATAAACAATGAAAGATTACATGAAATCAAAAGTGAAATTGCCGAAGAACTTGAAATGAACACATACACACACACTTGCATTACTACAACA
This sequence comes from Anania hortulata, assembly GCA_963576865.1. Classification (NCBI taxonomy): domain Eukaryota; kingdom Metazoa; phylum Arthropoda; class Insecta; order Lepidoptera; family Crambidae; genus Anania; species Anania hortulata. The sequence goes on along the minus strand of OY756415.1, from coordinate 5,021,154 downwards.
TGTGATACCAACAGTAGAATGAGATGGACCGACAGCCTTAATGAAAGCCTAATGAGATGTTATTATATAGCTACAGATTTAGAGACAAATATGACCGCATACCGCAGTAAACTTCACCTAAAATTTATTGAAATACATCCAGATCTCTCTCACATATCACCCCAAAGATTATCAGACCAAAGACGATCAATCATTAATAACAGGTTATTAGATCAAACGGCACTCGATAGAATAAAGAAAGAAGTCTCAAATTATCCTACAAATAACCACGAGTACATTTATTCACAACCCTCAGCATCCTCGTATTTTGAACACCCGGAATGCCACATGAATTTCGCACAAAATAGTTCTTTAATAGAATCAGTAAGCCACACTCATGTTCATAGCTTAGAAGCGCATACTGCGTTACATACGAGTAGCACCAACTCCGAAATAAATACACAGCATACAGTACCAGAAAACACTTACCAAGACACTTTCAGAAACATTAATCGTGACTTAACTTCAGATGTCAAGTGTAATATTGACGATACATTCAACGAAGCTCTACAACATTTTGTTAATACTGACCCAACCACGCGACCATTCATCCCCAAGCAAAAAACCTCAAAAAAATTTGCTGCCATAGTTTACTATTTAAATAAGAATATTCTCCCTAATCATCTGAGTAGCGAAACAGATTTTGTAACACTTCAAACTGTAATATATTGTGCAGCGTGGACTGCAGCTAAATGCAACGGAGCAAAAATTTCACAAACCGCTTTAGAAAAGCCACATAAAACAGAACCTAAAAAACCAAAATGGCAAATAAGATTAGAGAAGAAAAAAGAAGATTTGAGAGCGAAAATAGGTCAATTAATACAATATAAGAATGGAAATAGGAGTTCATCGCTAACTGCGCAAGTAGAAAAAATTATGGAAAAATATAAAACTCACTCAATACACGAGGAACAAAACACACAAATCACTCAATTTATAGACACCCTTAAACAAAAACTTACAGTTGTAACAAGTAGATTAAATAGATACCAGGCATGTACTCTTCGAAAGACACAAAACGCTCAATTCCATTACAATGAGAAAAACTTTTACCGTAATTTAAAAACTTCTACTGCTAACGATACTCCAGTGAGTAATTCTCTGACTTCTTTTAACCCCCCTGCACCTGAAACCCTTAGGAAATTTTGGGCTGAAATATGGGAAGAAGCCAAGGACCATAATGATAGTGCCCATTGGATAAAATCTGAATCTGATAGGAACTCAAATATTACAGCCATGCCTTTTGAATCCATACCGGTAGATACATTCCAAGAAGTAATTAAAAAACTGCACAACTGGAAAGCCCCAGGAACTGATAAGCTACATAACTTTTGGTATAAGAAATTGACTGCCACACACCCCTTTTTGCACAACCACATTAATCATTTCATCCAAGAGCCACAAACTATACCAGATTATATAATGTCAGGAACTACATTTATGATTCCCAAGGATCTTTCCGACTCAAACAATCCAGCTAAATATAGACCAATCACATGCCTTCAAACCATTTACAAGATAATAAGTTCCTGTATTACAAACTTAGTGTACAGCCATCTAGAAAGCAACCAAATCCTGGCAGAACAACAAAAAGGTTGTAGAAAATTTAGTCAGGGTTGCAAAGAACAGTTAACTATTGATTCCATCATACTGCGCCAAGTACAAAAAACTAAATGTGAACTTCATTCGATGTACATTGATTATAAAAAAGCTTATGACTCCGTACCCCACTCCTGGCTCTTGAAAGTCTTAAACATATATAAAATTCATCCAACCCTGTCAAATTTTCTACAATCTGCAATGCAAAAGTGGGTAACGCGACTTAAAATAGCACAAGGCGAAACAGATCCAATTAAAATAAAACGTGGAATTTTCCAAGGAGATTCGTTTAGCCCGCTCTGGTTTTGTCTAGCTTTGAACCCACTATCCAATATATTAAATAATAAGACAGACGCTAGTTACCAACTGAAACACAAGGACTTTGATACAGGCATAAAAACGACGACCCCGATAAATCATCTCATGTACATGGATGACATAAAATTGTATGCTCAGTCACGTAGTAGTCTAGAAGAATTAGTTTATATTACAGAACAATACTCTAAAGACATATGTATGGATTTTGGTATAGATAAATGCAAAATTAGCTCGTTCAAAGCTGGGCAAAATCAGCAATATAGCTATCACTTGGAATCTGGACAGCAAATAAGCTCAATGGAAGAAAAGGAAGTTTACAAATATTTAGGCTATAACCAAGCAAAACAAATTGAATACAAAAACATTAAATTAAAGTTATTAAAGCAATTTAAACATAGACTTAATTCCATAATGAAATCTCAATTACAATCCCGCAATATCACTAAAGCTATAAATTCGTTTGCAGTACCTATTCTGACCTACTCGTTTGGCATAATTAACTGGTCCAAGACAGACCTTAGGAACATTCAGACAACAATCAACACAACTCTGACTAAGCATAGAAAACATCACCCACGAGCATGCATACAACGACAAACCCTGCCTCGCCAAGAAGGAGGCAGAGGCTTAATAGACATCCAAAACCTACACAACAAACAAATAGCTACACTCCGATCTTATTTCCACCAAAAGGCAAGTCAGTCTCTTCTTCATCATGCAACCGTTCAATGTGATACAAAGCTTACGCCATTAAACTTACAGGACAGATCTAACCAATGTAACCAACTACAAAATGATGATAAAACTAAAATTAATGATTGGGCCCGGAAGTCTCTACACGGAAGACATCGCCATGACTTATGTCAAACAAATGTCGACAAAGTTGCGTCGAACGCTTGGCTAAGTCGTGGTGAACTATTTCCTGAGACTGAAGGGTTCATGATTGCAATACAGGATCAAGTAATAGAAACGCGCAATTACCAGAAACATATAATGAGGATTCGCAACTTACCGACTGACCTGTGTAGAAAATGTAATAGCAGCTCCGAAACCATACAGCACATTACAGGCGCTTGCAAATCAATCGTTCAAACCGACTACAAGCACCGCCACGATCAAGTAGCTAACATTATCCACCAGAAACTAGCTCAAAAATATAAACTCATTCCTCAAAAACTTATTCCGTACTACAAATACATACCTGAACCAGTTCTTGAAAATAACAAATACAGACTTTACTTCGATCGTGCCATACTTACAGACAAAACAACACATTTTAATAGACCCGATATCACTCTTCACAATAAAGACAATCATACTGCATACATAATTGACATAGCCATACCAAACACTCATAATTTGCAACGTACAATAGCTGAAAAGTTGTCCAAATACATAGATTTAAAAGACGAGATTAAACGAATGTGGCGTTTGGCTGAAGCCAACATTGTTCCTATTGTGCTATCCACCACAGGCATCATCCCCAAACAACTACACCACTCATTCAATACTCTTGACATTCCACAGCACACATACATCTTACTACAAAAAGCAGTCATATTGAATACTTGCAGAATTGTTCGGAAATTCCTACAAGCCCATGAAGATTCTCAAGAACAACCACAAAACACCACTCAATCACAATCTCTCACACTGGCATACCACCATCCAAATACTTAGCTTTCAATTGGGATTGCACTTGGCTTAGGCCCGTGCTTTCTTGAAACACCAGCTTACAGCTGAGACACAAAAGTGTATAAAAGATAATAATAATAATAATAAAAACAAAAAAGATCAAGACTCAATAATATTAAAGTACTGCACGATTGAACCGCTAATGCGCAGAGCAGGATTTAAAGGAAAAAAACAAACAACAATTAAATATGCTGTTTATTTAAAACACTTAAAGGTACCAATATGTCAGAAACAATTTTTGACGTTATTTGGTATAACCAAACATAGGGTACAATACGTAATGAATAGATATTTTCATGCTGGAGATATAATAATTGATGAACACCGGGGTTAAGTATTTGTTTTCTTCCATCTATTGCATTTTAATCTATTTAGCTGTAAAATGCCTATTTTAAAATGTATATTTGTAATTTTATTTCAGGTGGAAATCATAAGGAACATATATATGCAGCACAAAAACAATCTGTGCATAACTTTATACAGCAATTACGTTGTGTTGAATCTCATTATTGCAGAAAAACAAAGATAGCCGAAAGAAAATATTTATCCTCGGATTTAAATATTAAAAAACTGTACAAGATCTTTCAAGAAAGTGAGTATTCAAATGCTGCTATAAAAGAATCATATTTCCGTCACATTTTAAATTGTAACTACAATCTGGGCTTTGGCACTCCAAGAACGGATGCATGTTCGAAATGTTTAGAGCTTAAGGGAAAAATTGCTTCTGAATGTGATCCTCAAAAAAAAAAAAAAATTAATAACCGAGAAAAGAGTGCATTCATTAAGGGCAACAGCTTTTTTTGAAAAACTTAAGGAACTTACAGATGACTTAAAAATATTTTCTTTCGATTGCCAGAAGAACCTTCCTTTGCCAAAAGTACCAGATCAAATGGCTTATTACTCACGTCAATTATATTTTTATAATTTTACTGTGGTGGAGGGTGCATCTAATGTTCCTCTTACTAGGGAACGTGTGTTTACTTACTGTTGCACGGAAAATAAATATAACAAAGACTCGAATTTAGTCGCTTCAGCTATTACGCACAGGCTTAATAATTCAGATTTGACTAATATAACTAAAGTTCGCTTGGTCGCAGATGGATGCGGTGTTCAAAATAAAAACAGCATCCTGGTTGGTACATGCTGTAAATGGTTGTTAGAGCATACAAATATTAAAACAATCGAATTAGTGTTTCCAATCACTGGGCACTCATTTATGCCTGCAGACAGACAATTTGACATTGCTGAAAAAAAATTACGAAAATTGGATGTCATTTTACACCCTGATTTAATAAAAGATATTCTGGGAGAAACTTCAACATTAGTACGATTAGGAAATGACTGTCCAATTTTTAACTGGAGAGACGCCGTCAAAACCGTTTTAAAGCCCACTACGTCTTGGAATATGGCGTATAAGGAATGTAAACGATTCATTCTGAGACGCTCAAAAACACCAGGTAATGTTCTTGTAAGAGGCGAACTGTATTACAAAAGTGATATAGCAAAAGCACAAAACGTATGTCAACGTAACAAAAAAATATTTGATATAAGGCCACAATTACTACCCAATATAGTGCCCGTAAATAAAAATAAATTATCTGATGTCAAAAAGTTGCTACAGAAACATTTTGGCCCTGAGTGGAGAGATTAAACAATTTTATCTTTTTACAATGATGTTTTTCAGGCGCAGGAAATCCTTACTGCACCTGAAATTGAAGAAAATTATTGTGACGAGGCAATGGAAGAGGTCCAGGACCTTCGCATTTAATTTAATTTAATTTTAAGTTGTAAGTGGATAAAGTAAAAATAAAGTTTTTTTTAAATGCGTGCTTTTTACTGAAATCCTAAAAATAAGTAGGTACCTAATACTGCTTATGGACTTGGTCTGAAATAAAAATATATTTAATTTTAATTTAATTTAACTCGCTTTAAATCGTTCTTTATGCTTTTGTGATAACCCTGTTAATAGAAATCCAAACCACTGCTGTTTGGAATCAAAAAATTTGACATTTATATAATATTTTGACATAATTTTAATTTTAATCTAATTGTACGTTTGAAATGTCGCGGTCCTAAGAATGTTATTTAATAATTTTTGACATTTGATTTTGCATTTTAGTTGACAATATGTAATTAACACTGACATAATATTTGCACGTCGCATTGCGATAGAATATGCTGGATAATCTATGATGTTAACTACCTTTTGTAACCATATTCTGGGAAATAAATTATTTATTTATTTATTTATCAAACACGGTGTTCTGCATCTTGGTAAGTTTCAAATCCGGCATTCTTAAAATTTTGGTTTCAAAGATGGCAATCTGAAAAACTAAAATGCAATTTATGGCCTAAACATTTTGAATAAACATAAAAGTATGTCTTTAACTTGTGTTCTTAGCTATGTAGATCATGTATAAACCGGGTTTGTAACCTTATAGGCTATATAATGCAAATAATTAGTTTTTTTTAATTTACCAAAAATTTACAACAAGCTTGATTGCCGTCTTTGAAACTATTCGACTCAAATGTAAGTGAAGAATCACTAGCTAGTTTTGGAGAAAGATGATTTGTATTGCTGCTCTATAATTAGGGTATGTACTAGATTTGCACCGGAGAACAGCAGCGCCGTCCAGCTTTAAAAAAAAAACATATGTCAGCTTATACTCACAGCATTACCTGTCTATTATATAGAGCGGAAATTAGCTCAATAAAATTATAACAGCTACAAACAGCGAGGCGTAAAATGTAAAAAAAACAATAAATCATTTAATTTAAAAAAAAACTCCATCACACAATAAATAATTTAAAACGTAGAAATCGATTGAAATAATTTGGATGTAATAATTCTTACAAACTTCAATAGATGGCGTTGACGTAAGTTAGATCACGGTAGAGTTGTGATTTTTCAGAAATATTAAATCATCGGCTTAATTATTTCTTTACTAATGAATTTTATACACATGTACATATCAAATTAATTAATTTATACACTTAGTTTTAAGCCAAACCAAACCAACCAAAGTACCCAAAAATGTTTAAGGGTCCTATTAGGACCTGAAAATATTATTAAAATAGATATCGAAATATTATTATGATCACACCTTGTATTCAAAGCTACATAGATATGCTATTACGTTCAAAGTTCAATGTAGATGATAAACACGAGCTAATCAAGTCTTTAATTTCTTCCTATACTATATTTTAATTACACACCGTCTAGAGTTAGTTACATCTAGTAAGTCGCACTGATGTTTGGATTGATTTTCACACGCAAAAGTGTGCCGCCGTATAGGCGTTTCGTCTTACGTAAAACGTGCACTGCCGTTCGGGCTGATTACGCGTAGGCCCGCACTCGCGACCGTTGCAAACAAAATGCCGTCGAATGTGCAGCTAACACATATGCGTGTTTTTTTTAGCATCTTTGGATGTATAATAAAATAACGCCGCAGTCAACGTGTTAAGAGAATCAGCCTTCTGGACTGTGTGATTCATCACACATTATATAGTACTCATCACTGATTCTGTCAAATTGTTTTAGCCGAATAACATATGAAGATTACAATATTTTAGCTGCTACAATCATCTCATTGTTTCCAAAAGAGTCTATTGGAACTTACTTCACTCACCCTATAAAAAAGAGAGACTCCATAAATGGACGTTCCACAATAGCTCGTGGCAAATTGGTTGATAAAGTTCGAAATCTCATATATAAGGTCTAACAAAAGCAACTACATTCCTTTTAATGGGGGTATCTGTACATCGAGCTGAGCTGGCTCACCAAATTTGAGCCAAAAATTCAGGCTAGTTAAAGAGATATTGATCATAACAATCTCATTCCGTAACTACGACAATTTACACCCTTTACAGCTGTTTACTACTACATTGACACACTACGCACGCACACAAGCAAACGTGACCCACACATGCACACACTCAAGAGAACAGCGCGGTGCGGCGACGGCGACTCAGAAATACTAACATGAAAGAATTACCCTGATTTTAGGGTAAAATAAAGTTTGTGGGTTTTCTTTTATAAGGATTTTTTTTCACTACGGATTGGAGTAGAATTATGTGTTTCGCAATTAGATAATTAGGAATTAGGGGTTTAATTGGTTGTTGATTTTTGCGGTCACGTAACCGAACCGACGTCAAGAGAATCAAAAGTTGGCGGTACTTCATAATCGATCAAGATACTACGAACAGCTGACCGCAGAGTGCGTTGTTCGCGAACTGACCGGAGAGTGTGACTGTGTTGTTGTGACCTAATTTACGTAACAAAACTTCAACGACTCACCAGTTTTCGTAGTAACCAAAGCCACACATATCATTTTGAAAGAACGAAGATACCGCGGAGACAAAGACAATTTCGATCAATGCACTTGTCTATTCAGCTTCAATAAAAATGGCTGTACGACGTTACGTCTAACCGTTCCCAAGTCCCAACTTCCCATCACGGCTGTAAACTCGTCGTGTAATGTGCTATTAAATTTTACAAACAAAACTACAATCGAGTTGTTTAAACTGAAAATAAGAAAAAAAATTGAAAATAACAAGGTCATTAAAGTCTAATTTCTCGCCTTCTTTAATTCTACTTTATTTTTTAATTAATTTTGTGTGTAAAATTATTTTGGAGTTAGCAAGACCAAGTTTCAAAGGTGGCCCTGTCAAAAGTACCCCGCCGTGTTTGTCGGTATCTTGGATAGGGTGACAAGCATTTTGTTTAGCTAAGATAAGATCGTAGGTATTCGTAAGGAAATAAAAGATTTTGCTATTTTAGGAACTGAAATACATTTTACTTATTATTTAAGTTTCAACATTTGAGATATTATTATTGTTTATAAGGAAAATTGTTGGAATAAAAAGGTTTTGCTATTTTGTAATTAATTCTTGACTAGTCGTCTAGATAATGTAATCGACACCATAAAAGTTGATATTAACTTGACAAACCACGGGACAAACTCATTTCAAAAAATGCTTCAAAACTTACCTAGAATTTAACACTTAACCGGTCGCAATATTACAATGAGAAAAGTAGTAGTGAGAATGTTAGTAACCTACCTATTTCGTTGTATTAAATAATGTTGCATGCCTATAAGGTTAGATGTAGCTGACCCAAAACTATTTTTAAGATCTCTGTATGTACCTACATTCTGCAATAAAAATATTTGAATTTGAATTTGAATTTGAAAGTATTAAAATGTGATATTTCGTTCAATTAAACACGATTATAATTGTTTTGCTTAAAATAATTAAATAAAAAATGTTATGGATTGTTTTAATAAACTTACTCAAACATTCGTGTAAAATCGTAATCCTAGAGTCCTAGATATTTATTTAACGTGGAAGCCCTATCGTACTCGCAAACTGCTGACTATGCCGCTCGAGCCAAAAGGCCGGTGTCGGGCACGTGTCGGGGTCAATCAAAGTGTGCATGCGGATAGATAGGGATGTGCCACATTTTATCTGATTTCTAGGTTCATAGTTTTTTACGAGATCGGATCATTCATTCATTACAATACTAATTAAGATTGTATTTTTGTTTCAACTAAAATTTTATTTTATTTGATTTTAACTAAGTTATTGAGACTGAAGAGAAGAGAGAATGTTTTAAGAGTTTCGAAAAATAGTATTATTAGCGCATATTTCATATTAAGTAAGTAATACATGTTATTAGTGTTTTGATTTTTCTCGCAGTTGTTTCCTTTTTGCCACTTACAGTAACTCAAGTAAGTAGTTATGTGAAGAAGCATTTTAAAAATACATTTTGGTAATTTTGCGACTGTCAGTTAAGAAATAACTGCTAGATAAAGTACGATATGTCCGAGTTTAAATGCTATGGCCTAGTTAGTTCGTTAAAAATAATTCTTAGTGACTTTTTAAATTCAGTCGTTGTATGTTTTATCAGTCTTTGTCTGTCTTAAACTGACACTTTAGATCATTTATTACGGGTTTGGACAAAATAATTTTACTCTAAAAACAAGAGTTACACTTAAAGCGATCCCAGTTATCCATGTATTCGTAGGGATATATACCTTTGCGAGTAAGTAAATTAAATTGGGTAGGTTTTGGAAAATGCATGCGTAAATGTTCAAACTCATCTTTTTGAATAGTTTTTGCTAATTTATCCAAGCTAGTGCCAAGAAATTTAAATGAATCTACGAAGCGCAATTGCATAAATTCTTGATCGGCAATCGGGACAAATTTTGTAAATGACACATAATTTTCTTTAGTTTTAGGTATACTCTTAATATTTCCAGGCATTTCACCTAATTGTTTTATGAATAAATGGTAGTAATAACCTGCCAAATTGTAAAAAAAAGACAGGAATAAACTTAAGTGTTTTGTATTGTAAATTACAATATCTGTGTGCTGCACCACGATATAATCCTGTTATGTGGCAGTGATCTCGCACTTCGTCTGAAAATAAGAAGTTATCACATATATGACAGCGAGTGGCTTGTGAAAATTCGGATGCATCTTTTTCGGTAAAAATCATAGGCAAATGTTTGGATAAGATAGCATGAATTTCACGAACATCGCGATAAAGAGATTCTATAAATTTAGAAACACAGTCAGAACCTAGATATGATACATAGCGATTATAGCTAGTGTTTACAGTACAGACTATATTGTACGCAAACGCTGAGGGTATATGGTGCTGCAGCGTTTTTGTATTTTGAGTATCAGAATCAGACTTGTCCTCGTGCACTTCTAAAATTGTCTCAAAATCTGCATAAATTACAAATGGAACAATTTGTTTACGACCATAATTTTTTAATTTTATGACGGACCCCTTTTCAGGTAATACAGTGATGATCCCGCTACATATATGATTTTCTAGTTCCTCACAAGTAGTAAAAAACACTAAACATGTATCACAGAAATAAATTTTACCATGATGTGCTGTTACTTGATTTCTGAGAAGCCGCGACAAGTCCTTGATAAGACAATAATGTGACGTCGCGTTGTTTTCTAACAATAGCAAATGAATCGTTTTTTTGTTTTTCGTATTTTCAGATTTATATACGGGGCCAATAATGTTTTTAGAATTTTTTAGACCGTAAATGATATTCTCAGATATTAATGTTTTTTTCAAAAATCTTAATATCTGAGAATGTGACAGGATAAGATATCCCATTGACATTAACGGCCGTTCCCAATAACCTATCCTTAGTAAGCGATATCTTGTTATCGACGATTAATAGTAGACTTCTATCTATCCTTACATTACGTCCCACAAGTGGCGATAACGTCTATCTATCTATCGACATCGGTAGATAAACGCAGCTATCCAACCCTCCGTATACGTTTCGTTACTACAATAGCTACAAAAATTAACACCTTTAAAATCAATTATTTTTTCATTAACCTTTTTCCTTAAACCATACAAATTGATCAAATAAAAGCATAAGTAATATTTTTATGCTAAAATAAGTTATTTGAATTAGTTATTTGTTTTATTGATAATAAGTTAGCGACCAAATATTTGGCGCGCAAAATAGGAAAAACGAAACGTAGTCAAGTGTCAGTTACTTCAATCAATTTAACTCGCAAGCAGTGAAACGCCAACCGGTTTATTTGTTAATAAAATAAAAGTTTATTTTGTGAATTCTGGTAAATTTTCAAATAAAATGAGCACTGTAAGTATAACCAGACATTATTTTATACGTTCCTATTCAAGTTGACTGAGACTTTTTAAATAATATTGAGTAAATTACAGTGCAAAGTAAACCTCGGAACAATTAATATTTCTTTCATCATATTTAGGATAAGACTGTATATAATATTCGTTTTGTTTTCAGACTAAAGGTGTACCTTTAACCAAGGATGAGGTGGGCTTGCTTATTGATCTTGTTGAAGCTAACAAGGTGATAACGAGCAAGGTGTAGCCTTGCCTTGTGGTGTAATGCCACAAATAATCACTTAAAAGAAGCTGCCTGGTCCAAAATTACAGATGCATTTAATGCATCGGTTTCAAGTTGCCCACGAAGAACAGATCAATTAAAACTTAAATGGAAGAATTTAAAAAAAACTGCTCGAAAGAGATCTACCAAAATTAGAATGAACCACATTAAGGTAATCATTTTGCCCTAGCTTATGTGTGTAGTGTTTATGAACCGTAGGATGTGAGAGATATACTCTTAATTTATTAAGTATTATTGTTTAATAATGTAACTATACTTTCAGACTGGTGGTTGTAAGCCAGATTATATCCCACCAGATGATGCACTGGACAGAGTGGCATCCATATTGGGTGCAACATGTGAGGGTTACAGTGTATCTTTGGGAGGAGATGCTGAGGTGACGGTGGATTCAGAGGTTTTGAGTGATAGTGGTGACATTATGGTGATAGATAGTGGCGTGGGTGATGGTGATTCTGAATTAATGAGTGGTGATAATGGGGCTGGATCATCAGGAAATAATCAACTGCTGGTTGTGACGACACCAAAACCAAAGAAATTCTTTTTTAATACTCCTAGTGGCAACAATATTAGTATGTATCTACTGTTAGCAAATTGTAGAATTTGACATTTTACCAATAGCATTATCTATTTACAATTATTTTGTTTACCATTCAAATATTAACAGTAATAAGCATTTGTAAAATGAAAGATTTCACAACTTACCTATGATTAGCTATTTATGTGTAATAAAAAGTTTTAAGTATAATGATCTGGAGTAGGCTGGAAAAACTGATTTGCAATAAAAACAGATTCTTTGTGATAATACTTATATTTCTTTACAGATAAACACAAACGTAGGCTGCTGGATGAAGATGTAAGGACTCGAGCTGCACGGAACCAAGCCATTGCTGATTATTACATTATTAAAAGGAAAAAAATAGAATTAGAGATAGAAAATATGGAATTAACAAATAGGAAATTAAAATTAGATTTAGAGCAAAATAAATAAGTAATTAAAATTGTTTACTTTTTCTTTTATAATGCCTATTTACACTAAATTACAAGTAATATACTCAATGTACTAATAAAGTAAATTACTCAAATCTGAAACAAATAAAATAACACATCAATCTATCTATAATATAAAAATGAATCGCAAAATGTGTTGGTAAGCGCATAACTCAACAACGCCTGGACCAATTTGGCCAAATCTTTTTTTAAAATGTTCGTTGAAGTTCAAGGATGGTTTTTACGGCGAGAAAAATCAGAATTATTGCTGGAAAAACCCTAAAAATAGCCCTTTTCTTTTTCCCATACAAATGATTTGTAACTAAAACGTAGTCAATTTGAGCTTTATTGCTATGGTATAAAGTTCATATTAAATTACAAGCACTCACTGTTGTCTAAGCAATGTAGGTGTGTTCCTAACGTCAAAGATCATATCTATCAAAACAATGTGCGTGTGTGCGTTGGAGCACAGAATATATAGTTGGAGGAGTTTAATGTCGCGTTCCGAAACTCGCGTTTCTTTTGTATTAGTTTCGGCACGCGAGATAAAATGCATCAGTTTCTACGTCATTACATCAGTCAAACAAAAATCGCGTTACCAACAGTGTTTTATTATTTTTAATATCCAAATTTTAAATAAATAAAACAATTCGTACGGCTTAAAAGGATTTGACTTCAAGTCATATCAAATTAAAAAAAAAAAAAGTTGTCTGTTACCTAATCTACTGAGTTTGCTTTTGTCAACTGATACACGAAACAAATTCGTATATCGTGTTTTGTGCAGAGTGTTTAGTTAGTTAGTGTTTGTTTAGTTCGTGATTAGTGAAAAAATAATTTATATTTGATATGCCTCCTATAAGACGAAGCAATTTAGGTAGAAGAACCAGAAATGCTACAAACCAAGCTAATTACCGATCTAATCGTACTGCACAAGAACGTGACGACGGAAATGAACGTGAAAGAATTCGGATATCACAAACGCGTGAAGCGCGAGCGCGACATTCAACTAATAATCGCGCAAGTTTGAATCGAGCTGCTTTCAGTTACGATGTGTCAATTGACTACAGTAACTACCAATGTGTTGTTATTGGTTCTATGAACTCGGTTTGCTCACACTGTAAGGCATTAAAATACAAAAACGAAGCCAATGGATTGTGTTGCGCAAATGGTAAAGTGAAATTGATACCATTGGATCCACCACCAGAACCATTGTACTCATTGGTTTCAGGAATAGGAACAGATTCTATACACTTTTTGACACATATCCAACAATATAACAATTGCTTTCAAATGACTTCATTTGGGGCAACAAATGTAGTTCGGGAAAATTTTATGCCAACTTTCAAGGTATGTATTATAGCAGTTACTCATAATTATTTTAGCGAACAAAATTTTCTGTCACCAAAGTTAAGATGTGTCACTAATCTTAATTTACGAAATATATCACTTAGTCATCATATTATATGGTGATTCAGTTTCAGTGACACTTTTATTATATTTTATATTTGATAGATATTAGTTAAAACTAAATATATACTTTTTAAGATCAAATATTATTTAAGTTTGATCACTGACAATCCATTAATTTATACCACACCATAATATATTTTTTTTATTTACAGATACAAGGGCAAATATATCACAGAGCAGGTTCACTGTTACCAGTGTCAGATAGCGACAACAAATTCCTGCAAATTTATTTTATGGGCAATTCACCACAAGAAATTGATCTGCGTTGTGCACATAACAATTTAGTAAAGAGGTCTATTGTAGAACAATTACAAACTTTATTTCATCAACACAATCAATTGATTATATTGTTTAAAACTGCCCTGGATCTGATGCCATCCGATAATCACAAAATTGTAATCAGAGCTGATAAAACACCTGCAGGTCAACATACAAGACGTTTTAATGCACCAACTATTGATGAAGTTGCTATTGTTGTAGTTGGAGAAAACTTGGAATCCCGTGATATTGTTTTACATCGTCGGAATGATCAATTACAACGTATAAAGGAAACACACCGCTTATATGATGCACTGCAATATCCCATTATATTTTGGCAAGGTGAAGATGGCTACGATTTCTCAATAAAAATGATAAATCCCATTACAGGTAACTAAAATATTAGTTTAGCTATGGCGATAATATCTCAGTCATTATATTATGTATTTTAATTTTATATTTGAATGTTATTAAAACAAAATCTATTTACAGGTTCTGAAACCAACAAAAAAGTCAGTTCAATGAACTATTATTCATACCGCCTAATGATTCGGGAAAATGAAGATAATCACATATTGAAATGTCGGCGATTATATCACAAATATGTTGTTGACATGTATGTTAAAATTGAAACGGAGAGATTAACATTCATCAGGTTGAATCAAACCAAACTCCGATCTGAAGAGTATATTCACCTTCGAGATGCGATTAATACTGATGGAAATGCACAGAATGTCGGTCGGATGACTATTCTTCCAGCAACATACATCGGAAGCCCTCGGCATATGCACGAATATGCTCAAGATGCCATGTCGTATGTTCGTCATTATGGTACAGCAGATTTGTTCATCACATTTACATGCAATCCGCAATGGATAGAAATCAAGCAGGAGTTATTCTCTGGGCAATCACCCATTGATCGTCATGATATTACAGCCAGAGTCTTTAGACAAAAGTTGAAATCTTTAATGGATTTCATCGTAAAACAATGTGTTTGGTGAGACACGCTGCTGGATGTATTCTGTGGAGTGGCAGAAACGAGGATTGCCACATGCACACATTTTGATTTGGTTGGTTGAAAAGATAAGGCCAAATGAAGTTGATGCAGTGATATCAGCTGAAATCCCTAATGTACAAGTAGATCCTGGATTGCATGAGGTAGTTATCAAAAACATGATACATGGTCCCTGTGGAACTCTTAATCAAAATTCACCGTGTATGATGGATGGTAAATGTTCAAAACGATATCCACGGACATTAATATCGGAAACAATTACTGGTAATGACGGTTATCCATTGTATCGTCGCAGATCGACAGCAGACAATGGAAAATCAACAATTGTCAAATTAAATCAACAAGATATTGAAATAGATAATCGTTGGATTGTTCCATATTCACCCATTTTATCAAAGACATTCAAAGCACACATCAACGTTGAATCTTGTCATTCAGTGAAATCTATTAAATACATTTGCAAATATGTAACCAAAGGGAGTGATATGGCTGTGATTGGAATTGGTGCAGAGAATTCCAATGATGAAGTTACCCAATACCAAATGGGCCGCTATGTCAGTAGTAATGAAGCAGTTTGGCGAATATTTTCTTTTCCTATTCATGAGAGACACCCTTCTGTTGTTCACTTAGCTGTGCATTTAGAAAATGGACAAAGAGTGTATTTTACAGCACAGAACGCAGTACAAAGAGCTGCTCAGCCACCATCTACTACATTAACCAGTTTTTTTGAGACATGCCAAAACGATGATTTCGCACAAACATTGCTATATTCTGAAATGCCAAAATATTATACCTGGAATCAATCCTCAAGGAGATTTATACGACGGAAACAAGGAAAACCAGTTCCAGGATATACAGATGTATATTCCACAGCGATTGGCCGGATTTATTCAGTACATCCAAGCAATGATGAATGTTTTTATTTACGACTGCTATTAGTCAATGTACGTGGCCCAACATCATTCCAACAGTTACGAACTGTTGATGGTAAATTGTGTGGATCCTACAGAGAAGCCTGTCAACGTTTGCAATTGCTTGAAAATGACGCTCATTGGGATCAAACTCTCAATGATGCTGTAATATCATCACACGCTCATCAAATACGAACATTGTTTTCTATAATCATATCTACATGCTTCCCATCAAACCCAATTGATTTGTGGATCAAGTACAAAGATTATATGTGTGATGATATTTTGTATCAAATACGGAATAGAATGGGAAATCCAAATATACAAATCAGTGAAGAAATTTACAATGAAGCATTGATTTCAATTGAGGACATGTGCTTGATAATGTCAAACAAACTATTAATTCAATTAGGCCTGACCGCGCCCAATCGTCCAATGCATGACGCTTTTAACCAAGAGTTGCATCGAGAAAGACTGTATGATCTCAACGCTTTGAAAGAATTAATTCAAACAAATCTTCCACTGTTAAATGAACAACAGAAGTATGTATTTGAAACTCTTATGAAAGTAACAAATGATGAAACTGGAGGGATTTACTTCTTAGATGCACCTGGTGGTACAGGAAAAACTTTTTTGATTTCATTAATATTAGCAACAATTCGCTCACAAAATAAAATTGCACTTGCACTCGCTTCGTCGGGAATCGCAGCAACTTTGCTTGAAGGTGGTCGAACAGCCCATTCAGCACTAAAATTGCCATTAAATATGCAAAGCAATAAAACTCCAACCTGCAACGTTTCGAAGAACTCTGCAATGGCAAAGGTTTTGCAGCAATGTAAATTGATTGTTTGGGATGAATGCACGATGGCACATAAAAAATCTTTGGAGGCTTTAGACAGAACCTTAAAAGATCTACGGAGCAATAATAACCGATTTGGTGGTGCAATGATTTTATTAGCAGGAGATTTTCGTCAAACATTGCCAGTGATTCCACGATCAACGCCAGCTGATGAACTCAATGCATGTCTAAAGTCCTCCAATTTGTGGAAACATGTCAAAGTACTTCATTTAAGCAAGAATATGCGTGTCGAGTTGCAAAATGACCAATCTGGAAACATATTCTCTAAACAACTCATTGACATTGGTAATGGCAAATTTCCTATAGATATGTTGACTGGCTGCATTAACTTTCCTCAAAGTTTTTGTCAGTTAACTCGATCAAAAGATGAACTTATTCAGAAGGTGTTTCCAGATGTTTCTCAAAATTACAGAAACCATGATTGGTTGAGCGAACGAGCTATACTGGCTGCAAAAAACATAGATGTAAATGAATTAAATTTCAAAATTCAAGAACAAATTACAGGCGAATTGAGGATATATAAATCAGTTGATTCGGCTACTAATCAAGATGATATAGTCAACTATCCACCGGAATTTTTAAACTCGCTGGATTTGCCAGGATTGCCACCTCACAATCCTCAATTAAAGGTTGGATCGGTGGTTATAATGTTGCGAAATATCAACCAACCGCGTCTTTGCAACGGTACACGGTTAGCGATAAAAAAAATTACTAAACAATGTGATAGAAGCAACTATACTCAAAGGAAAGTATAAAGGAGAAGATGTTCTCATACCGCGCATCCCAATGATTCCGACTGATGTGCCATTTGAGTTTAAACGACTACAGTTTCCAGTGCGGCTTGCTTTTGCTATGACTATAAACAAGTCACAGGGGCAATCATTAAGTGTTTGTGGTATTAATCTAGAAAACCCATGTTTCTCACATGGTCAATTGTATGTTGCCTGTTCCCGTGTTGGAAAACCATCAGATTTGTTTATCTATGCGCCAGGTAATCAAACAAAAAACATCGTATACCACAAAGCACTACAATGATAATAATAATAATAATTATGATTCACATGATTAACAATAAAGCGATTACTTACTTTTAAATCCTTATATATGTTTTATTTAATTATTTTTTATTCACAACGCCCTATCACCAGGGTGACGGTTCTGTTCAGGAGAATTTTTTAAAATACGTAGGCACAAAAACTGCCGCATTACAAATCTTTTTGACAGGACGAAGTCTGTCGGGTCAGCTAGTAATATAATATAATCATAAGGATTCAATAAAATATTGTAGAACTGCATGTCTTAAAGACATGGGATCAAAAACCACTTACCCTCCAAAGTAGTTGTTTATCAAGTCTTGTCGCTCATCAATGTTACTGTCACTAGGTTCATGTAACATCATTGGGACCGTATTATAACTTGGTATTTCTACTTCTGGTATTACATCTTCTATTCTCATCTGTCTACAAATGTTATGTAGTATAGCTGTTGCTATTTAATATTGACTGAGTAGTTGATAATGATAACCGTATTTTTAATGATATAACTGGAAATCTCCGTTTCCACACTCCAAAACACCTGCAAAAAATGTGTATAAGTCTAACAATGTGATGTCTCATTAGAATAGATTATAATGTTTTATAGAAAAGTATATAGTAAAGAATTATTATACTACAGTAATATTTTATATGGTACCTTTCAATAGTATTTCGTGTTCTTATATGGGCTTCATTGTACATTTGCTGACTGCGTGTAGTTGGATTTAATAAAGGAGTTAATAAATAGGGTTTGCACGGATAAGCGCTATCTCCAATCAAACAGCGATTTCCATATAAACCACTTTCACATTCAGCTGAAAATTAATAAAAAATATGTTTGTAAGGAACTTCCATGTGTATGAGTTTTAAAAAATATATTGTTAAGTAGCTTTAAATAGGTAGTGTGCAGCAACTAAACACTGAACTAAGTACCTCTCAGTGTTGAATTGTTAAAGATTGTAGCATCATGAGTTGATCCAGGCCAACGGGCAACCACATTCATAAATCTTAAATGTGCATCGCACACAGCTTGCACATTCATAGAAAAATATCCTTTCCTATTTCTAAATTCTTCTCCAATATTAGAATCTATAAATTAAAACGATCACTTGTAATGTAGAGTATGAATATTAACAGCTAATCTAACTATTTTTTTAACAAAATACAATGTACTTACTTGGTGATTGTATTAGAATATGTGTGCCATCAATTGCACCCAGAACTCTTGGAAATTGGCTTATATTGTAGAAATCTTCCTGAGTATTACTATGTATATGTATATAATTTCTATATAAGCTTGCTATTGCAGATGAGACATCGGCTATAATACGCCCCGCTGAAGACTTTGAGACTCCTACAAAGTCTGCAACAGACACTAACATTGTGCCTAATGCATAAAATCTCAGAGTTAATAGCAGCTGATGCAAAGGAGATATGCCATGATTTCTAAAAAATAAAATTAACTTTAAAAAAATTTACCTAAATTAGGTACCTAGGTATTATTACAGGAATTTATATTTATTTATAGGTACTTACCTTTTTTTAATCGAAATCTATATGTGAATTCGCTACAATTTAAGTCGTTCATATGGTTTACGCGTTCCTTGTAGTTTTTCCGGGATTCATCTTGAGAATCACTGTCCCAGTCAGATAATTCCATTAACATAGATAAATCACTTTCACTAGACTCAGACATTATGACGAAAACTGTGAGGGTCAGCCGGAGTAGGTAAGCGGAGTAAACGGAGATGGATGCGCTGGTTAACGGTGATGGCGGCGGTGTACTCCTAATGGTGTCTCTAGCTGATGCACGCTGTAGACCGGTGGTGGATCGTTCCGTCCTGTGAATGTTTCGTCGTGCGGTCCGACGTCCGATTTTTGTAGTGAATGCGGCGGGTGGCGCGTTGGGTCCTGGGCCTGCCTGCCTAACGGAATTTGTAACATTCTAAATTATTGCCCAAATGGTTGGCGCACACATGGACGCGCCGCTGAAAACTCCGGTGTGCCGCTCTGTTGTTCTTTTGTTCCATCAAAGTGCGGTAATTTTTTTAGTTGCACATTTCTATTACGACGTTATAATTACTCTCTCCAGCGTCTGCGCAGCTGTAAACATTTCTTTTCTATTGTTTATTGATTACTCAGGGACCGCCTTGCCTTAGATAAATTGTTTTATTAGGGTTTACGGAGGGACTCCGCAGAAAGGACAATATTTCTGAATAGCCTGATAGACCGGGCTTGTTTCTTATTTCCCATGGTTTCGCTCAAGTTTTTTAATAGCCCTCGTGAACAAAAACACTGCACTTCTATAAATTTAATTGTATTTTACAAAAATAAACAATAATTATCCCTGCAATTCGACGGATTGACAAGTTTGGTTATCTTTAGTACTGACATTTACTGACAGATAGCTGTCAAAAGGATATTGGGATGCTTAATGTTGCATTTTCATATAAAAATCTATCTGTAGTAAGAGATAGCCCCTCCCATCAATAGATAGCGTGGGGCGATAAGTTGTCATATCCTTCGGTATGTTATTGGGACACCAAAACAGATGATAGATAGATTTTTCTATCTTTAGTAAGTCAAAACTGGCGATAGATAGGTTATTGGGAACGGCCGTAAGAACATCTTTAAAATTGGGATAAGACGAGACGCGTTCAGGATGATTTCGAGCCGGGTAAAGAGCTGCTGTTACGCTCCATAAAAAGCAACACTGGTCTTTATTTTGAATATTTATACACGCTTTCTTACTTTGAATAAATTTAGGTAATTTTAAATAAGATGACCCACCTAATGGCTGGTACTTATTTACATTTATTTCTAAATGTGAATTACTCAAAAATGCCCAACCACTATCGCTTTCTTCAAATTCTTCCATTTCCTTTTTAATATACTCACTAGTTTAGAAAATAAATTATCATAATCATAGTTGTGGTAGAGTATAAAATTATTTGTAACAAAGGATTTGATTTCCTGCATGTTATTTTTGAATAACAGGAAAATGCTAAATAATTCAAAATTCACTTTAATGCAAGTATGTACTCTTAAAGCTTCATCTAAAAGTGATTTTATTTTGTTATGAATAGAATTAAAGAAAATATCTATAGAAGTTTGATCAAGTTCACTTGCAACTAATCGGTAAGAAATGATACGAGAGCGAAATGCAGATGCTACGATTTCCACACCATCACTGTGTGGCTGGGTGGAATTATTTTGCTTGTGCAAGCGACTCCGCAAGTGACCTACCCAAGAGGTAGAACCTATGGACACGTTACAAATAGTGCAGAAAGGCATTTTAGAACCAATAATTAGTTAATAAACAATAAAGACTCGTAATCTACTAGAAATAATGACGAATAATTGAAATGTAAAAAAAAAAACTGTATAATATGTATATTTACAAGTATAAAATTACAAATTATTTTATGTTTATTTTATTGCTATAATAAGTTGGTTCGCTCTCTTCAAAAATTACATAAGCCCTACTTATAAGGCTTATAGGCCCTTGTAGAGCCTCCCACTCCTGGGATTGTTCACCACATTGGAGTTTTACCGCTGCAAGCGCTTTCTTATAGCGTTCCTCGGCTGGAACATTCTTAACATCGTCGGTGTGGTAGATTTTCAAATCTATGTAGAACTCGCCGCTGGTGACTGCAGTGCGACGACACTGGCCCGAAGACACCGACCGCGACCGCGACGTGAAGCTCGATGCAATGCTACGAGTTGTCTCCTTCGTACTTGACTGCTCATCTTTATTGATGATTGCAAACAAACTCTTCGTTTTTTTCTTTGGTCTGTGAACAATAAACATATTTATTTGAGTAACATATATTTTTATTGATAAATCTTTTTTTTTTTTTTGTTAGGTTTGTTGTACTACGAACATTTACTATTTTACTTGTACTCGTAAATACTCATTGTAAATTATTAAAAATTAACCTTTTATCAAATATTACAATTAAGTGCTAGTACAATAATTGCGAGTGAGTTTGGTAAATATTATTATAAAAGGAGGAAATTTACCTAGTTAGGGCTTCAACTGGGTTGATGGTAGGCTTTCGCTTTCTCGGCTTAGGCGCAGGCGCAGGCGTAGAAGCGGTTGAGGTCGACGACGCGCTGGTTTTGGGCTTGCTCTTGCTCGGGCGAGGTGGCACCACCTCTAATGGAGCCACGTCTTCAATGCTGGATGCGTACTCAGAGTCCGACCTATAAAATAATAATCATAATTAGTTTATCTTCCCAATAATCATAACCACTATCTAACTAAGGAAAGGAAAACTAAGTGCACAGTGTTGTGTAATGTCTAGGTACATAACTTACAGTACATACTAGGTAATAATTGAAAATTATGGTGAACATTTAAAAAACTCTGTGAAACCAGTGCAGTATTTCCAAAAAAGGTAAGTGTAATTATATATAAATATACTTTTCTCTAATATTCTAATATACAGTGCGAGTCTTCATAAAGTGCACATATTGAAATATGGCATTCTATGCTTAATTTTATCGACGGAAAACATATTTAAAAAATCTAAAAAAAATCGCAATTTTTTGACAATTTTTTTTTATTTTTTACACAAGATTCTTTTGTCCTTTGACCGACCGGAAGACCCCGCACCCCAACCCGAGCGTATTTACATCTAAATTCCCAAAAAAGGGTCTCTACCTGCTAAACAATAGGGCATGGCAACGCACTAAACCCTTTTTTAACAATTCATTTGACGCGTGTTTATTAACTTAAAAATAAGTTATTTTTACTTCTCGATAGCTAATACGAAGTAGAATAATTTAAAATTATAAAACATGCAGGTAAAGCATAGGTTTTAATAAGAAATTTAGCAATTACTGAAAATAATGATTAAAAAAAGCAAATTTTTGCTCAAAAATCCATTTTATTTCTGTATTGTGGGCAGTTTTTTCACGGATTTAAATTTTATGTGGACGCTTGATCATCTCCGATCATTTTTAAGTTTAATTAATTGTTACAAATTAATTAATTTGAAAGAAACAAGGTTTTATTTACACGAAGGTCACAGTAGGGAACAAAAACTTTAAAAAATCCATAAAAAAATAGCTATTTTTTTAAGATTTTTTTTTAATATGTTTTCCGTCGATAAAATTAAGCATAGAATGCCATATTTCAATATGTGCACTTTATGAAGACTCACACTGTATAGATAGAAATATTAAATATATCACAAATAAAAATCCTTCAGCTACCAAAAAACAATAGATAATTGTTTGCTAATATTTATTACAAATTTTATTGATGATTAACACATATGTGTTTTTTATTTCAGGAGTACCTACTGCTCATCAAGGCAATTAAATATCTACAATAATATGCAGAACACATTGTTACGAATCTTGGTTAAAACAGGTAACCTTTTTATTTATTTATTATTTTGTTGTATTGTTAAAAGTTTCGGTTCTGTATTTTAATTTTCCACAATTTTATTTAATTTTTTTTTTTTTTTTTCAGATCCCCACGGCATAATTTAATAAATAAACTATTTGCACCGTGAACATGAAACTTCGACAAGTAGAAGAATTGATTTATTTTATAAATAATCGTAGTAAAAAAGGTCTCCATTTATTTCAATTTATAATAAATTATGGTTGTTGTGGTTTTTTTATTTGAATAAAAAATCTCAAGGTATAGTTTTACATAAAGGTAAATGTATGGTTATGCTAAAAATATTAAAGGTAAAAGGGTAAGTAACGGTAAACAGTAAGGTAATAGTAATTAATTAAGGAAGGACATTTAGAGATAGAATTTTGCGATAGGTCTTCAGCTGAATATGTTAGGCAGGACATTCAGTGAGAGAATCTTACCATGGGTGTTGAGCTGAATGTGTTAGGCAGAACAGACGGTGAGAGAATCTTACCATGGGTCTCTGAAGATACTTACCTCAGGTCTTCAACCGTTTGTGTTAGGAAGGACATTCAGTAAGAGAATCTTACCATGGGTCTTGAGCTGAGTGTGTTAGGCAGAACAGACGACGAGAGAATCTTACCATGGGTCTCTCAGAAGATACTTATCTCGGGTCTTCAACCGTTTGTGTTAGGAAGGACATTCAGTAAGAGAATCTTACCATGGGTCTTGAGCTGAATGTGTTAGGCAGAACAGACGGTGAGAGAATCTTACCATGGGTCTCTCTGAAGATACTTACCTCGGGTCTTCAACCGTTTGTGTTAGGAAGGACATTCAGCAAAGGAATCTTACCATGGGTCCTGAGTGGTCTGTGTCATATTAGGCAGGGCGTTCGGTGAGAGAATCTTGCCACGGGTCTCTCTGAAGATACTTACCACGGGTCTTCAACCGAATCTTTTGATCAAGATATTAATTTAGATTTATTCAACACTCCATTCGTAGTGTATTATTGGGCATTCTGTCAACCCAGTGAGCGCAGCGAACGGTCGGAAGTGAAGCGGACGACTGGGGGACAGAATGCCCAATAATACACTCCTTCCCACTCACAACATTCTACCTGTGGGTTTCCTACCTACCCTCGGAATGTGCAAGATGGGCGACAGACATAGTCTGCAGGTTCTACCGGACCCACCCTTCAGTTCCGTCGATTACCTGGTAGGGCGAGACAACCTTACATATGGTATTTGGTAAACGGGTGTGAAAGAGACCCCTTTCACACCCGTTTACCAAATACCATACAAACCTAATTACCTTATTTGCCCTACCTGCCTACCTAGTTGCAAGTGGGATATATCTAAACAAACTTTATTAAAATAAAATAATCCCTGCGCTAATTACAAATGCTTTATATAAATGGACGTCTCACGCTGCGCTTGCCGGTACTTGGCCTCCATTCTAGAAACTTTCATTCCCATCAGCCTTGAGTGCTACGTGATATGTGCATACTCTTTCCTAATTTCAGTGCATGCTTGTTTTAGGGTCCGTCAGTGAGAACTTGGAGAGATGGCTGGCCATTCTGTCAGACGACGATGAAATAGACGTGACAGACGAGACTGACGTGACTGACGTGGCAGACAATATAGTGACTAGACATTACGACATTATGCCAACTGACATTGATGAACACCTCGACAGCGACACCAGAACAAGGATAGTGACAAATGAATTAAACTCGGACCGTGCTATCGGCTGACTTGTTGTGACGCAAGGCCACCTGCCATTGGACTGGACAAGAGACAGTGAAAACATTTACAGGACGACGGGAAAATTTTACTGGACAATCAGGACTGACATTTGACGTAAGTGACATGAGACCAACGGACATATTTTTTAAATTCAACTGATTGACTTAATAACTAGACAGACAAATACATACGCACGAAACTTATTGACTCCTACCGACCGACAGTATCATCTAGACTGAAATACTTCAAGGACATTGACAGACACGACAATCATTTTCCTCTGGGTACTTATTCTCCAGGGCTTTTCACCTATGCCCGTGTAGAAAAATTACTGGGAAAATGGTTACCTAACTTTAAAATATTTCAAAGACATTATTATGACTTACGACCGATACATTTTGATTAAACGTATACTGCTCTTTACGGACATGACTGATATCGACGTGACAAGACTGACACCTGACGATAGAAAACTGGTAAAGATAAAGCCTGTGCTGGACTTATTGAAAAATAAGTTCAGTACGCTTTATCTTCCGGGAAAAAACGTTGCCATTGATGAATCGCTCCTCAAATGGCAAGAGAAGCTGTCTTTCACCCAAAAAATCGACACAAAGGCTGCCAAATACGGGTAAGACAAAGGACAATGACAATACTTTGAAGAAATAGCTTACGCCAAAGAAGCATCCAGTGAAGATGAACTCAGGGCGAAAATTTGCAAGGCGGAAAATGTTGTGAGAAGCAATCGTCAAGCTTTTAGAGAATTAAAAAAAATTTTTTGCGCAGATGTCAAAAATCAATCGTGTTTTACTCAAAGCCATCACCTAACTTAGAAAAAAAATAAGTTCCACAATATCTAGATACATCGTAGTTTTTAGGTCGTCCTTGTGATCGTACATCACCCTTGTCCATCGTACTTGTGAGTTTTGTTAATAGTTATTAACAAAAAAACGAACTACAAGTGCTCGCCAACATTGAAAAAAAAATTTAAATACCCATAATAGGTAAAAATTAGGAAAAAAATTATAAATCTATCTCTTAAACTAAGCAAAATCGTAGAATATACATGGGGGTGATTTTGGTACACCTTTATGTAAGGCATCTAAATTTTAGCTTTGAACGTCAACTCCCCGGCAACCCTGTGTAAGCCAAAAATTGTTTTGGATTATAATAGATATAATAAACGAGAAGAGAAGGGAACGAGATATAATAAACGAGAAATATCAACTTCTGTCGGCATTTCCCATCGAAAGACCAAGAAACGTGATTTAGTACAAGAAAGTTTTTAGAAGACTTCTGAGCACCACACTCCTTAACGCATTTGTAATAAACTGCACACAACACCCAAATGCAACACAGCTAGCAGTGGTTTAGAAACCAAGTAGCTGAAGATCTCATTATAACCTTTAAACCACCAACCATTCAACAGCCAATTACCGTGGAGATGAAGGAGTTTTTGGGCCCCAAAAACAAACCTCGGCCAATCCTCCACGGTAATCATTTTGCTCACTAGCCACTAGCCACTAGCCACTAGTACTCACTAGCCACATCTCGGTTGCCATAGGCGATTCGTCTAGGGAGGTGCCTACGATGGGCGACCATCGTTTCAGGCTACCTGACGACGCACAGTGGTATTTTTTTGAATGTTTGCGGTAGAAAATTCAACTTTATCAATGTAAAGGTAATTCGAAAAAAATATCATATTTTTACTTGAGGGTAAGCCATTCACATTTTTTAGGAATATCATTACTGTAAGTACGCCACTTGAGGGTAAGCCATTTACATTTTTAGGAATATCATTACTGTACTGTTATCGGTTTATAAGATTTGTTTAGTTGAAGTGATTAATCAGCGACGTGCAATATTTTTTTATTTTCGACTTTGCCGAAATGTTCCAAGAACGGTAAACCATATAATTTACCTCGGTAATTATTACACATCGATACCACTCCTACATTATTTGGCATGTCAGGGAATTTATGCTCTAGGCACTATACATAGGAACAGGCTGGGTAAAACCTGTAAACTGTCCATTCAAAAAGATTTTATGAAAGAGTCTGTTGCAAAAGGCACTTATGAAGAACAAGTAACTAATTACGAAGGGAAGGACATATCTGTGACTTGTTGGAAGGATAATAAGATGGTGACTCTTGCATCCACCTACGTTGGTTCAATGTCCTAAAATTATAAAAGATTATAATTCCCACATGGCAGGGGTAGATCTAATGGACAGTTTTTAGGGAGATATAGAATCAGAATAAAGAGTAGAAAATGGTATATGCGGTTGTTTTACCACATGATTGGTTTGAGCGTAATTAACTCCTGGATATTATACAAGAAAGTAAAAGAAGGAAAAGGAAATACGAAGAACATGAATCTTGGAGAGTATTAGAGCCGAGTTAGCCGAAAGTCTATGTAAATATAAAGTGAATGGTGATGGGAACAAGAGAGAGAGACCATCGAGAGGCAGTCTAGAAAGAGAATTTGAGTTGAAGGCCAAGAGAGGAAAAATGTCGTACGTACCACCGAAAGATGTTAGGACCGATGGCATTGCCCACCATGAAAGGCGCTGTGAGAAAAAAAATCGTTGCAAACTTCCAAATTGTAAGGGTTTTACACGTGTCGAGTGCACAAAGTGTAATGTGGCTCTGTGCCACACTAAAACCAGGAACTGCTTTGGTGAATTTCATGGTTTTTGATTCAACTAATTACAAAAAAGCTATTTTTTCTTAACTTACTTTATATGCAGCTGTGGTAGGCCGGAACGCGCACTGTAGCCAATTGGCAACATACTGTTTTTTTCGTTTTAATAAACGAAATCATTTTCAAATATTTTTTTTATTATTTTTCCCTTATTAGATGGCCCCAAATACACACGTTGTATTTTTTTCGTGTAAAATTAAAAAGTCGCGCTTTTAAGGGTTAAGCACTTCAAGTACTCAACAACATTTGAGTTCGCATCACCGCACCCGCCGAAGGGTGCGAGGTCCCGTCTTTCATTTCAGCCGACACAGACATGTGCCTGTCCGTTTTTCTCCTGTCCACCCTACAGACGACGGCCCAAGCCGAGGTCCGAGCTTACAGAGGCGCCCTTGAGGCCCGAGTCCGACTCACCCCCAGATCGGGCCGGACCGGACAGAGGTCCGGACTGTTTCGGCAGTTCCGATCCCGTCGGCGCCACCACTAGCGGGTTCGCCGCTTGGTAGGGTGCCTTTTGCACTCCACATTGGCCCGATCACGCCTGCTAGTATGGGGCTCGACACGTACGACCTTCAGTACCTTCAGCGCACGCCACAACTGCCCGGGTTAAGCAGGCCTTCCTCAAAGGCACTCAGCGATAGGTCCGTCCAAAATAAAATAAATAAAGACTTATTGGCGGCTATTCCAAGTTTGTGAACACGAAAAAGTTAGCTAGAAGGTGGTTGGTTATTATTGCTCCTAGTAGGGTAATAAACCTGAATAAGTGATGTGCTGCACGTTATCGATATTATTATTTTGCATTATTTTTACTCGAAATTCAACTCGAAATGCGGATTAAGTCACCAGGTAGGATTCTATAATTATGGTATTACTGATTTTTATTTATTTGCCATATCATTTACAGAAAATAATTTATTGTATTACGAAATAATATTTTAAAAAACATTCAAGGTATTTTGTGTAGACTTCATTAATAAAATAAAATTATGCGACTATATATTATATTTTCTTTTTTTATTTATAGGACAAACCGCTGAAATCTACAGAAACAGAAAGGGCTACTTTTCATTAAATATGCAGGAAATATGTTCTGCTGATTTGATGTTTAATGATATTGTTGCAAGATGGCATGGATCTGCTCATGATTCCCACATTTGGGACAATAGTAATAAACGCAGACATTTTCTACAGAGAGGTTATGGAAATTTCTGCTTGCTTGGTGATAGAGTATATGCACAAACCAAATTTATGATGACGCCACTAGCAAATGTAAACACTCAGAATGAATCTTTGTACAATGAAGTTCAAATAAGAACAAGAAATACTATTGAGCGTACATTTGGTGTATGGAAAAGAAGATTTCCTATTGTAACCAGAGGGATTCAAGTACACTTGAGCGGGATACCTGGTATCATTATTGCCACTTGTGTTCTACATAATTCAGCACGGCTGAAAAATGATTTCGAACCACCTGCTGATTCAGGGGGCTTAGACAAGTGGCAATCGCTCCATAGCGATGCGATATCTAATTTCGTCATCGCCTCTGAGATAACGAAAACAATTTCCTAGCCAATGTAACACTATTATATCGATCGTCGTAGCGAAATTGTGTTTCGTTAAAAACTAAATATATTGGCTATGGTATCGAAGTCAAACGTCACAACTTAGCTGTCAACGTCAATGTCAAACTCAATAAAACTCCGATGAACCAAACAGTGCTGCCAACTTAGGCGAATTTTCGCCTTTTAGGCTATCTCGAAGGGTGTCGCTATTTTGAGAAAATAAAGGGGGACATCAATTTGAAGTAGATAAACTATCATAATTTCCTCGATAAAGCGTATGTTTTTATCACAAATAATTGCGTTGGTCGATACCTCTGCTTCCATGTGCACACAATAACAAAGATTTTTATAGTATTTAGTACGCACTACAACTACAGGTGGATGCACCATTTATAAAAAGGCTATTTAGGCTATTTCATAGGAAAATAGAAAACGGCGAGTTGGACTGGTCTGGAGTTGGCAACACTGGAACCAAAACAGGCCTGCTATAACTGCTTTTTAAAAGTTTTCAAAGTGATAATATAGTAGTAAAAATGGATGTAACACGAGTACGATCAAGTACAGAACAATTTTTAACTCTGTTGGAGTTTATGGAAACGTAAGTAAATCCAAGTTTTATACTTCAACATTTAAATCGTACAAACATTTGATACCGGTGTGTGTTGCATAATGTAAACAATGACGCGATCGTAACAGAGAACCACTTAGTGACTTTGTTTGTTTATATTACAGTCATGGTGACCAGGCTAGGCCTCTCACGGGTCCGCAGGGCCGGCTAAGATCAGACCAATTATGGACTGAACTTTCAATCATTTTAAATGCCGTAGGTGGTGGTGTTCACAAGACGGCAGATAAATGGAAGAAAGTAAGTGTTTTTAAAGTGATTTACAAGTTTTAGAACAGTTTTCATTTTATATAACATACTTAATTACCTAACATTATACATTAAAGGTGTGGGCGGATTGGAAGTCGAAGACTAAAAAAAAGGCGCTAAGCTTGAGGCGTCCCGCAAGTGCCACTGGAGGTGGGCCAGCAAGGCGTCAAACCTTGTCAGAAATTGATAATAGAGTGCTGGCTGTAATGGGCCCTTTAGCCGTGGAGGGTCAAGCCTCGGTCGAAGAGCTTGGATTCAATGTGAGTAATATTGTCCCTAATTATAGATTCATCATCATCATCATTTCAGCCTTAATACGTCCGCTGCTGAACAAAGGCCTCTCGCGGGAGGGATTGCCAATACTCGCCACGCTTGGCAGGCGGGTTGGCGAGCTCAGTTTTTATAAGATTTCGCACGCAGACGCTGTTGCCCGTCTCGTGCTACAGGAATTAGTCGCCTCTTACGACAAGCCTCCTGTTGGCGGTGGGAAAGTGTATTCTTTACGGCCGTCCCCACACAGCAATAGCATAGATTACATACATACATTATTATAGAAATTAGTAAGTAAAATGGAGTTGGGTTCACAAAAGCCATCTCAATTATTACGGAGAATGAGAGATTTGGGTAGAAACACACAAATATCAGAACAAACGCTGCACAATTTGTGGTTAGCTCGTCTTCCAACATCCATCAGAGCAGTACTTACAGTTAGTCAGGACCAATCATTGGATAATTTGGCAAATATTGCGGATAAAATAATAGAAAACGTTCAAGGAAGTGAAATTGCAGCTGTAAGCAGTGTACCATCTACAAGTAGTAACCAGATACCAGTAGGGGATATTTTAATACAAATGCACAATTTATATCTGGAAGTAGCAGCAATAAGAGAAGAAGTGCGAGAACATCGGAGGAGCACAGTACGTGGACAAGAATTCGGACGCGGTCGTGCACCATACAGAGGAAGATCTCGATCAAGATCAAGGACACCAAATGACCCGGATTGGCTGTGCAGCAGGCTTATTCGCTAATTTTGACAGATGAATGTGATCAACACTGTAGTGATCATCACCGGGCTCAGTGAGCAACCGAACTTTCCGGTATTTTGGTATTCAGTATTACTTCTATGTCACGTGATCGTTCAGTGAATAACGAAAACTAGCGGTGCTTATCGACATGAAATTGTTACCACTCTAGTTATTACGCGACCTATTTGATATCCTTGGCAACACGAAATAATATAGCGACATAATTAACTTGTTAATTTTTGCGGTTTATACGTTCGCCACTTGAGTTGTCAAGAATGTCGAGTGCCAAAATATTTCTTGAAAAAGATAAAAACATCCACTTTTAAACCCTGGGAAAGAATGTTTTGAAGTGCTTGTGTTTTAAATTGATAACAATTTTACCAATGCCCCGAATTCAGTCTTGTTGGTTGCATCGTATAGTTTGTTTGTTTTTGTACGAAATACATCCATTAAGTAAGGTTAGTAAAAGTTTATGATATATTGAAATTTTATTTAAAAACTCATGTATTTGCTTGCATTTCGACCAATAATATTGGTGTCGTTATTATTATGAGATAAGTAATTTAGATTTGTATAGCGTTTGTATGTATGATTCAACGATTTCATCAATATTTCAGAATGCCGGCTAGCAGACGTGTCTCCCAAAGGCAGCTTGAGGTGTTGTTGGCTTTTGCAGAGGCCAATAAAGACATCGCCTTAGGGCGATGTATGCGAGGGCCTCAGGCAAGTCAAATAACTCAGCGAGCTTGGGAGTCCATAGCTAATAAGCTAAATTCTGTAGCAGACGGAGTCACTAAAACTCCCGAACAGTGGCGTAGGGTAAGTTTTGTTTACGATCTTCTTATGAACCTTAAAAGGTATCATTATTGTTCCTCTCAATCACCAATACAATATTTTTACAGTACTGGGTGGAGTTAAAAGCGAAGACCAAGGCAAAGGGTGCAGATATTCGGCGCAACGCCTCAAGAACAGGCGGAGGGCCTAATAAGCTGACACCGTTAAATGAGTTGGAAGAGAGAATTTTACAACTCATTGGTCGTGTATGCGTGGAGGGTTTGCCTGGAGTGCAGATACCATTTCTTGTAAGTTGCTCTACCTAACCATACTTCATATAATGTAAGGTAAAATCGTATTGAAGACATTTTCAATGTGTTTAAAGTAAAAAAAAATATATGTATGTAAATGTTTGTCTGTATTTTATTCATATTTAAACTATCCAGTAGTTTCATCATGAATGAGATATCAGTACAGACTGATTTGGCTCCTATTTGGAAAGCTAGTAGAATATTCTCTAGAAAGGAGACAAATCCCAGTTGAATACTTTCACAGAATAAACAAATCACAAATTTTAATCGCTTACAAGTTATATTATAATGCATATTTTTTTATCTAACAATATACTAAATCTATTGTAAGATAAAAATACACATCTAAAATGACTTTTAGTTACAAAATTATCAAATATCTTGTGTTTATAATTAAAGTAAAGATTAATATATTTCCTTTACAGATTCCCTCTGAAACCACTTCTATACCTCCACCTCAGCCAAGCACATCCCAAACCACCAACACTTCCGCTTCCCAGGCCTCTCCTTCTACTTCCCAAATGGAAGTAGAGTGGTTGGAAGATGAAGATTTCCCATCAGAAATGTTATCTTCACAACTATCACTTCCAATTTCCCACACTGGTACACCTGCACCTATACCACCACCCTCACCACCATCACCACCATCACCACCACCACCACAGTCTTCGCATACACAACCTCAGCCTCAGACTTCGACTCCACCTCAGTCTCTACATCAAGTAAGGACTCCATCTCCAGAGCAACAACGGCATCCTCGTGCAGATATGAGCCAGTCTTCTCCACGACGCCATAGCCGACAACGCCGTAAGTCAACTTTGAATCATGTTTTATAATCTCAAGGTGAAGCAACAATAGACCATCTTTATAAATGATAGCGGCCGCCCGCGGTTACAACTGCGTGGTCCCCGTGCCCGTGGGAATATCGGGATAAAAAGTATCCTATGTGTTATTCCAGCCTATAATATATCTCTGTTGCAAATTTCATCCAGATCCGTTCAGTAATTTTTCTGTGAAAGAGTAACAAACATCCATCCATCCATCAATACATACAAATTCATTAAAAGTAAAACATTTCATGGAAATTAGTTGAATTATGAGGATAAAAACAAAAAAAAGTGCGTCTAGAGTGCTACCTTTGTCTGAGTGGGTTTTCTAGTTGAGTTTTTAAAATTTATTATCATTTTTTCAGTCATACGCAATCGTGATGTACCTCAATGGGCTCGCAGCTTAGAAGAGAGGAGGATAACTGTTGAGGAGAGGCATGCGAGAGCGCTTGAGGCATTATCAGCTATAGTGGACAGAAGACTGGCTCAAATTGAAGACTGTTTGGACAGAAGACTGGCTCAAATTCAAGACTGTTTACGAGAAATAGCTAAGAAATAAATAGGTATTTAGTATTTAAGTTTTGTGTTTTATTACCACAGTAAAAAGGTTTTTTTAGAACTCCTTGATATTTGTACTTTATGATCAAATATTAAGTCTAGAATAGAATACTCTTTATTGTAAACAAAACACACATACAGAAACAAAATCCAGTAAAAACATGTACAATTTAGGTGGTCTTATCGCCAAAAGCGATCTCTTCCAGACAACCTTTGGGTAGAGAAAAGTTCTCAGTGGAGCAAGGGAAACGCAGTGCGAGAGCTATCACAGCTTAGTATTCAAGTCTAGAATTGTCGGTTATAGAATATAATAGAACAAATCTTTATTTGGCACAAACAAGAACTTAAACCTAACAAAAGTTGTACACAGTAAGTATAATAAAATAAAGGAGTAAGTATAACTAATACATAGGATTTATAAATTTTATATGAATATAATATTAAGAACTATCTTGCTCTCCACAATCTATTTACTAAATTGTCTCTTGCCCTATCAACATTGGCTGGAACTGCAACAACAGGTTGGCGTTGCCGGTCATTATTTGTCTCATCAAGTGGCAGTTCAGACGGCGGGGTTCTTGAAGCACTGGCTATATTGTGCAACACTACACATGCATTCACTATTTTCCCACTCATCACTGGATTATAATGAAGCACCCTGTGTGCTAACAAACATCGCCAACGTGCTTTCAAAACCCCGATACATCTCTCAATTGTATTTCGAACTCGACAGTGCAGATCGGTGTAATACTCTTCAGGCGTCCCAGAAGCGGCTCCAAGAATAGGTGTCATCATATATGGGCGCTGAGCATATCCAGAATCACCTGTAAATAAGCAAAGTTATGTGATTGAAAACCAAACTCTTTTATGCCCACGAAATCCCTTTTGTGGCTTTCAAAAGGGAGCAGAGTACAATAAGTAGTATTAATAAAAAATAGAAATAAATGTTTGATATAGCTTTTTTCTAATTTAGTTAAGAGCTTGAAGTTTTATACAAATGGACAGACAGACAGAAAGATGGTCAACAAAGTGATCTGAAAGTTCTCTTTTTCTATTTGTGGAACGAAAAACTAAAAATAGCTAAGAAATATAATAATGGTGTTTTATTGCATTGGATTTATAACTAAATCTTGGTCAAATTTACCTAGTAACCAGCAGTTTTCCCCATTATTGTGCAGTTCTTCCATGTATTCTTTTATAGGAGATTGATTCCATACAAATGAATCATGTGCCGCCCCACCAAATGATGCATCAACATGTAAAATGTTTAAATCTGCATCACAAATCTGAAAAAAAAAGATTTTCAGTGTAATATGTTATTTATAACACATACAGCATACAACCACTAGAGCCTGTGTACTATATCGACTAGCTTATTCTAGGTGGTTTAATATTGAATTGAACTAGTGTACTATGTAAGTGCATTTATGGTGTTTCTTATCTATCTACTATCCCCTCGCATCTCATAATAATATTTATTGCTAAATGTAGTAATAAGATACAAGAATGATAATTATTTTGGTGTAAGTATAAGTATATTCAAGATCTATGCAATTAATTGTAAGGAATTATAATACTTACTATTAAGACATTCAATGAATGATAACTTTTCCTATTGAAGAAAGTTTCTTCATGATCCACGGGCCGTATCAATGCAACATGAGTGCCATCTATGCACCCAATTATTCCAGGAAATCCAAACTTTTCCATAAATCTGAAAAGTTTTTAGTGTTATCTTAGTTTTTGTTTTCAAGCATTGAAACAAAACTTTAAGTCCAAAGATATTTATTTACTATTCATTTCTTTCTGCATTACCCAAAGACCTATGACATTAAATGTGTCGTGTTCACTTTAAAAGTGAATTTATCAGTAAAGAAACAAATATTGTACCTTTCCATTATATTTTCTCTTTCTTCACGTGTGGAAGGAAATTTTATGTGAGTCCTCAAGATTTCTGGATTATTTAGGGCATCGGTGACCTCATGCAAGCACCTACTGAATGTAGGTTGGGACATATTAAATAAATAAGATGACCCAATGCTTTTCTGATAAGATCCCTGGGCATAAAATGATACAGCAGCTAACACCTATAACAAAATCAAACAATTTTATCAATATCAAATAAAATATTTTTTGTTGACATTGCATATTTGAAAATTCCTTGAGTGGCAAGAATGCCCATATTGTCATCAACTTATAGTTATAGTTACTTTGAGCTCATGGGGCACTCCAGTGTTTCGCCGTCGTTGTGTCATAAATGGACGAAGCTTCTCAGCTAAGTTGTTAAAAGTTTCCTTGGACAAGCGAAAGTGCGCCACAAATTCTTTGTCCGGCAAATGCATGTGGTCAGACAAAGCACGCCTTGCCCGACGTTCTCTGCGCAAGACATTCATTTGCCTTTGCTCTTCAGCAAGTCCCAATAAATATGCGCGTGCCATACCTAAAATTAACAATATTAGTGTGATTTAGATATTTATTAATGACTTATTCTTGTTTTAGGCTTGTATAATGATTTACTTAAAAAAATATTTGATACAAACTTCTAATGACATTATAACAAATTCCAATAAGATTTAATTCCCCCTTTTTCTATAAAACAAAGGCAATTTATTTCACTTCACTTTTTATTCAACAATCGTATATAAAGATACTTACTAAATTAGCGAGGTAGCTCCAAGTTGTGTATCTCAAACAAATAAAGTTAGAATTTTAGAAGAGTGATTATCACTGTCCACTTACAAATAACTGCTGTCGAATAGTGATTTTAACTTCTACTTTGACAACTTGAGTGATCCACAGTTAAACGTCTTGACGATGTACACCGAGCTTACTGAATACCAAATACCGTTAATCGATAGGCATTCATTGGCTATCGACCTATCAAAGTGATGATCACTGAACCACACGCCATCTTGAAATTTTACGGTTCCTCACCGAAGTTAGCGAATACGAAATGTCAGTTTTGACAGTTGAAAGTTGGAAACTATACCCGGTGATCATCATTCTCAACTGTCATTCGAGTTAGCGAATTAGCCCGCAGGTACCATTTCCGTTTTCGAGAAAGGTCAACCAGATGTGAAAAGCCGTGTGCATGGAAGTCAACATCGCCACCGACGTAGGAAAACTAAAATCGGTGCAAACGGTGGCGGACGATTTTGTACCAGTAGCGCAAGCACGAATACCTAAAGTATTCGTAACGTAAACGTATCGAGTGTACTACATGGTTACGCAGTAACACGTTAGTAGGCAGCACGAAGTACTTTCGCCGTCGTATCGTAAGCTCGATAGGGCAACGCAGGTGACGTCATCCTAACGTAAGTTGAGAATGAGCAAACTCAGTATAATGAACGAATGATGCGTTCGGAAACAAGCTGAAGCGGTGTTAAAAATTAAAAATTAATAAAATATAATAAGATAACTAAGTTAAATCGTAGAAAAAGCAATAAAAAAATAATTTTGTATTCAATATATTTATATTAAGGTAAGTAAATGTAATTATTAGTACAATTTATTTTGAAGTTAGTAATTTTAAGAAGTTTTGATTTCCGAACGGCTTACTAGACTGTCAGATAAAAGTTTGTTGTGCTTTGGTAAGCAAGTCCGCTAAACAAAGTCTTAGAAATATTCTATTTTAGTTTAAATAATGAGAACAAGTCATTTGCAGTACGTAACGATGGTAGAGTTTATGGAAAGGTAAGTAAAGTGAAAAAATTTGATCTTGTTTCATTTTTAAGAGTTTGTGATAAGTATTTTTAATGCTTTTATCCGTGAGTGTAATGGCGCGATAAAGTTTAGATTTCATTTATTTTGTAGAAATGGAGACTTATCTAAACCTTCTGGAGGTCCAAGAGGACGCCATTTCATTCAGATAAAATGGAAGGAATTGGCAGCAAAATTAAACGGTGACGGAACAGGCGACTCTCGATCGGAGGAGAAATGGCGCAAGGTATGCAATCACAAGTGGTTTATTCCTTGAAGTGTTCGACCCAAGTCGTGAAAGACATTTTTTATGTGCATTCCATTTAATTTAAGCCAATGTGTCGCAC
This sequence comes from Anania hortulata, assembly GCA_963576865.1. Taxonomy (NCBI): domain Eukaryota; kingdom Metazoa; phylum Arthropoda; class Insecta; order Lepidoptera; family Crambidae; genus Anania; species Anania hortulata. The sequence continues at coordinate 4,983,248 of OY756415.1, read as the reverse complement.
CTACTTGTAGATTTTTTGTTCTGTTAGTTGTTTGGCTCTAAAGTTTTGTTATATTTTTGTTCATGGTGAAGGTGTGGAGTGATTTAAAAAATAACACCAAAAGAAAGTTGGCAAAAATAAACAGAGCTGCGAGTGGCACTGGTGGTGGACCTGCACTTCAATTATCTTTGACAGACCTTGAAAACAGGGTCATACAAATAATTGGAGTAGAGGCAGCTACTGGTATGATGGTGGTGGAAGCTGGCTTTCAGCAGGTCTGCATTAATTTCCGTTTCTCTACTAGGTATCATAATATCATTTTATAAACACCTAAAAACCTAACAAGGGAAATCAATATGCATGCTAATTAAATTAAATAACATTCAGTTTGAATTTAATAAAAGTTTTTAGTATTTTATTTAGACAAACTTTTTATGGAACTCAGGGACTTAAAAACTATTTGCTGAAGTATTACCATAGTAATTTTTTAAGGAATTTAGATTAAGTTACATCCATAGTAAATTTATATGTAAATATTTTTCAGACTGAGGAAAGAGCCAATACACCTCATACACCACCAGAAGAAGTAACAAAAACACTTCACAGCCTGTCTGAGGACACAGACCAATCATACACATTGATACACACAGCTACAGGTAATTTTTGTTACAAAGATTAACAGATAAAAAAGTAAATAATCTGATTATTTATTCTGTTAATTCATAAAATTACATTACAGATGCCGATTGGAATACCCCAGGTACAAGCAGTCAACCCAGCACTGTGGCTCCACCCCTACACAATCAAGAGACCACAGCTCCTCCACCCTCTTCTCCTATAGAAATTAATTTCGAGGAGCATTGGAAAGCACCGGCACCGAAAAAGAAAAAAAAAGATAGTATAGCCAATTTATTTGTAGAATCAGATAGGAGTGCAAGGGAGTATGCAAGAGAGCGTGACTTAGCACATGAAAGGTTGGAGACCGAAAGGCTGCGACTGCGTGAGTATGAACTGCGTGAAAGCGTGAGACAGAGGGACCTAGAGCTTAATTTACAGGCTCAATGGCTGGAGTTTATGAAACAGGCTATGAATGTTATTAATAGGTATTTTGAAAGGGAAGGTAGGTAATTAAGGTAATTTATTTAGACTACTTATGAAACATTTATTTTTATTAGTACCTAAACTATTAATATATAAAAATTTTATATAAGTTATATTAGTTTTACTTTAAATGTAAAAGAAATAAACTAATTGATTAAAATAACAGCATACTACAATTTACTATAAAAAAGAAACAATACTATCAAGCTATTAAGACAAACAAAAAAATACATAATACATAACATAATAAAATAAAAACATAAAATGAAAAAGTAATTCTAATGCCTTATCTTTAAGTATTTTTTCTTTAGAGCAGCCATACTCTAAGTGTGTTCCGCGGAACCCTAGGGTTCCGCGATACCCCTGTCGGGGTTCCGCAAGAAGTTAGAAAAAAAAATCAAAACACCTCTCTCTGGTCGACCGTTCTGTCGCGGCGTATCACGATTCACGAACAATTTTACTATGCCGCCACCGCCGATACCTACTTGTGACCGCGCAATCCCTTTGATAAAAGCCGCCTTTGAAATTAGACGCTATAATTGTGAACAAGCGACTTTCGGCTCTAACTTCAAAACGTAAAGTCGAGATTGCTTACACCACATTTTTTGAATTTCTATTTTTATATCGGCTTTTTATTTATCAAAGACGCCGACTCGAGTATTTTTGAGAATGTTCGAGATTGAGGCTAGGACTATAAAAGCGATGATCAAGCCTTGACACTAGTCAGTCGACGATTAGCGTTCGGAGCGATAAGTACCTACCTGCTAGAAAAAAATTGTGTATTGTTCTACTGCTGTTTTCTGATTGTATCAGTTTTGTACATTTCTTCTTTGGACTAAAGTGCTAAACTCTTCTACGCAGTAACGACCGTGCATTATTTTAACCTCACCATCCTGAAAGAATGGAACGTTGGCTTAAAGGCGTTAAACGTGTCGCAACAACATCTTCCAACGAAGCCGAATGTTCAAAAGCAGTCCGCGTGGAGTATACAGCAATTACCGATCCAGACGATGATGCAACGACGTCAAGTTCCACGGTTTCAAAGGCGAAAAAAAGGAAGTATGATGAATCATATATCAGTTTTGGATTTGTTGATTCCAACGGCTCACCTCTCTGCATGTTATGTAGTAAACTGCTTCCTAATAGTTCCATGGCACCTGCCAAGTTGCGCCGACATTTAGAAACTGTACACCCCGAGTCTAAAGACAAGAATAAAGAATTTTTTGTACGTAAAAAAGAACAGTTATTGGAAAGTCAAAAAACAATGATGCATGTAACCCAAACTATCAATGAAAAGGCCACGGAGGCATCATATTTAGTTAGCTATCGCATTGCACAAGCAGGAGAAGCGCACACTATCGCTGAGAATTTAATAAAACCATGTGTATTAGACATAACAAAATGCATGCTCGATGAAAAATCTGCAAAGCATCTTTCTACTGTGCCGCTATCTAACGATACTGTTTCACGGCGAATTCATGATCTAGCAAGCTACGTCAAACAAGAACTAGTTACACGTCTACAAAAAACACAATTCGTCTTGCAAATGGATGAGTCGACTGATGTCGCTGGTCTGGCTATCTTGCTGGTTATCGTGAGATATCCATGTGAAAGTTCTTTTGAAGAAGACATGCTTATGTGTTCACCTCTACCCACAAACACTACCGGAGAGGAAATTTTTAATAAAATAAATATATTTTTTGAGGAAAATAATCTCAGTTGGAACGATTGCATTGACATTTGTACAGATGGGGCCAAGGCGATGACGGGTAAAACAGCAGGAGTAGTGTCACGAATAAAAAATAAAGCGCCTAATTGTAGTTCCAGCCATTGTATCCTGCATAGACAAGCACTTGCGATGAAGCAAATGCCGTCCAATCTAAAATTAGTTATGGATGAAGCGGTAAAAATAATTAATTTTATCAAATCACGACCACTACAATCCCGATTGTTCTCATTATTGTGTGAAGATTATGGCAGCACACATAAAACACTGCTGCTCCATACAGAAGTGCGATGGCTGTCTCGGGGTAAAACTTTAACAAGGCTATTTGAACTTAGAGCCGAGTTACAAATGTTTCTTTCAGATACTTCTTTTAATTTGAAAGACCGTTTGTATGATAAAACTTGGTTGTTCCGACTGTCTTTTATGGCGGATATCTTTCAGAAACTGAACGAATTAAATTTATCATTGCAAGGTAAACAGACAACAGTGTTCCAGGCCTGTAACAAAATAACTGCCTTCAACAGAAAATTAGATTTTTGGATTATTTGCGTTGGAAATAGAGAAATAGAAAGCTTTACGTCACTCAGTGAGTTTCTTGGCGATAACAACTCAGAAATATTTCAAGATGATGTATTTGAAGAATTGGTCCAATATCTCACTTCGATGCGCGCATCTTTTGAGCAGTATTTTCCTGAAGAACAGAATACAAAAATGAAACTGAATTCATGGATTCATAATCCTTTTTTACCCAACTTACAAAAGCCCGAAAGTATGTCAAACGAGATATATGAATCTCTTTTAGAAATGTCATCTGACACAAGTATGGAGTCACTGTTCAAAACGACGCCTCTCAACGATTTTTGGTGCAGAATCCGAAATGAATATCCAATGCTTGCCAAAATGGCTTTGAATATTCTTCTCCCGTTTCCAACAACATATTTGTGCGAAACAGGATTCTCAACCTATGCAGCCACGAAAACAAAATACCGCAATAGACTGGACGCCGAACCTGATATGAGACTTCAACTGTCCTCTATGAAACCTGATATCAACCAATTGATGAAAAATAAAAAACAGTTTCATACATCCCATTAGTTAGATTTTTTTCTTTTTCAATGTTATATTTATTATTATACTTGTTATGTAAGTAAGTAATAAGTAACTGTTACATGGTACTCTAATTATGCTTATTAATAAAAAATACACTTAGAAACCATTGTTTTATTGTAGGGTTCCATCAAGTATTTTGCTATCCAAAAGGGTTCCGTCACCAAAAAAGATTGAGAACCGCTGCTTTAGAGAATAGTTACATGTGTAGCCTATTTATCCTATTAACTATCATGCTTCTTATAGCTCGTCCTCTTGCTAATTCGTCTCCAGCCTCACTCTCTTGGAAAATGTGTATAGGTATTAGGCTTGGTTCGGTTATTGGGTGTTCTTCGGGTTCAGGCACATTAAAATCTTTAGCCAAGTTGTGCAACACACTGCAAGCCATTATTATTTTTGCACACTTTTCTGGCGAGTAGTGTAGTGTACGGTCCTTGCACAGACATCGCCAACGATTTTTTAACCGCCCAAAAGTATTTTCGATTGTGACCCTGGCTTTTCCGTGTAAATTGGTATATTTTGCTTCAGCGCTTTCTTCAACAGCATCAGGTATAGGGGTCATTAGCCAGGGCCGCTGAGGATATCCAGAATCACCTGTAGATATAAAATATGACTATGATGTTAAAAATAACAATTCATTTTGTAGGTTTGTTCATGATAATAAGGTTAAAAGTCGAGTAGGTAGTAAAGATCATTATATGGTAGTAAATATATGTTTTTATGATAATATATTTACCTAACAACCAAACTTGTTCATTATGCCGATGTAGTTCTTGCATATAATTATTTGCCATACTATTTTCCCATATAAATGCATCGTGAGTAGCCCCCCCATACTTTGCGTTGACATTTAAAATTCGGCAGTCACTGTCGCATATCTGAAAATAAAGTTTAGTGTGTTGCAAACAAGTATTACTCATTATTTTAACCACTATTGTAAAGTCATGTATATAATACTGACCATTTGTACGTTTAATGAATGAAAGTGTTTTCTACAGTAATATAAATGTTCAATTTCTTTTTTGGGTGTAAAAACATGGAAATGACATCCATCAATACAGCCACTGACCCCAGGAAAGCCGAACTTCGAGTAGAATCTGTAATTAAAAAAATAAAAAATGTTGAATTACTAATATATATATGTAGTTATATTTAGTTATTATATTAATTGTTCTTAATGAAAATATTATAATTTATTAAACTTACTGATTTTTTATTACATCCCTTTGCTCTCTCGTTTCCGGAAATTTAATATAAGAATTAATTATTGCCGGACTAATTAGTGCATCGGTCACTTCTCGCACGTATTTACTGACTGTGGTTTGACCTAAATTTTTCGCCATTCCAACAAGTCTTTGGTAGGATCCAGTGGCGTAAAAAGACAAACCACAAAGAACCTGTAAAAAACAAAGTAATATGTACTAATTACATCGGTACTTATATCCTTATATTTATTTTTTTTATTCCAGAATATTTGGTTACATCACCTTAAGTTCCAAGTTAATGCGTTTGGTAGATTTCAAAAAAGTTTCTCGGCGTAATTTATCACATAAAAAAATAAAAGCTCGTTTACTCAGACGAAACCTATTCTTAAACTCTGTTTCGCTTATATCTAATAAATTAATAGTTTTTCTCTGCTTACATCTACGACTTATTTCCCTGTAATTTAATAAAATTTTAGATATGAAATCTTACTACATAAGTTAATCTGAAAAATAAGTTTAATTTTAATAGAAAAACTTTATGACAAAGGGTCCTTCTTAACAAGTAGGTACTTACCTATTTTCTCTTTGTTCATTATTTTCACTCTCAGTTAATCTCGCTGCAAGATAATAATATAATGCACTACGTTCAACACTACGGGCTCCTTGCATTTTAAGTAAAAAGAACTATTTAAAACAACACAATATATTTTTAAATATAAACTTAGTTCCGACGCAAGTTTTCTCACCGACAAATCTTGCGTGACAAAACATTCGTAAGTTTACGATAGCCAGCTATCGTCACTCACGAAACTATACGTCAAAAAACGGTTCGTGCTCGCAAAGTTAGTACAAACGTTTTACGTTACGTTTACCGCACGCTTACGTTACGCTACAAAATTCATTCGTGCTGCCAAATTTAGTTTGCTTTACGTCCGATAGAGGCGCTGTCAAATACTCATACAAATAGTTTACGTTAACGATACGAATACTTTTTACGCAAGTTATTCGTGCTTGCGCTACAGGTAATAATCACCGCCTTTGTATATTTGATCAAGAAAATAAACTTGCAATTTTCAGTAGATACAGGTGCGAACGTTTCAGTCATCCCGGTTTCTAAAAAACAAAAGTTGCCAGAAACGTGTTCTGATTATAAGTTGTATGCAGCCAATAGTAGTTAAATTAAAACATACGGTACTAAAACTTTAATTGTAAACTTAAAGCTACGTCGATCATATAGGTGGACTTTTATTATCGCGGACGTGTCTCAACCGATATTAGGTGCAGATTTCTTGGAACATCATAATCTTTAAGTCGACTTAAAAGCACGCAAACTTATTGATAAGAGGACGAATTTATTAGCATTGGCCAAAATAATTAATCACGATGAACCGTCATTAAGCGCAATTGATAATAGTCACCCTTTTATGAAGTTATTAAAAGAATTTCCGGAAATTACTAAACCAACTTCATTTAACAATATGGACACACAATCTAGCAATGATTTTTATCATCATATCGAAGTTTCAGGACCACCGGTACATGCGAGGTCGAGGCCACTACCACCGGACAGATATCACAAAGTTAAGGAGGAATTCAGACTGATGCAGGAAATGGGCATATGCAGAACATCAAAAAGTGAGTGGGCTAGTCCGTTGCATATTGTTAGTAAAAAAAATGGGGACATTCGACCCGTTGGAGATTATAGGCGTTTAAATGCCATCACCAAACCGGATCGTTATCCCGTTCCCCGGTTACACGACTTCACTTATATTTTGTCAAATAAGAAAATTTTCTCGATTAGATATAAATAGAGCTTACCATTTTATAAAAGTTGCACCCGAAGATATAGAGAAAACAGCAGTAATTTGTCCCTAAGAATTATTCGAATTTTTACGTCTTCCATTTGGTCTACGTAACGGAAGTCAAAAGTTTTCAGCGATTCATGAGTAAAAAAGTTTTGAATGATTTAGATTTCCTTTTTAATTTTGTTGATGACGTGTTTATAGCCTCTGACAATATTTTAGAACATCACGAACATTTACGAGAAGTTTTTAAACATTTTGCGGAATTTGGAATAACAATAAATTTTGAAAAATGTGAATTTGGTAAGGAAATTATTGAATTCTTAGGATATGAAGTTTCAACAAACGGAATTCGACCCCTTGATCATAGAATCAAAGCCATAGTAGAATTTCCGCGACCGGAAACTATTGACCAATTAAGAGGATTTCTGGGAATAAATAAATTTTTATAGACCGAACATACCTAAAGCCGCGGAAATACAGTCACCTTTGAATGCATTTTTAACAAATTGTAAAAAGAGATAAAACATTGAGTTCATTAGCGTAATAACGATAGTATTAGGTAAGTATTTAGTGTAATTATTATTATTACATTGAGAACATGCTTATTTTGTTTAAGATGGTGTTTAAATACAAACGCAAATATAATCGAGGAGCGTGGTCAGAAGAAACTCTTAAGAAAGCAATAAAAGCGGTAAAATAATACGGGAAATCACTTAAATCTACAGCTGCTTTTTCAAAATTCCATTTTCAACTTTGCAACGACATGTAAAGTCACGAAAATCGACCAAGAAACTGGGTAGATTTACAACGGTTTTTACGCCAGAGCAAGAAGAAGCTTTATGCGAGTATTTGAAGTAATTAGACAGCCAGTTTTTTGACCTAACCTAACGTGTAGATTTCTTGGAGCTGGTGTACCAGTATGCAACGAAAAATAATATCACTCATCCATTCAAAAATGGCAAAGCTGGTGATGAATGGTATTCTGGATTCAAGAAGCGACACCCAGGAATTACACTAAGATCACCGGAGCCAACATCTGTAGCCAGAACAAGAGGTTTCAATAAACCTTAAGTCGAGTTGTTTTATGCTAATTATTGGAAGCTGATCGAAAAATACAAGCTTGATGCAACTAACATTTACAATATGGATGAGACCGGGATAAAGAGTAGCACAACTAAACCAAGGTCCTGTCTATTAGAGGAAAGAAACAAGTCGGTGTCATAAGCAGTTTAGAAAGGGGTCAATTAACTACTGTCATATGCTGCTGTAACGCAGCAGGAACATTTATACCAACTTTTTTTATATTCGCACGTAAACGAATGCAGAAAACACTACTTGATGGTACCCCCCCAGGTTCACAAGCCACCGTCACAGATAACGGTTGAAAAGGTTCGCCCAACTGAGGACTTTTCCAAGTGCTGGTTTTGCTGGATAATCACGAATCGCACAAGTTTTATCTAGCTTTAGAGTTTGCGTCAAAAAACAACATCATATTTTTATCTTTCGCACCACACACTATAGACCGGATGCAACCGTTAGACGTCGCTGTTTATGGTCCGTCGAAAAAGAATTTTGAACAAGATTTGAACACATTTCAAAAAAGCCATCCCGGGAGAATCGAAAATCAGTATGGCATGGCAAAACTATTTGGTGGAGCGTACGTCAAAAGTGCTTTAGTTCAGAATGCAATTAGCGGATTTAATAAACCGGAAATATGTCCTTATAATCCACATGTATTTGGGGATGAAAATTTTGCTCCTTTTACTATGACTGATCAACCTATAAATAGCGCATCATCTAACACTACTGATACTCGAGACAGGGATTCGCATCGCAGCACTCGCACAGGTCAGACGCTCACTCCGTTCCTCTCTGCCTCGAGTCTCGATAGTCTGTTTTCGCTCGACTGACGATTACGTGGTTTGCCCGCGGCTCCACTGGGGGATACCTTACGGTGACAACGAACCCAGTTGAGTTAAACGCCTTTATCAAGGCGGTTCCGCTCGTTGGGGAGCGTCGGACAGTGCCTTTTTCAAGGCGCTGAAGCACTCCCCCTTACGCCGGTACGTCGGTACCCGGACTTTGGCCCCCTGGAGGGCACGCCCGAGAGGGCGAGGCGTTCCTCCTTGCTCTTGAGGCAGTGAGTCCGGCTACCTACCACTGCCGGGGTTGACCCCCCTTCCCATCCCCGCATTCCATCCCTTAGGGAGCATATCCCGGGTCCGCCCGGTCCCTCCCGAAGGTCAGATAGGAGTAGGCTACACACCCATATACATTGGTTAGGGCTCACTTCTCGACTCACCCCGACCTGTTTACTAACAGGGAGGGAGGTACACACCGCTACACCTCACGAGTTTCTTCCCGGCTCTTCTCGGAGGTGCGACTAGTGAACCGGGTGTAAATTTACGACGAACACAATGTCGGTCTTGGAGGAACTCCTGGAGTTACTCCAAACCGCATATCCCGACGCTTTCGAGCGTTTCGAGGCCCTCCGTGCGTCCCGCGCAAGGGACAGCCCCCTCTCCCCCGACCCTCCTCGTCTGAGGAGGGTTCCTGCCCGACTCGCGAGACCGCTTCTCGGTCTCGCTCTAATTCGCGCTCTCGTTCACGCTCCCCCCTCCCGCTCTCGCGGCCTAGAGACGGTCCGTCCGTCTCGCTCTCGCCCGCGCCCGTCTCTCGGCCTTCAGCCGAAGACGGTATGGACTACCAGTCCGCCCCCGAATCCGCCGTGTCCGGTGACGACTTCGTCACCGTGACAAAGAAGGCGAAGCGCCCGCGCAAGTCGCGCAAGTCCCCGCCGCCCCCGCCCCCTGCAAAGGTTGTAAAGACCAATGCAGGCGCGGCCAAACTGGCGCAGTCCCAGTCCTCTGGGACTCCCGCCCCTCCCCGCCCTTCCGGCAAAGTACCCCCGGTATTCATCCAGGACCAGTCGTCCTGGAATACCGTTTCTTCCGCTCTAAAGAAGCGGAAAATCTGCGAGTTCTCGCACGCCAGGGCTTGTGCCGTAGGTATTATTAAGGTCGTGGTACCATCTCCGATGGACCACCGCGCCCTTACTAAATTTCTGGACGCCGAGAAGATCGGCTTCCACACCTACCCTCTCCAAGAGGAAAGGGAACTGCTGCGGGTAGTAATCCGCGGTCTCCCTAAGGAGATGGACACCGGGTTCATCCTCCTGGACCTCCAGGCGCAGGGGTACCCTGCCAAACAGGTGCACCGCCTGTACAAGGCCCGCTCTCGCGAGGCCTACGACATGGTCCAGGTGGTCCTGGACCATTCAGAAGCCAAGGCCGTCTTCAATGTGAAGACGGTATGCTTCATGTCCGGCCTAAAGGTCGAACCCCCGCGTAAGCGAGGGGCTCCCGAGCAGTGTCACCGCTGCCAACTCTACGGGCATTCCGCCCGTAATTGCCACGGCCACCACCCCTCCCGGCTGCGTATTGTGCGGCGGTCTGGGACACCCCGCGAACTATCGCGGATGCCCCAGGGCCCCACGCGTCCAGGCACGCGCCTCCGCCCCTGTCGCCCCTAGGACGGCGCACGCGTCTTCTACGCGTGCGTTTGTAGCGCCTTCGGAGTTCCCCGAACTCCGCCCATGCAGGCCTAATGCATGGGCCAAGCCCTTGGGCTCTCACAAGGCAACGCCCCCCGCACCCGCGTCACCGCCCCTCCAGTCGGGCGCCGTCGCGCGCGCATCCCCTGCCCCTAAGGCAACCGCCCCTAAGGTGACTGTCCCCAAGGCGTCTGCCCCTAAGGCGATCGCCCCTAAAGCTGCCGCCCCTAAGGCGGCAGCCACTAAGGCCTCTACGGCCCCGACCCCCGAAGGCGTGCACAAACGTGCAGCCGACCTCGCCGCTGTCGCCTCCTTTATGGGAGGTATCGACTTCGACGAGCTTGGCGTCGTCGCGGAGAAACTCCGCGCCTCTAACGGCAACTTCACTTTGAGGATGGCCGTCCTCGCAGAGCACTCAGAGTTCTGCGCGTCAATTACCTATTCCGTTCCATCTTAAATGGATAACACAACATCTAGGAAGAAACCACGGTCGAATTCCGTAGCATTTTTCAATGCGGACGGTCTGATCACTGCCCGGTGGTGGTCCAACTCGGCTCTCCAGAGTCCTCCCCTGACATGAGAACAGTGGTAGATGGGAACAAACTCAAGTGCAAACTTGAGAATTGTGACAGTCCCCAGCTGTCCGCGATCCCCGATGACATAACCTCGCCTAACGAGGCTATTCATGCGATCGACGCACTCACTAGCCACATCTCGGTCGCCATAGGCGATTCGTCTAGGCAAGTGCCTGCGATGGGCGACCATCGTTTCAGGCTGCCTGACGACGCGCGAGAACTATTGAGAGCTAAGAACGCGGCTACTAGAGCCTACGACGCTTATCCCACTGAGGAAAATCGGAGAAGCTTACGCAGCTTGCAGCGTGCTGTCAAGAAGCGTATTGCGGAGCTCCGAAATAATCGGTGGGACGATCTGCTGAAAGAGATCTCACCAAGCTTATTGGAAGTTAGCGAGGTCCTTTAAGTCGGATGAAACAGCGTCTATGCCCCCCCTGACTCGTCCCGATCAATCCTTAGCGTTTGACGACGACGATAAAGCCGAATGTATGGCTGACAGTTTCGAGGCGCAGTGCTCCCCTAGTACTCTCCCCGTAGACCCCGTCCACCTCGTCGTCATCATCAACGTCACCTTATTTGGCCGACCGATCCCTTGGGTGAAGGAGGTCAAATATCTAGGTGTCACTCTCGACCAACGGTTATCGTTTGTACCCCACATTACGCGCGTTCTCAAGCGAGCGAAGTTCTACGCCCACCGACTATACCACCTTGTCGGTAGCAAGAGTAAAATGTCGCTTAGAAATAAGTTGACAATTTACAAAACTTGCATCCGCCCCGTGATGACATACGCCAGTCCGGTGTTTGCTCACGCTTCTTCTAACAGCATTAAGAAAATGCAAAGTTTCCAAAACAATTTCTTGCTTAGAGCCTCGGGTCAACAGTGGTTCATACGCCGCAAGAATCTCCATAGAGATTTCGACATGCCCTCAGTAGCCCAATATATGAAAGAAGCGTCTGAGCGCTTCTTTGATAAGGCAAAAAACCACTCCAATCCGCTAATAGTCAAAGCCGCCACGTACACGCCCCAGGAGGATGTCGCTGCCCGACTCCGTCGGCCACGGCACGTTCTGGACGACCCTGACGATTCCTACACCGTGTACTGTAGAACAACAGCCAACACCGCCTTAAGCACTTCAAGTACTGCACAACATCGTAGTTCGCATCACCGCACCCGCCGAAGGGTGCGAGGTCCCGTCTTTCATTTCGGCCGACACAGACATGTGCCTGGCCGTTTTTCCCCTGCCCACCCTACGGACGACGGCCCAAGCCGAGGTCCGAGCCTATAGAGGCGCCCTTGAGGCCAGAGTCCGACTCAACCCCAGATCGGGCCCGCTAGAAAGGAGCCCGGCAGCGGTCCGGCCTGTTTCGGCAGTTCCGGTCCCGTCGGCGCCACCACTAGCGGGTTCGCCGCTTGGTAGGGTGCCTTTTGCACTCCACATTGGCCCGATCACGCCTGCTGGTATGGGGCTCGACACAAGCCTCACACTCGGCCGGGTCGCGGCGACCGCTAGCGGACCTAGGCTGTGCGCCTTCAGCGCACGCCACAACTGCCCGGGTTAAGCTGACGAATGTCTTCCTCAAAGGCACTCAGCGATAGGTCCGTCCATAAAATTTAAAAATAAAAAACTACTGATACTCAGTCAACACTGACTGACCACCCTGTTTCCCATTCAAGTGACGTTATTTCTACAGTAAATGATGCTTCAACAACAAGTGCAACTAATCTGAATTCATTGGCTAATTCCAATGATTGCCCCTAATGCTAAATCACCAACTTTGTCCAGTGTTGAAGGTACTAAATCAGAGATTATTCTCGAAATAGAACCTGAGACTTCTGCTACACCTCCACCTGAATGTGATGTCTTGGCACCATCTGAAAATAAGGGAACAGAGCCTTCTTTCACCGCTGCAAATTAGACCCATACCAACCTTGGTCCGAAAACCAATCGCAAACACATGAGGCAAAAATCTGAGGTGTTGACATCTACCCCAGTCAAAGAGCAAGCTAAAAATTAAAAAAAGTTTATGATAAAAAGACAGCAATAGCTGAAGCAGGCCCTAGCAAAACTTCTCATCTGAAATCAAGAACTCCCAAACAAGGCTTATCAAGAGGAAGAAAGACCAAAAATAAAAATCTGATGGAGAAAACAAAATATTTATGTTTAGTATGTTCAGAATAATACACTGAACCACCTACTGAAGATTGGATCGAGTGCAATCAATGCAAGAAGTGGGCACACGAGGATTGAACCTTATATTCAGGCATAGGCAGTTATTATTGTGATAATTGCAATGATTAAAGCAGTTATTACTGTACATATCCGTTTTGCCCTGGGGGTGTACCCGTTTTACCCAGAGCGGTCAGGCAAAATGGATCTTTGGAACCTTTTTTTTATGACATTATTGTTAAAATTTGTTTGTTTCTACGTTTATTCTTTACTATTGCAAAGATGATTACCTAAGGTACAAATTATTAATTAATAGACTGTTGTTGATTACAAATTTATATGTTTTTTTTTGCCCATTTTCTTAAGGTACCCGGGCTGCCCAGGCTTCCCCTACGCCGACGCCGCTCCAACAAGAACCTCATGCAGTGCGTGTACGGTGCAATTTAATCAATTAATCGTAAATTTTCTACGTATTCTATTTTTCAAATACAGCAAAAAGAAATAAAAATGAATTCTAAGTGGGTTGGTTCGGCTTGGCTTTGCTATGCTGGTGTGATCGCAGTCGTCAGGCGTTGTCAACTGCCTGGCTTAAGCTATATCTTCGTATCTTCCAGGGAACAAGATTAGGAGTTCAAGACTCGGAGGATTGCACCAGCACAGTCTACGGCCAGCCACCTGCTATCTTCGTTCTTCACTACTACAGGAATTTTCAGATCTGCGGAAGTAACTATCAGGTAGGCCTTTGTGACCCATACATATGTAACACGTCGTTACAAATATTTTTGATTTTTAATAATTATATTGGAAATACTTATCTTTTCAACAATTTTTTTTTACTGAGATTTTTATTTCTTGGCCAAAGGCTGAATTCCCTTTTTCTAGACAGTGCCATCTATCGGTTTATCTTTGCCATCCGTTTTGTTCCATTTCTCATAACTACATTTTTTTCAGCATCAACTTGCACATCTAAAGTAAGTAATGAATTTTAATTAAAGAACGTATGAAAGCTGTAATTGATGTTTTTCAAATTCAATTAGTTTTTGGGGCTTTTCAGCGGTGTTTTGTTCTGCGTTGACAAATAGAAAAAATATCATTTTTGCTTTTTGCGTTCAAGTGTTACGCGAAACGAAACGCGACCAGAGAGGGGGATATTGAGATTGGCCCGGAGCTTTTCTTATTGGATGCGAGCACGTTGCTCGCGCCCCTAATTTTCCCTTCGTTTAAATAAAATGAATTAAAATGGACAACCTGTGAAGGCGCCTGGTGCTTCATGGCGGCCTGATGCATTGGTGGGCATTTTGTCAACTATGAAAATGTGAATTTTTTGGTCTTCTTTTGGTTTGTTTATAACGTCACACCCTGATGATGCAGTTTTGTCACTTCAAGTTGCTTTTGGGCTTAAATTAATGCCCAGCTTGGCACACCCTCGTGTTCTCCGAGGACTGGAACTTTGATCGTCGAAATCCGAGGAAGGGACATGTGTGGTTCTCCGCAGTAATTTTATACATATATTTTATCATAAGTTCTTAATGAATGCTAAGGTATTTATAAACCGTCTTATTTAACCTTGATGGTGATACTCTCAGGCCAAATTAGGTTAAGTCTTTGTCTTGTTTTAGAAGTAAGTGTAGGACATACCGCGTTACACCTATTCTAAATAATTGTAATGGTGATACCCGTGTTTACTTACTTTTTAGTCATTTAATTGTTCTTTTCTATTGACTCTGCACATCACATGCACTATGTTGGATTATATATCCCAAAGTAATGTATTTATCTGAACATTAAGTTTGATTACTTTTTTTAATATACAGTTTTATACTGTTGAAAATATTAACTCCTATGTTTTAAATAGTTCTCTTTAAGTATAATGGCATAATGCTCATAAATTTGTTAAAAGTAGGTTATTTTTAATAAACCAAGAGAAGACAAATGAATGTTGTTAGTATTTTCTTTCTTTCCTTAAATTACTTCATTCTTTCTTGCTTGCTTGTTAAAGCAAGTGGCGCCCTGCACAGTTTTCTTGTAGGAGTCTCTGAGCGCCTGAGGACCCACGAGCTAGCAAAATAGCACATACCATCCTACAGTGTTACACATACTACCCAAATAAATTATTGTGTTAACGTTGTGGGTTTCTTTTCTACACCTTAAATATGTAAGTACTCACACCTTAAATGTAACGAGTTCTGCGCCTCAGTCTCTTGTATCTGCCAACATCAACACTGGGGCGTTGGTAACGGATCAAGCTCTTGAAAAATCAATTCTGGTCAAGGTTTACACACGAATATGTTATGGGGCTCAGCTGCAGATATTGAAACCATCTTTGTACTGCAAAAGAGAGCTGTTCGGGCTATTTATAACCTTAGACCACGAGACTCTCTAAGAGAACTATTTAAAGAAATTAACATACAGTTGCTTCTCAATATATTTATGAAAATATTATGTATGTTCGCAAAAATGTGCACTTACTTTCCAAGAAAAATAAAGATCAACTTGTCGTTCCAAATTTCAGATTGCACAAGGTAGGAAGTTCATTCATGGGAAAATGTATTCGTATTTTTAATAAATTACCACAATCCCTTGCTGAACTGCCAGTATTTGAACTTAAATTACATGTTAAGATAATTTTAATGAAAAAGGGTTATTACACCGTTAGTGATTATATAAATGATAAAAATGTGTGGATTTAAAACTGCTTAGCTCGCACCAAAACTTGTAAAAATATTAATTTTTTAAAGAGGCCAACAGTGACCGAGTTTCTTGCGCTGCTTCTTCTCGGCACTAGCCCACAAATTGTCCCGAAGCAGTGGTAGGGCAAAAAAATATATTGGGACGTATAAAAGTGCTTTTAATGGCCTATTTGCAAAAATAAATGATTTTGATTTGATTTTGTTTATTGACTCCAACAGAAACCAAGGTGACTCGACGAGGAGACTCGAGTTGCAGACATCCAGACGAAACATCTGCCCACTTCCTGCATAGATCAAAACATTTTTCATATGCGGCAAGATGGATTGATTATTTATTTTTGCTTAGCTTTCATAACTTCTAATCTTGTATGACCTGTCAAATAGCATTATTTTAACGTAATCAATGCACAGACAAAAAAAAGGGAGCGAATCTGGGGTCGTTTTTTGCGGCCCGGTCCCTCCCAAAGGATTGTTAAGCGTAGGCACCCTGCGCGGGCTCACCCAGTTAAGGATCTCCCTGCACAGTTAGACAAGTTCGACTTACCGACCTACCTTGTGGTGGTCACACATCACCACTCACCGCAACCGACATTCTTGGCGATTTTTCTCGGTAGACGGCGCATTCCGTATCGGTGTAAATCTGCCAACTGTATTAGGCTTTTAACTCACGATAGGGGTACTTAAGGAGTACCAAACGCTAGGGCCGGGTTTTTTTTAAGGTTTCATAGTGTTAAAAGATTCCGCGCCACCACTGATTCTTCGCGTTCCCCCGACCTTGAGCAGGAGTCGATAGACGCTGAAGAGAGCTCCTCTGGCCTCTCCAGCGCTTTATCATCCGCCGCCGCCACCACCTCTTCCACCTTCTTTTCCACCGCTTCCCGCAACAGCGACTTCTCTTCGGAGGAGGCTTCCGCGCCATATTCGGATTCCGAGGGGTTCATTCCCGTGACCCACGGGAAAAGAGACCAAAACTCCGCTCCATCTGAGCCCCTGGCGAAAGCCGTTTAGGTCAACACTGGCCAGTCCAGGCACGTAAAAAGCCTACCTCTCAACATGCTTCACAGGCCCTCCCTCCTCCGATTGTAGTCCAGGATAAGGCAGCCTGGACAAATATCTTGGCCAGCCTCAATTTCTGCAACATTTCTTACACCCATG